>JAYKQN010000023.1:13162500-13272500 GCA_036785175.1 Eupleurogrammus muticus | reverse complement strand
GTGAGAGTGGATTAATAATGCATCAGGATTTCACTCGATGTGCTGTGGCGTGTGTTTTTCCTCCTCCACTTTCACCGGAACAAACGGCGACGTCTCTCGCTCTCCGTGCAGATTCCACGTCGTAAATCCGTCCGACAACTGTGTCAACGCGGCGGCAATTATAGACGAGAAAGTTCACGCAGATTCAGATTCTATATTTAGACAGAAATTCAAGCAGCAGAACTTTTTTCCTAGAAAGAGCCTGTGGGACGTTTTGGTGAAGTAAACTTTATTAGAGTAAAAGTATTAAGATGGAAAATTATACTAATAATATACACTTAAGGCCAAAACTATTCACCCCCTGTCAAATACAAGGGATTTCTTGACTTTTTCACTTAAAATGAGTATTTCTCCTCAGTTTTTACTTAAATAGGACACAAAGAAAGTCTCCAACTATAAAGTGTATATATATAAAGACAGATTTCCCAGCATGCCCTGCAGGAGCTTTCTATATCATAGTCATTTGTTGATGTGATTTTTGGTTTTCACTGTTTATTTACACGTTCTAACAGAACACAAATCTATTATGGCTTCAGACTTTCTGTTGTGTCTATTTAAGTAAAAACTGAAGGTAAATACTAATTTGTAAGTGAAAAAATAAAGAAATCCTTGTATTTGACAGATGTAGGATCATTTTTGGCTTAAGTGTATTAACAATGTCAAAAATGTGGTTTAATCCAAAAAACTTGGTACCAGATATTTTAACTGTCTTAAAGCGATTTTAAAAACTAAATTATAAAAACACGTAATATCAACTAGTTTTATATTCTAGGTGAAATAAATATTTTAAAATGATCTTTCGTGTTACACCGTTTGACATTTGGTGTCAAAAGTCATAAAAATATATATTAAATAAAATAAATATTTTTATATAAATAAAATAACATATTTTTTATATTATTTTTTTCATTTATTAATTTTTCTGGTTACATTTGATAATTTGTGTCAAAAATCAAATAAAAATTGATTTTTGTGAAAAAATGGTACAAATGGGCTTTTAAATGACAGGAAAACTTGTTGTTTTTTCCAGTGCGTGGTTTACAGTAAACAAACTGTGTGATGTCACAAAGACGTTTTTTTATTTTACGGTAATAACAGAGTCAACAAACAGGAAACAACAGGAACCTGAGTGTTGGTGAAGAATGAAGCTGCTGTTTCCTGTTTGAGGGGAGATTTACACAGGAATTAAAACGAGTTGTTAGCTAGAGTAGTTTTATAGTATAATATATATATATATAGAAATATGTGGATTAGTGACAAATCCTGTTTGGCAAAATAAAAAGGTAAAAAAAAATTTAAAATCCAGTTTTAATAACATTCATCAGGTCTATAAATGTACATTGTGGGTTCATGTTGGTTTATTGTCATTTAAAGTCCATTTTTACCATTTTTAACAAAATTTACACAAAATTTCAGATTTTCTTTTTTTTACACAAATGTTAAATGATGTACAGTTTTGACATGGTCACCTTTATATTAGAATATTATTGACTTGTTAAAATCTTGATGATTTAGATCAAATAGTAAAAGACAAGAATTACTAAAAGAAGAAAATAATTTACCTTATTTTTTGAGTTTTTTCATTATTTATCTTTTCTTTTAAAAAAGTGTTTTTTTTCTTAAAAAATCTTAGAAAATAAAATAAATTATCTGCAAGTAAAATTAGATGATTATAATTTACCGGCAGATAATTATTGGAATTAATCAGATAATTTTAATTTATTATATCTACAATGCAAAATCTATTGCAGTGTGTGTGTGTGTGTGTGTGTGTGTGTGTGTGTGTGTGTGTGTGTGTGTGTGTGTGTGTGGAGGTGAACTCGGTTCAGGACGTGGAGGTTAAACACTGATGACTGTATTTGTGTTTCTGATGAGTTTCACCTGCAGAACAAACCAACAATGAACTGATGATGATGATTCTTCCTTCGTTATTGTCCTGAAAACGTCAGTGAGTCACGTCGCTGATTCACAAACATTTATTCACTCTGTGTCCTAAAAACAGAAATCAGGTTAAATCCGAGGGTAAAAGCTTCTGTTTGTGCCACAAACCAGTTTCTTGGCTTTAAAACCTGCTGATCAATTAATGAATCAATAATCAGCTGATTAGTGATTCAACTACAAACCTCACCTTCCTCACTGAAACCTAATAGATCAAATCCTGTAAATGACCAAATAACAGCCTGGGCTTTTAATTGAGACCAGAAGTCATTAATAAATACGGTAATTCACTCCGATTCTCTTCCTAAACCAAACTACCGTATAACCTACATTTATCTAATTTTAGACAGTTCTGTAGTTAAACATCTCATTTGGTTTTTACAGAGATTTTTTTGTATATTTTACCACAGAAAAGAAAAGAAACATCCACAAACCAGTGATGATGATGGTTAATCTTTGCAAAATTAAAATCCATCTAAAACACAATTAAAAAAGACAAATAACTGGAATAACAAATATATATTTTGCTAAATGGTCAAACTGTAAACCTTAAAATTAATTATATTGTTGTCTACTATTAAATTTCCTTTTTCCTTTTATTTATTTCCCATTATTTGTAGGACAATCACCAGTACATCATATAAAAAGAGGAAAATGCTGTTTAGATAACCATATATTTTATAGGACAGAATTAACATAGAGGCCTCTGCAAATGACATGTATGAACTCAGCAAACACCATAAATTACCAGATAACAGCTGGCTGTTTATTGGCTCCAATTACTGAACACGTCAGACCAGGTGAATAATTTAATCCTGACAAAAAAATAGTTGTCAGCAAAACTGGAAAAAACCTGGTAATTTACTCACATTATTTTATATTAAACCAGTAGTTTTCATGGGTTCTTCTGTTATCGTGAATCCAGCTGCCTCACAAGATAAATGTCTAAATAATAAAATGATAAACTGGGGGATTTATTGTTATTACCCTTTACTGCCCTTAATGCTGAGTGCAGTCAGGCAGCGTCTCGTCTGCTTCTTGCATTATTTCTCTGTGCATTTATAAAAACAAGAATATAAAAGAACAACTGGACTATGGAGCCTCTTAATTTGATGCATCACAAAAGACAGAGAACGAATATATATGTGCATAAAAAGTGGAATCAGATCAGGTTAAAGCAGCTTCTCAATTATTTTCTGTTGCGCCACCCGCATGATGATAAATAGAATCATTTGTCTATAAATTGTTATAAGTACCTCTGCATAACATTGTGTCCTTATTAAAGTGCATCTGAAATTAAAAATAAAATTAAATCCTTAATTGAACATTTTCTGACTGACCATGTCAAACCATATGATACTGAAAAATAAAACTACATTATGGTCTTATCAGTGATTGTGGTGTAATGTCTTTAATGTCTTTGTCTCCAACATTTCAGACTCAGTAACACACCGGTCTTTCACAGTGAACCAAGCGCTACAGACGCTTCATCATATTTCCTCGTCTTAGCTTTGGGAGACTTTCGTTTGTCTCTTTATCTCCGTCTCTCTCCGCCTGTCTTCTCATCCCTGTTAAATATGTTTTCATGGTGTCACTTGGTGTCTACACTTCATACTCATTCTCTGTGCTGTATGCTCCCTGTGAACACTCTGCTGCCCCCTAATGGAGTGGAGGTGCAATTGCACTTTATTCTAGGACAGTAAAAAAATATATAGATGATAAAAATAAAAAGGCATGTTCCCCGAGGTCTAACGTCCCCCTTGATAGAACCTCACTGTTGGAGAACCACTGAATTAATCCAATATTTAGTAGTAGCAGTATTTTTTTCATTTAGCAGGTAATTTATCTTATTTCAAGTCAATTTTAATCTTTAAAAACTTGACCAAGTTCATGCAAATCTGCAAATGGATCAAGAGAAATCTCCTCAAAAATGGACTTTTTTTGCATTGGCTGAGATTGAATGCATCTCCGTTCCACATAGAAATGAATGATTTTTTTTCTGCACCATGACATGTGGACTGGTCATAACTAACGGTGGATGATCCATGTGCAGCTTTAACCTGAGTCTAATTAGCAGAAAATAACAGGAAACACCTGTGAGAGCGAGCAGGACCTTTAACTAATGCGTCTTCTGACAGCGATTATCCCAGATGCTCCACTTTAGCAGGGGACTCGGAGGCCTTATAAGGGTAAAGCAAGAGGAACACACACATGTGCACACACACACACACACACACACACACACACACACACACATGCACACACACTGACAAACCTCTGGAGAAAGTGCAGCAGGATGCATTTTACATGTTCCTGGCAAAGCTGCGGTTACTCCCTTTGATGACTACCACCAAGCCTGCCGAACCACACACACACACACACACACACACACACACACACACACACACACACCACATGAAGGCTGTTACCAGAAGGAATGCTGCCTCTCGTCTTCCTTTCGTCCTTCTCGCAGCAGCTGAGGTCAGGGGATCGCTTCGCCTCCATTAGAATCCTTGAAGGAAAAAAAAAAACTCCACCCGAAACCGCTGAAAGCCTTTAAATACCAGCTGCTGCCGGTGGTCTGCTTCAGATTCTTGGCTCAGGCGTTTGGTGTTTTTTGATGTATTGTTTAGGCCGTTTTTCCTGGCTGCGATGTCAAGCCAAGAAACGATGGCTGCGAACGTTCCTCCCATTGGTGGGAAACAATGGTGCTCGTCACCTTCTGGAAGGAAGTTTCCCCGTTTTCACCAGGTAGAGCTGCAACACCCAGCGCCTGAAATACACATTTTCACCGTGTTCCTGCCAACTTTTAACTTTTTGGCAGGAATGGATTGGCGTCTTTGTTTGGGGGGCGGATGTGGCTCAGAGGTGGAGCAGTTCTGTTCTGGGCTGGTGCCGCTTTACATGGCGATTAGTCTACAATTATCACAATCACAGCTAACTATTCTGATAATCAATTAATTGATTTGAGCCACTTTTTAAGTAGAAAATCTCTATAAAATTTCTATAATAGTAAACTGATGATCTTTGGGTTGTGGACAAAACAAGACATTTTAGGTTCAATCTTCAGCTTTGACAAACAATGATCAACATTTTACATCATTTAATGAACCAATCAACTAATCAATTGTCAATATAGTCATTAGTTGCAGCCCTATCCTTCACCGTCAGTGTGTGATTGGGTGAAGGTTCAAGGTTCAAGGTTCAAGGTTTTTATTTGTCGTTACAGCCATATACACAGTATATAGTGAGACGAGACAGCGTTCCACCGAGAGCAATTGGTGATAAAAAAAGAAAAGAAAAAGTGCCTAAATGCACTGAACAGATTAAAACACACAGTGTCTATACACAAACATACCTGCATACATACTTTATCTTACATACACGCACGCACACACACACGCACACACACACACACACACACACACACACACACACTTACTCACGCCCTCATCCTCACCCACCCATACATTATACATACATTATACATACATCCTCCACCCACATACTCAATTGTATTGTAGAACATGAGTTAAAAACACAGTAAACAAACCCTGTAAACAAAAGTGACTTTTTTGCAGAGCACTGTGGCTAGTGGTGTGGTTACACAGATTGCACAGACTGTCCTGATAAATATGATATTTCCCAGATTGCACAGACTGTCCTAATAAATATGAGGTAGATAGTGCTAGATAATGAAAGGTGATACAAAATATATATGATATGAAATATGATAAAAGAAAGTGCATAAGGTGCAGTGTGCTGGTTGGACTGGTATGTAGACTACAGTCCAATAGTCCTGGTGCTGTTTAGCAGTCTGACTGCCTGGGGGAAGAAGCTCTTCCCCATCCTGGAGGTGCGGGCAGTGATGCTGCGGAGCCTTCTACCTGATGGTAGCAGCGTGAATAGTCCTTGGGAGGGGTGGGTAGTGTCTTTGATGATGTTTACAGCTTTCCGCAGGCAGCGGGAGCTGTAAATGTCTGAGAGGGGGGGCAGAGAGACTCCGGTGATCCTCTCTGCTGTCCTCACAATCCGCTGCAGGGCCTTGTGGTCTGCAGCAGTGCAGTTGCCATACCATGATGTGATGGCGCCGCTGAGGATGCTCTCAATCGTCCCTCTGTAGAAAGTTGTGAGGATGGAGGTTGGGAGATGGGCTTTGCGCAGTCTTCTTAAGAAGTACATACGCTGCTGGGCTTTCTTTATGATGTGTGTGGTGTTCTTAGTCCATGAGAGGTCGTCTGTTATGTGAACGCCCAGAAACTTTGTGCTCTGGACGATCTGCACTGGGTGATTGTCAATGCACAGTGGGGTGTGTGTGTGCGATGACCGTCTGAAGTCGATAACCAGCTCCTTTGTTTTGACCACGTTGAGGAGCAGGTTGTTGTCGGTACACCAGCTGCTGAGTTGTGCCACCTCCTCTCTGTACGGGGCTTCGTTGCCTCCGCTGATCAGGCCCACCACGGTCGTGTCATCAGCAAACTTGATGATGTGGTTTGAGCTGTGCGTTGCCACACAGTCATGGGTGAGGAGTGTGAACAACAGCGGACTGAGCACGCAGCCCTGGGGAGCTCCTGTGCTCAGTACTGTTGTGCTGGATGTCTTGTTTCCGATCCTGACTGCTTGGGGTCTGCCTACCAGGAAGTCCAGGATCCAGTTCCGGAGTGTTGTGTTGAGTCCAAGTTCACCTAGTTTTGTTATGAGCTGTTGAGGGATGATGGTGTTGAATGCTGAGCTGAAGTCGATGAACAGCATCCTAACATATGTGTCCTTTTGGTCCAGGTGAGAGAGAGCCAGGTGGAGTGCAGTGTTGATGGCGTCGTCTGTAGAGCGGTTGGGGCGATATGCATACTGCATTGGGTCCAGAGTGGCTGGTAGCTGGGACTTGATGTGTCTCATTACTAGCCTTTCAAAGCACTTCATGATGGTGGATGTCAGTGCAACTGGGCGGTAGTCATTGAGACAAGTCACTGAGGGTTTCTTTGGGACGGGGATGATGGCGGTGGTCTTGAAGCAGGTGGGGACGACGGTGGTGGACAGGGAGATGTTGAAGACGTCAGTGAGAACATTGGACAGCTGATCTGCACACTCCCTCAGCACACGACCTGGTATTCCATCAGGCCCAGCAGCTTTCCGTGGGTTGACTCTGAGTAGGGTCTTTCTCACTTCAGCAGTGGACAGGCTGAGTACCGGGTCGTTAGGGGGAGGGACGTCCTTCCTCGCCTCTGAGTTGTTGTGAGCCTCAAATCTTGAAAAGAACTGGTTTAACGCCTCTGGCAGGGAGTCATCGCCAAGACAGGAGTGGGAGGCAGGCCTGTAGTTGGTGATGGCTTGAATGCCTTGCCATAAGCGTCGTGTGTCGTTGGTGTCAGTGAAGTGGCTGTGGATTCTCTGGGCATGAGTGCGCTTTGCTGTTTTTATGGCCCGGGACAGCTGAGCTCTTGCCTTCCTCAGAGCTTCCTCCTCCCCAGCCCTGAAGGCAGCGTCCCTGGCTCTTAGTAGCGCTCTCACCTCTGCAGTCATCCATGGTTTCTGGTTGGGGCGTGTGGTGACAGAAAACACCACCACCTCTGCACGACCAGCCCCTGTGCCTGTCTGCTACCAGCGTGAGGAGAACACTCTCTGCTGTCAACATCCGGAAAGCAGAGGGTCCAGACAACATCTCTGGTAGGGTGCTGAAAGACTGTGCAGAGGAGCTGACAGATGTTTTTACAGACATCTTCAACACCTCCCTGAGGCAAGCCATTGTGCCTTCAGGCTTCAAAACTGCCACCATCATTCCTGTGCCTAAGAAATCCTCCCCATCCTGCTTCAACGACTATCGTCCTGTGGCACTGACACCCATCATCATGAAGTGCTTTGAACGACTAGTCCTGTCACACATAAAATCCATCCTGCCCCCCAGCCTGGACCCTTACCAGTTCGCTTACAGGGCAAAGCGATCCACAGACGATGCAATTTGCTCTGCCCTCCACCCAGCACTCACCCACCTGGACAAGAAAGACTCGTATGTGAGAATGCTGTTCTTAGACTTCAGCTCAGCATTCAACACCATAATACCACAACAACTCATCTGCAAACTGGACAAACTGGGCCTCAGCACCTCACTCTGCAACTGGCTGCTGGATTTTCTCAGCCAGAGGCCTCAAGCGGTGCGTGTTGGCAACAACTTCTCAGACAGGATTATCCTTAACACAGGGGCCCCACAAGGCTGTGTGCTCAGCCCCCTCCTCTTCACCCTCCTGACACATGACTGCACAGCAACCCACAGCTCCAACCACCTTGTGAAGTTTGCCGACGACACAACACTGGTGGGCCTCATCACTAACGGCGACGAGACCCACTACAGGAAAGAGGTAGAGCTTCTGACCAGATGGTGCAAAGACAACAACCTCCTGCTAAACATCAGCAAGACCAAAGAGATTGTTGTCAGCTTCCAGAGAGGTCACACCCAACACCCCCCTTTGACCATCGACGGTGCTGCAGTGGAGAGGGTGAGCAGCACCAAGTTCCTGGGGGTGCACATCAGTGATGACCTCTCCTGGACCACCAACACCGCATCACTGGCCAAGAAAGCACAGCAGCGTCTCTACTTCCTGCGTAAACTGAAGCGGGCAAGTGCCCCGCCACCCATCATGACCACGTTCTACAGAGGAACCATCGAAAGCATCCTGACCGGCTGCATCACCGTGTGGGGCGGGAGCTGCACTGACTACAACAGGAACGCTCTGCAACGCATCGTGAGAACAGCTGAAAGGATAATCGGTGTACCACTACCCTCCCTGCAAGATCTTTACACCACCCGCCTCAGCCGCAAAGCCATCACAATAGCCAACGATAGAAGTCACCCTGCACACAGTCTGTTCAGCCTCCTGCCCTCTGGAAAGAGGTACAGGAGCCTCCGCTCCCGCACCACCAGACTCACGAACAGCTTCTTCCACCAGGCCGTGAGACTGCTGAACTCTCTCCCCTCCTCCCTCTCACCCCCAGCCCCAGCCAGAAGGAACACCGGGCTGGTGACCTAGGTCACTGGACTGTTCCCCCCCCCCCCCACACACACACACACACACACACTGGACTGTTCCCCCCACACACACACACACACACTGCCCCCCCCCCCCCCCCCACACACACACACCTAAATCTACTCTGCACTAGTCACTGGACTGCCCCCCCCCCCCCCCCCCCCCCCCACACACACACACACCCACCCACCCACCCACCTAAATTGACTCTGCACATGCAAAAATTTGCACACACCTGCTGCTTGTATATTTATATTTATATATATATTGTTATTGCACTAGTCATTACATTACAACAACTACCTCATAATGCACATAACTGGGACAATCAGTACTGTCTTGTTTTGTTTTATCTTGTTGAACTTGTCCTTCCACTCCGTACTACTTATGTCTTGTCTTGGGGTACTCATGTCTTGTCCTGTCATACATGTTTGTTTGTTTCTAGTTTTTTTTAGTTTAGCACTTTACCATTGTTGTTGTATCATAGTTTAGGATTGTCTCGTCTTGCGCACCTGCACTTTGATGTTGTTGTACATGTAAACGCATAGGATAGTGAGAAACGCAATTTCGATTCCTTTGTATGTCAAGTACATGTGAAGAAATTGACAATAAAATTGACTTTGACTTTGACTTTGACTTTGATGGTTTTGGAGACTGACACGTCCTCTGTGCACTTGCTGATGAAGCTGGTCACAGTTGAGGTGTATTCCTCCAGATCAGTGATGCCGTTGTAGGTGGCTGCCTGCTTGAAAATGTCCCAGTCAGTGCACTCAAAGCAGTCCTGAAGTGCCAACATTGCATCCTCAGGCCAGGTCCTTGTCTCCCTTCGACTTGGTCTGATGCGCCTGACGAGTGGCTGATATGCCGGAATTAGCATAACAGTGGAGTGGTCAGAGTGTCCTAGGTGGGGGAGGGGGGCAGCTCGATAAGCCCCCGTGATGTTGGTGTAAACACAGTCCAGAATATTATTTCCTCTTGTAGGAAAGTCCACATTCTGATGGAATTTTGGTAGGACTTTCTTCAGGTTGGCATGATTAAAGTCCCCGGCGACAATAAACAATGCGTCTGGATGTTCGGTCTGAAGTTTGCTAATTTCTTCATACAGGTCTGTTAGCGCGTTGCTGTTAGCGCTAGCACTTGGTGGGATGTAAACACCAGTTATAAACACGGATGTAAATTCTCGTGGGATGTAGAAGGGACGGCATCTAACAGTTACGAACTCCGCTAGCGGCGAGCAGAAGTTGGAAACAAGCACCGCATTCCTGCACCATTCGTTGTTAACATATATGCACAGCCCACCTCCCCTGTTTTTACCTGACAGCGTAGCATTTCTGTCGGCTCGGAAGGCTAGCAGCCCTGGTAGCTGGATAGCGGAGTCCGGTATACTGTCGTTGAGCCATGTTTCCACAAACACGAAAACGTTACAGTCCCTGTAATTCCGTTGTGAGTCTCGATGTAGTTGAATGTAGTCCAGTTTATTGTCCAGTGAGCAGACGTTCGCTAGCAGGATGGAAGGGACGGGTGGCCGGCTAGTGTTAGCTTTCCACCTAGCTCGGATCCCTGCCCTCTTGCCGCGCTTCCGGTTTCTCGCACACCGCTTTCGGGGTCTCCTCTCCCGGCAAGCCAAGTTTGGAGGTCCCGCCGGCTGGTGTACTGGTTCCCGCAGCAGGCGGAGCTCGCGAAGTAGTCCGATGATGCCCTCTGGGATCGGAGTAAATGAATTTTCTCCGATCTGCAGCAGTTTATTCTTATTATAAACCGTAATTCCATGTTTCTGACACATGTCCCATCAGAAACAAAAAAGTTAATGCCAGGTGGGGCAAAATAAACAAAACAAAAACACCAACTTTTGACCCCGGTGTGGCCGCTGCGTGTTAACGCGCCGCCATCTTGGATCATTTCACTTTTCAGAACACTTTTCTGTATTGTAATGTGATTTGAGTGATTGGAAATGGTAGAAAACTGCTTTAAAAATGTAGTTGAAAAAGGGGAAAGAGCCGAGGACCCTGAACTGATCCCTGAGGAACCTCATTTTACCAAATTAGTTGTTTGGAGACGATTGATTTGCATGTGACGTGTTGAAAAGAACCCATCAGATAAGATAGGAGAGAGCACAGAAGAATAAAACTGATTTCTCTAAACCTAAGTGTCGTTGTTGGTTTCAGAGACTTGATGCAAACAAATTCTTTAATTTTCTTATTCTAAAACTTAATGCTCAGATTGTGTAAATAAAAAAACCCCTCTTTCTTAGTCCAACCCAATGCCAGTTGTCTACACCGATGTGTTGCTAGTATAAAAAATGTCTATAACCGTTGATTGATGGATGAAACTTAGGGAAAAAACATGCAAATGGGTAGTTTTCTTAAAATTGCAATTAAAGTGCATTTGTTTCATGATGAATTCTGGAAAAAATGGTGCCAAATAAAAGCAAATGTTAACAGAAAAAAGAGATTTTGAGTTTATAGTTTCCATAGGACAGCTGATAGGCTGATATGCTCAATGTTACATACTGAATAATACTATACATATACACCTAAATGCTAACCGGCTAGTAAAGCTACAATACCATATGTCTGGTTTTTGCATTTTTTTGTCTGTTTTTATAAACCAAACCTTCTCTCCAAATGGACATTTTGTGGTTTCTTGTCATTTTATACCATTTACTTCACAGAAATCACATAGAATATTTAGATTTCTTGACATTATAGGGGTCACCAACCCTGGTCCAGAAGAACCGGTGTTGCTGCAGGTTTTTGTTCCAACCAGGCAGTAACACCTGATTCCACTAATCAACCAATAGAGCCCTTGTTAAGGAGCTTTATTAGTAGAATCAGGTGTGTTATAAAATATGTTTTCATAAACCAAACCTTTAACGGGGCAGAGGACTGAAGCTTCTTCTGCGTTCATCTGCTGTTATAAAGAAGAGATGAACAATGAGACCAGAGAGCCGGTAACGTACGTGGAATAATTACACTCCACCCACCGGGCTTCATTAAAACCATTCTCTGTTTTATTATAGGTCATAACGTGAAGGGTAAAGACGCGGCTCATGGGTGTGGTCTCCCCCTTTGGTTGTAACAGAGTGACGTAGGTGGAGCTCTATTATTATTATTTGTTCTGCAGCCATGATGGAAATGGTCCATGTCGTCCTGGTTTCTGTTTATTGGAAGAAAACCTGGAGACATAAAACGCATCGCTGCCTGGAAGGTTTTTTTTTTTTTTATACACACAGCACCACAACACAACAGCACTAACATTTAGACAGAGAAACTGTGTGTGTGTGTGTGTGTGTGTGTGTGTGGGTCTGTCATTACACTGTTTGGTGAGGTCCTGTGGCGATACTGTGAGAGCTGTAATTTCAATGGAATGAAGGCAGCAGGAGGACGCGTCTCTTTTCTCTCGCTGTGACCTTAGAGACCTGACGAAGCGCTGAAGTCCTAAACCGTCCTGACCGTGTCCTGTTTCCTCTCCCGTACTTACGGTTAAAAAACGTCCTTGGGGCGGTGAAAAAATGGAGGGAAATTTACGGTCTTCCCCGTAAACAGTGGCCCCCCGTGGGGTAGTTTGGTGATAATTTGGCTAATTTTAACATTCAGCTCGTAGCTAGCAACCAATGGAACTAACATGTAGAAGACAGTAACCAGGGTGGTTCACTTTCTACATGAACTATTTTAAAGTTGATTCACAAATTTTAAAACAAACCACTTCCATTCAGTTTTCAAACGTTTGACCTAAGTTATTATTTGTCAAAATTATTTTTACAGCTCATGAAGAACCAACAGTAATTATTTTATCAGATTTAGCATTAAAATCCAACCAGGGTTTAGTATTGAGGTGACAGCCCACTATATAAAGAAGTTGTGGAGTTCCACAAGGTTCTGTGTTCGGACCAATACTTTTTACCCTTTATATCAGGGGTACTCAAATAGAAATGATGATGGGCCACTTTTTATTTTTCCATTGACTCAACGGGCCATTTATTGACAATGTGTATGATGGATACCATAACAATAAAACATTTATTTTGAACTTTCCTTTTCATTGAAAACAATAATATAAGGGCCTTCATAAAATAAAAGCATACTTTCCATTTTGGCAGATAACTAAATAAAATAAATAAAACAAATAAATAATAGAAAACATTACCCTGTTAATAATCCAAAACAAATACCATTCAAACTGCCCATTTTGTGTGCTTTGGTTAACAAACTCAAGAACTTGTCACACTGTCAATAACGCTTAATGTGAGAAATGGCCTCGAGTGTCTTTGGCCAGCCTTTGGAACCTTGGCTTGAATGGTGTGACAGCCAGGCAAACACACTGATGTGTGTGTTCATTTGTGAGTCGGCTGCGGTACTGGTTTTTGACAATGTTCATGGTGGAGAATGCAGATTCACACCTGTACGTTGACCCAAACATGGTCAGGATGTGAATAGCCAGCCTCTTCAGCAGAGGGAACGTGGCTGCAGTTACCAGGTTTGACCAGAAGGTGATGACGTCACACTGAGCCTCCTTGAGTGCAACGTTCTCTTGCAGGTCAATGAGCTCAATTTGCAGAGCAGCAGCTGGGATGTAAGGGAAGATTTGATGTGCTTCTGAGGAGAATCCTCTCACATCATTCACCAGGAATGGGTTACTAATGCAAAGAAGCATTTTCTCTCCCAGAATGAAATCATCAAAGCGTTTTTGGAAATTTGCAATAAGTTTCTCCAGAAATGGCATGTGCTTTTGGTGAGCTCCTTTTTCTTTGGTCTGCTCCAAAAGTCTGGGAAAATGGAGCAATTCCTCCTGTAAACAACAAAGAAAAATAACAATTAGGCCTACCATTTTCATCTCAAATTATTGTTATCATTATTATATTATTATTATTATTAGTAGTAGTAGTAGTAGTAGTAGTAGTAGTAGTAGTAGTAGTAGTAGTAGTAGTATTAGTAGTGGTAGTAGTAGAATTGTCATTGTTGTTGTTATTATTATTATTATTATTATTATTATTATTATTTCAAAGGACATTACAAAAAAAATAACAATGTGTGGTAGACAATGTGACAACAGCATACCTGTAAGTCACTCTTAAAGACCTGTAGTTTCCTCTGGAATGCCCGCACTGCTGACATCAGCTCGCACACCGTGTTGCCCTTCCCTTGGAGCTTCAGGTTCAGGTCATTCATGTGGGATGTCATGTCAGTCAGAAATGCCACTGCCTCCATCATTTCTGGATTTTGCAGGAAATCCATGAACAGTTTTGCTTTGGCACTTTTTTGTTGTGACAAAAATAGTTGTAGTTCATTCCTGATGGCCCAAAAGCGTTCCAGGACCTTGCCCTTGCTCAGCCATCTGATGTTGTTGTGTAGAAGCAAGTCGTCAAATTCTGCATTGACCTCCGTAAGGAATAACTTCAACAAGCGATGCTGCAGTGCAGATGATGCTCTCAAGAAATTAGCCAGCTTCATCATTGTGTTCATGATTTCAGCATAGATTTCTCCCAGACTTGCACACAGGATGGACCGGTGAATTATGCAGTGGTACGATATGAGTTGAGGGTGAAGCAGCTTCAGTCGCTGAACTAGTCCCTTCTCTCTGCCCATCATAGATGGTGCCCCATCAGTAGCCACTGACACAATTTTCTTCACATCAATTTCTTTTTCATTCAGAACTCCCATTACGGCATTGTAAATGTCTTCCCCCCTCGTCTGTCCGCACAGGTCTGCCATGCCCAGCACATCTTCAATAAACTCCCCTTTTGACTCGTCAAAGTACCTCACAAACACAATCAATTGCGTGACATCGGTGGCATCAGTGGATTCATCCACAGCTATGGAAATGCACTCTGTTTTTTTAATCCCATCACTCAACTGTCCTGCTACGTCACTAGCCAGCATTTCTGTGCGCCTGCATGCTGAGGAGTCGGAGAGTAGGATTTGGTTGATTAGGGCTTTCATCTCTTCTTTTTCTTTCCCTTCCAAGAGCGTGTCCATCACGTCAACCATGCACTCTTTAACCATCTCCGCGTCCTTGAATGGTTTCCCGTGCTTTGCTAAGCGCCACGCTACTCTAAAAGAGCATTTGGTTGCCTTTTGCTGTTTAGTCAACGAATTGTGGATTATTCTGCTGGATGTTTGATATGACGACATTAGGGAATTTAATTTAGTTGTTCTAATCGTGGAATTTTGCGGAAATGTTTCTTCGAAGTGCTTGTGTTTTGATTCATAATGCCGTTTAACATTGCACATTTTCACTGCCGCGACACTTTCTTGGCAAATCAAACACAAAGGTCGCGTGCTGGATGGTGGGAGAAAGAAGGCAAACCTCTCTGTCCATTCTGGGTGGAACTGGCGGTTCTCGCTGTCTACTTTTCTTTTTGGCGCAACCTTTGAACAAGCCATTGTGGCTGTGGCTCCGTAAAACGTGTCTGTCTAGTTTGCGAGTGTGGTGAGGGCTTGCTTGCTATTTGTTTATTATTGCCACGTCACATCTCGTTGCAACGTTGCAACGCGTTTCAAAATAAGAGCGCCTAGCGCATTTTTTTTTTTTAATTAAAAATAAAAAATAATAAATCCGAACGGCTCACGGGCCATAAATAGACCCCCCGTGGGCCTAAGATGGCCCGCGGGCCGCCATTTGAGTATGGGGGCTTTATATGTTCTCATTAGTAAAAATATTAATAATCTCCACTATTATGTCGATGATGCATTGAAACTATGCATCAGATTCATCTTTTTATACAGTTTTTAATCTGTATCCAATGTACAGGAATACACACTTTCTACAGGAACACACACTTTCTACAGGAATACACACTTTCTGCAGGAACACACACTGTCTGCAGGAACACACACTTTCTGCAGGAACACACACTGTCTGCAGGAACACACACTTTCTACAGGAACACACACTTTCTACACTAGTATAATAGTATACTTTTACTCAACTTTATTTAAAAGGAACAGTTGTCTACTTTCTGATACTGTATATTTTGAGAAACCTATCCACTGCCATTATTAACATGAATTTACAGCAATGTATAATATACAGTAACTGACTGTTGCATATTTGTTTAATCTCATTGGGTCAAACCTCCACCTTTAAACTATGAACCTGTAGTGTTGAGACTTTATTTTAGCTTGAGTTTGCACTGATTCCTCCAGGAGCTGCAGACTGGAGGCAGCTCGTGTTTCCTATCTCTGGTCCAGTCGTGGTTTCGTGGTTTGCAGCAGATAACGACGAGAAGCTGGAGGTCAGTTAACGGCCGGCGAGGCCGTTGGAGACGTCCTGAAAACATCTGTTCGACTCCACATCACGAACCGATCTGACTTTAAATGGCGAGACAGTAAAGGAAATAAAATCATTTTATGGCAAATCCAGCTGTCATATAACTAGAAAGTAGAATAGTTCACTTTGAAATCAAATGCAGAGGAAGTATAAAGTATCACGGAATGGAAATGTTCAAAACTAATAAATGGACTTGGTTGTTTTCCACAACAGGTTTTAATGATGCAATATTGGGGTCAACAATTCATGTTTGGCAAAATGAGAAAGTCAAAAAGATGTTTTCAATAAAGTTTTAAAAGCATTCACCAGGTCTCTCTAAATGTACTTTTTGTGTTCCTGTTTACTGTCATTTAAAAGTCAATTTCTACCATTTATTTTACAGAAATCACACAGAATGTTCGATTTTTTGATGTCAAATAGCTTAACTGAAATGAATGATGAATTTAGGATATAATAAAATAAAATGCTTTTGCACCTGGGATAAATATTGAGTTTATGGGCATATCTTGTCAAATTCAGTTTATTGAATTTTGAGTATAAAGTCGACAAATTTTCCTTTAAAATAAAGTGTAATGAAACTATAATACACCACCATATGGAAATACTCAAGTACAAGTACCTCTAAAGTGTACAACACTATAAATGTACTTAGTTTTTTCCAGAACAGGATTCACTGATATACCAACATCCATCAGAAAACCTTTGCTTGTTTCAGTAATTTCAGTTAAATAAATCAGACACAGTGAAATTAAGTTTATTTGATTTACAGAAAGTGCAATAATCCCTTAAATAACAGCAGTCATGTGCATAAATCTGGTTGTTGTTTCATTGACTTGAAAAGCTTTATGACTAATTATTGAACACAGATGTGTTTGTTCAGCTCAGTGACCTTTGACCTACACACAGGTGAAGCCAATCACCAGAAAGGGTTTTAAGGAGGACAAATGCAGGTTGTTCTGTTTGCATCTCCTCTGAAGAAGAGACACAACATGGGAGCCTCAGAACAACGGGGTTTAAGAAGCAGATCAGAGGAACACAGTTCTAGTTCAGACCTGGAGAAGCTGAGACCATCAGGTGGAGGAGCAGCAGAGTCCAACTGAACCTCAGACCACCAAACACCTCAACATGATCTGAGCATCTTCTACTAACTTTGTACAAGAGACAGTGATGAGGAGGAAGCTTTTTCTGATCACATGACAGTTGATGTCCAACACGTTTCAGCAGCCAGCGACATGTTGGAATGAGCTGCTGATGGAACTAAGACTGAGTGATCTGGAGAACAAACCCTGTCTACCACAGTGAACCTGCTTCCAGCTGAAGCTCCATGGATTCCATCAGTTTCAGGAGATTCCAGAGAACAATGTTCAACAATCAGTGATGAAGTTGAAGTTTCTCCAGGTCTGCAGACTTCAACAAGACGACAACCCGACACACTGGTCAGATTCTACTGAGTCATTCATGCAGAGGAACAAGTAGAATGTTCTGGAACCAACATCTCAGCCCCAAGACCTGAATATCATCATAAGTCTGAGGTGTGATTTAAAGTGGGCTGTCTGTGCTCAGAAACCATCAAGCCTGACTGAACCGAGATGTTTAGGAAAGAAAGATCCAAAACACCTTCAACCAGAACCAGACCCTCATTTAGAGCTGTAGGACGCGTTTAGAGGCTTTTTATACAAAAAGGAGAATCTACTAAATATTGATGTCATTTTTATGTTGGGCTCCAGATTTATACACGTCTACTTTTATTTAAGCAATTATAGTTTATGTAACTTGATTTTAATTCATTTATAAGAAAATACTAAAATTATTATGGGTGCCCAAACTTGTTCATATACTATAGTAATGACCTGACTTCCATCATTTCTTCTTTTATTTTTCACTGTTTAAAGTGGATTTCTTGTTTATTTGTCTTGTTGTGGCCTCTTCTTCTGAAAGATGGATGTAAATCTAGTTATTGTCGATGATCAAATCCCCTGTAAAACATTAATGTAGCACGTGAAACCACAGGAACCACCGAGTAAATTAAATCTTCAATTTCTTTCTTTTCGGCAATTAAGTCTTCGTCCAGATAAACACACACACACTGAGGATACGGAAAAATGGGAAAAATTCATTTAATTCGGTTTGTGAGGCTCCAGGAAATGTATGAAAGTCAAAGAATTTTTTTCTTTTAAATGACAGAAAAATGTGGACGTCATCACATCTGTCGTCCGGCAGAAAGACTCTGGTTGTCAAATTAACAAGGTCTGGATGGACCATGAGAAAAACAGGAAAAAACAGGAAAAATGAAAACTGTGTCTGAAATCTGCATATTTGTATTTACTACTTGAATTAGGGTTTAAATGTTTCCTGCTTGTTTCTCTTAAAATGGTAAATCCAGATGTTCAGGTTTTTACCCTTAAATTTTATAATAAAGCAGTTTCACTCATCTGTTTTCAACATTGTTCCTTGCTGCATAGCAAGCTAATGCTAACGTTTGCTAACTTGTTTGTCTTTTATAAAAGTTCCATACGTCTGACGACTAAAACCTTTAAATCAGTTAAAGATAATATTAAAAACAACCAAGATAGAAAACAAAGTTTAGATATTTTTTTTATCTTTTTCTTTTAATGAAGTAGTTTTACATATCTTCTCCACACTGTAAGCTGCTGCCTACTAAGCTAATGCTAACGTTTGCTAACTTGTTTGTCTTTTACACAACATCCATACGTCTGACGACTAAAACCTTTAAACCAGTTAAAGACAATTTGAAAACAAGATATGAATAAAATTATCTTAAAAAATGTGATTTAAACTAGATAAAAGTTCAGAAATTTTGAGTCATTTTTTTTCTCCAACATTGTTCTATGTTTCTTCCAGAGCTAATGCTAACGTTTGCTAACTTGTTTGTCTTTTACACAACATCCATATGTCTGACGACTAAAGCTTTTTAACTAAGTTAAAGATATTATTAAAAACAACCAAAATAAAAAACAAAGTTAAGCTGTTTTTACTTTTTTTAATGAAGTAGTTTTACATATCTTTGTTTCTCCACACTGTTAGCTGCTGCCTACTAAGCTAATGCTAACGTTTGCTAACTTGTCTTTTACAAAAGATCCATACATCTGACAACTAAAAACCAGTTAAAGATCATTTGAAAACAAGATATGAATAAAATTATCATAAAAAATGTGATTTAAACTAGATAAAAGTTAAAACATTTTCAGTCATTTTTTTTCTCCAACATTATTGTGCTTCCTCTAGAGAATATGCTAACGTTTGCTAACTTGTTTGTCTTTAGCACAAAATCTATACGTCTGACGACTCAAGCTTTTCAACCAAGTTAAAAATAATATTAAAAGCAACCAAAACAGAAAACAAAATTTAGCTGTTTTTATTTTTTTTTTTAATGAAGTAGTTTTACATATCTTTGTTTCTCCACACTGTTAGCTGCTGCCTACCAAGCTAATGCTAATGCTATCTAGTTCATCTTTCACACAACATCCATACATCTGGCAACTAAAACATTAAATAATTAATTAGTTCAATTTATGGTTTTAAATCTTGTTGGTAACATTTCTGTTAATAAAGGCAAACAACTCAATAAGATAGTAAACATAAATTCTTTAATTTTTAGCTTTTTTGTCCTGTAAAAGTTACGTATTGACCCTTTAATAAATGGCAGAGGGTGTTTAATTGTTGGAAAGCATGAAAAACAAACTAAATACTTTTAAGGGAACAAATTATTCTCCTGAAATATTCATCTGACATTTCTTTTTTTTGTAATTCACTTTTTTTTTTATTTTTACCTACTACATACAAATACAAAAACTAAGACTAAAACGCGTAAAGTGAACAGAAGGACAGATATCATCTAGCATAGTTTCATACTTTATATAAAGAGTGAGTGAAGTTATTTATACATTTGTACCTCACTGTATAAATGTACTGTGAAAAGCCCAGTTTGAGTTACGTCTGTGAGGTTTAACGAAATTACGACTCGTTTGCAGCTAAAATACAGAAACTTCAGATCAGAGGAGTCGACGACACGATGTTAAACAGAGAAGATGATGATGATGATGATGATGATGATGATGAATACACATGACTGCGTGAATATAAATATACATTTAAATGACTGTGAGCGAGTTACACATCAGAACAGTAAAAGCTGAATATTGTGGATTGTGATTCTGGGATTTGAGTTTTATTATAATGGAGGCAAAGCTCTGAAATTAGAATTAAAATAATGGATAAAACATGATTATACTATCATTATTGTGTACTTTTAATGTACAGAAAAATCTAAATCCTATAAAGTAACTAACTTTGACCCCTGAACACTGACACGTATTTAATAATAACATAAATGTTTATGACTCTACTGATATCTGTGAATAAAATTTGGGCTTAAGTTTGTTAAGTGTTTTAAATCAGGAATAAAAAGAAACTTGAAATAAGAAGTTTTAACAATTAAAATAAAAAATGAGATAAAAAAAAGACAGAAACATCAAATAAAAAGTCAGAAATAAAACATAAAAAGTAAAAAACTTGAATTAAAAGTCAAAAATGAGATAAAAACCATCAGTCAGGTGTTTATAGAAGAGTCAAAAAGTTCAATTTATGTTTCTGTTCTGTTGAAATAAGCTCAATTTAATAAAATAAGCAGTAAAAGATGAATTATTATTCCATAAAATGCTGTAAATCACTGAGGATCATTCAGAACATGAAGAATATTTTCTGTAAATGTTTAAAAAGGAGATTATAAAGGAGCCAATTAAATAATCCCACAAACAGCTCCAATCTAAATAAATATCTAAATAGTGGTTAGTTGCAGCTACTACTGATATTATATTAAACTATTTATTATTGTATTGATGATGTGGATATTGATGATATATATTGATGCTGGAACAGGAACAGATAAAATACTTTATTTAGTGTTGGAGCTCAGGTTTAACATGTGATTTATTATAAAACTCAATAAAACAACAGTTTAAGTAAATTTTTGTTGCTGATGCTTCACTCAACATTTTTACTTCATGACTTTTACTTTTTATTGAGTATTTCTGGGGGACAGAGAACTGGAGAATTTCTCCAGTGAGGTTTCCATTGAAACCAGAGCCCCCACAACCCCTGAGGACTTGAGGACCTGGTCCACCAGGACCCAGGAGGACCCAGCAGGACCCAGGAGAAAACAGCAGGACCCATCAGGACCCAGGAGGAAACAGCAGGACCCAGCAGGACCCAGCAGGACCCAGCAGGACCCAGCAGGACCCAGGAGGACCCTGAAGGTCTAATCAGCCTGATTCAATCGGACTGAAGACGTCTTGTTGTGTAACGACAGATCGTCTTCGTCTCCACGTCTGACGAGGAGCAAAAAGGCCGAGAAAACCCAGAGGGGGGGTCCTCAGCCCCGGGGGGGGAGGGTGTGTGTGTGTGTGTGAGCGGGGGAGGGGGGTTATACAGTAACTGCTGTTGTGTAATTAAAGTAAACAGAAACACCACAGGGATGAAGAGGAGGAGATCACACACACACACACTCACACACACACACACACACACACACACACACACACTCACACACACACACACACACACACCAGTGGTAATCCCATTCCCTAGCTGTCTATCACCCCCCAGGGCTCTGGCTGTGAGTTCTATTAGTTTCTGATGCCTGAAGAGTTCACTGGCTCATCCACCAGTGTGTGTGTGTGTCTGTGTGTGTGTGTGTGTGTGTGTGTGTGTGTGTGTGTGTGTGTGTGTGTGTGTGTTGGGGGCGAGGTGCATTCCAAGTGAGGGGGGGTCATCATCATCATCATCATCATCATAGTTTCTGATAATCCAATCAAACTGAAAACAGCAAACATAAACGCCTGATCTGATGGTTTTTCTCTGGTTTTCTCTTCTTCTCTGTGCATGAACTGATTTATGGGAAGAATCTGAACGAAGAAGAAAAAAACAGAAGATCAACAAGTAGTTTTAAAGTTTCCAGTAAGACCTTCATCATCCAGTTGGTTTAAACAAACTCAGCGTTATCAGATATGAAGCTGCACCTTCACACTCATCTGCTCCTTTCAGGTGAATGATCCATTACAGATACTTACAGGAATAATTCACCTTCAGCTCACAAAACAAGAGAAAAAGTACAGATGCACGATGTCTGTTATTCTATAGACACTCCGCCTACTGCAGCCAATCTTAATGAAAATGAAAATTGGTAGAAATAAATATTTTCATTGAAATCATTAGAGCAAATGTGCAGATTCTGTAAAATGAGAAAGTCTCATTTCTAATGGAATTACAAATAACACATCATAGTTTTGGGAAAAAAAACAGCTAAACTACACAGTCTGTTCATATAAAAGTATAAATAACATAAAAACATCAAATTAAACTATCTCAGAATGGAGATATGAGAGTTTGAATCAGACAAACACACAATGTTTAATCCACTGTTTCACATCTGACACATTTAGACCATCGTTTGAAGCAGAGATAGTAACTGAGTAGTAAGTACTGTTTTATTTTATTTTGTATAAATTTTAGAACAAAAACAAGGTTTCGTGTTAATTTGTGATTAACTGGACTCTGAACTTTTAACCTAAAAGAAAAGAACATGGGACCAGGTCAAGTGTCATGTATGTAATCCTAAAGACGCGGCAGCAGATGCTTCAACTGTCTCAAAAGGGTTAAAAATATTAAAACCTCATAATATCACCTAGTTTTATACTATATATATATATATATATATATATATATATATATATATATATATATATATATATATATATATATATATATAGATGGATTACATATGTAACATTCAGAGACCTGATAAATGCTTCTTTAAACCGTGTTTTAAAGAGTTTATGACTTTCTCATCTCGACAAACACGATTTGTCACAAGAGTCAAAAAGTTCAGCTTATGTTGCTTTAACAGAACAAATATAGTTATAGAAATATATATATATATATATATATATATATATATATATGTGTTATAGAAATATAGAATTAGTTTAAAAAATCCAATGTTGTGTTTTACAATAGATAGAAAAAAAGAAAAAATACTTAATTTGAAATGGAAAAAGACCAAACTGACCCAAACCAAGGAAAAAAAACTTGAAATAAGATAAATTTAATAAGATCAGAATTTCAAAGACCAACTATTAATCCATAAAATCCTATAAATCCCACTGAAGATCATTCCAGAATATGCAGAATATATATTCTGTTTTTTTTATTCTAGGTGAATTAAATAGTTAAATTCATCATTTATCATTTGTCACTGGTCCAAATACAAAAATCCAGGATCAGATCATTTTACTGGAAACTCACACAGATGAAACGGATGATGATGTTATCAAGGGAAACGTTTGTTGTGGTTTAGGTTAATTAATGTGAGATAATTAGAAAATCTCTGAATCACATTCAGTCACAGATGAGTCACTGGAGGTTTTTTAGTTTTCCAGGATGAAACCAGGCCAGCGGCCTGTAGGTGGCACATTAACCCACATATTCACTGCAGGCTGTGTGTGTGTGTGTGTGTGTGTGTGTGTGTGTGTGTGTGTCCACTGCTGCTATTACAAAATGTTCTATTCCGCTGAGGTCCGCCCTGCATCAGCTGCTGCAGACATAAAACGATGCTCGCCCCCTTTAACAAAATAAAATAATAAAAAATAACCTGGATTAGCGGAGATTTTCAAATTAAAAGCATGATTCTTTTTTTGTTATGGGGGGGGTATGCTGCACCCCCCTCACCCCCTGTGTTTGTGGAAATATAGAAAAGCATTTACAGTCAGCAGCAATAGCTTCCATGTGATGCCAGGAGGCTGTGATTATTTCCTGCAACATGCGTAAATAGCGTAAACGCTGTTTACGGAACACACACCGAGATGTGATGGATGCGGCGGGTGGTTGCGTGGAGCCCCGCATCACGCACACACCTAAACAAATAGCGATGATTATAGCTCTTTATAGTAGAAAAACGCCGCATTACATGCGCGCGCGCGACGTGCGTAAACCCGTCACGTGACCACCGCAGAACGTCACATTAAACGTGTGTGTGTGTGTGTGTGTGTGTGTGTGTGTGTGTGTGTGTGAAGGCGCGGGCGGATAAATGAAACGTAGTAAGCGTCGGTTTGTGAGATTCCTGATGGGAACGCACGTGAACCCGCGGCCGACTCTGATTGGCCGCCGCGTCACGTGTACCGGCGAATCCGTTTCCGTTATGTAACGTGCGCGAGAAGGAGGCGCGGCACGGGGAGGGGAGGGGGAGGGAGGGGTCCATCCCACACACACACACACACACACACACACCTACTACTACAGCGTGTGTGTTGCATCGCGAAAAATGTGCAAAGAATGCAAATGTTGAATGACAGGAAAAACTGATAATTACAAAAAAATAATGTAAAAATATAATTTCATAGCATAGAAAATACAGATTATCCCTTTGTTTTAATATAAACATATGAAAAAAATGTGGTTCATTTTGCACACAAGAAAGTTTATTTGTAGGATATAACACATTTCAACAACAAAGTAATTCAAATCGGTTTGTATAAAACATTAAAAACCCTTAAGAAAAAGTTCAAAAGATGCATTTAAGACAGTCATTAATGAATCAAAAGGGAATAACCTAAAGATATATATATATATATATATATATATATATATATATATATATATATATAGCACTAGAGAAGTAAATTACCGAGTACGAGTTGCAGAAAAGTTCACATTACATGTTCATATATAACAATAAAAAAGCTAAATGCAGCCTAAATGATGTGAACGTGCAGCAGTGAGTGGATGAGACGGTTTGTGGTTGTTGTAGTAGTAATAGTAGTAGTGGGGGGGTGGATGGTGAAACACCACTGCAAGAGCTGGAATTGGAAGTGGAACGTGGCCCTGAATGCATCCTCCAGCCTGTCTGTCCAATTGGTACTGCAGTACAGGTTTCAAGTACTTTACACCACATTTCAGAGGGAAATATTCCTACTTTCTGCGTTAATCCCATGACTTTAGTAGCTTATCAAATGAAGATACGGCATGAAACAATATTCCTTTTATAAGTAAAAGCTGCTAAATAGAGTTTATTAAACAAACAGGTGATGCACTTATATCTGGATCAGTGACAAATCATGTGGAAATCAGGATGAGAAAGTCAAAAAAGTTAAAATACACTTCTAGGAAGCATTCATCATGTACATTTTGTATTCATGTTCATTTTTTATCATTTAAAAGTCAATTTTTATCATGTCAAAATCACAATTTTGTGTGATTTTGTCATGATATGTCAATGGTCTTATCGAAAAAGAAGGAAAACATTAATATTCAATTCAAAAGTTTTTAGGGTCACACTACACCACAGTAGTATAGTTTTGGCATTGTCCCATATAGTATGATTTTACCTTTTAATTTACCATTAATTAACTATAACACTGAACAGCATGTGTCTCTTAATAATAAATTTAAATAATATACTATAACAATATAAGAACACTATATTATGAAGACAAAGAATATTTTGATGTTAATACTTTTATTTAAGTAGCCTAATATTTAGAAGTAATGACCTGTTATCGGGTAATTTTTGAAAAGACTAATTCTGCTTTTTAGTATTAGAGAAGTGACCCTGAACGCACCGCAGCTTTTATCCTTTATTTCTAGAACGCCGCTTAAAAAGGTTTATTTTCATATATAAACGCGTATTTCTGTCCTTGCGGCTAAAGCCCCGCCCCGAGAGGGTGAGACAGGCGGAGCGACAGACGGGCACCGACGCAGACAGACAGGTACAGACAGACACCCGGCTTCTGCTCGCGATCCACGTGTTTCTGTTCCAACTTTTTTCTCGCCTCCATTTTTCCTGGAATCCCAGACAGCGGTGTATCACTCCGCGCGGAGGGGGCCAGAGGGGAGAGGAGGGGGGACAAGATATAGACCCCCCGCTTCAACGCGGAATTTACCGCACACGCCGCCGCCCCCGCGCTTTCCGCCGGTACTCGATCGACACAGTCGACGACGCCGATTAAACAGGCGGGGCGTTCGGCTGCGGTTGACTGCGGGTTCCCGTTTTCGCGTTTTGGCGCGATTTTGCCGGCGCGTGCACAGACAGCGTCCGCCGCGGGAATATAAACCCCCCTGCGTCCGCGAGCGGCCACACCTACTCGCTGTGATAGTGGAGAGACGCGGCTCAGCGCAACATGCGGCCCTGCTCCGACTTCACCTCCACCCGCACAAAAACCCGCACCTAGCGTCCTACCGCGCATCTCTGTGGACTTTAAGTGGATATTTCCGCCGTTTTTTCTTCTTCCTCCGCTCCTTTTACCGCCGTCTCCTCCTCTTTAAAACAACCCGAGGTAAGAGTTGCATGAACCGGCGTCAACTTCCACACTCGCGCCGTTACACGTTAAAATGCGCTTCAATGCGTTTATTTTGGCGTTTTTATGTTAAGTAATGTTCCCAACTGAATAAATTATTAAATAAATAAAATGCCGGTTGCCACATGTGGGAGTGGGAGCCGCCTGGCTCAGCCCATGCGGGGTTTAAAGGACCCTCCTGCGGGGTTTTTAAACGGACTTTTGCGGGTGCGTCTATTTCTGCTGTTTTACGTTAAACCGTGTCCTGGTGTAACGTTACACACATGACCTACTGGTGTTTTAATCACGTTTTAACAGAAAATCTGCTTAATTTCACCACATTAAAAAAGCGTTTTATCCTCCTTTGAATTAAAATGTCAATCACGCCAAATCTCCGTTAAAAACTCCCATTCAGAAACGTGCGTGTTTGCTCCGGTGTTCCGCTCCAAACAGTGACCGTGCTATCTGGTGACTCTCAGCTGAGCCACGTTTAAACACTGTAAAAAAAGCTGCAGAAATGTGCATCCTGGTGGACGACACCGGTAAAGTAACACGATAGAACACAAACCTGCCCAGAATAAGTCGCATGTTGCATTAAATGTTGAATTTATCCCGTTTTTCCGATGAAAGGCGTGTATTCACGTGTAAATACAGCCCAGCCAGTGTTCTGTACACCACGGGAAACGTGTCCTCGTAAATACACTTTAATTACTACTGATTATTTATTTTTTCCCCTTCTCCTCACGACTCAGACAAGTGTCTGGATTTACGTTTTGGCTCAGGTTTCTCACTCTTTTTTTTTTAAGGCTGATGGGTGAAAGAAAGAAGAAAGAAATCCTTTAAAAACCAGCAGAGCCTGTCTGCAACACACACACACACACACACACACACTGCTGCTTTGTTCTGCTGTAACACACACACACACACACACACACACACACACACACACACACTCTTGAGACTCCTAAGTTATTATTATTATTATAAGGCTGGTTCAGGAAAGTTAGTAAAAATCTTTTTTGTGTGTGTGTGCATCCTGACGTTAATTAAAAACTTCCCATAATTAAAGTGTAGTAGAAACTAAATTTGTAGTTTTTTTTTTTTTATTCTGAAAGTTTTGCAAGTGTGTGTGCATGCAGCAGCTTTAATAGCAATGGGGGTAGAAAAAAGGAATTGTCCTTTATTCAGATATTTATCGTGTCAGCATGCAGCAGCTCTGATTTCAATGGGTTTTTTTCCCTCTAACTTTGTGAAAGAAAAGCTGTGGATTGTGGAAAGTTGGTGTTTCTTCCTCCTTGTGGGACCCAGCTGTTCCAGTAACGTCATGGGGTGTAGTGGGGGGCGGGGTCTAGGATCTGAGGGGCGGGTCCACGGGGAGCCGTGGGCGGGGCATGTGTGATGTAAACACGAATAAAAAGGGGCCGCGCCGCCAGCCACGGCTCAGTTTGGAGAAAGTTGTCGGAACTTTCACTACGACGCGTGCCGCCTCCGCTGGGATTTACCGCGTCCCACCGCTGCCAGGACGCGGCTTTGGATTTTATTTATCGGCTCCACTACGACACTGACGTCTTCTTTTACTGTTTTCTACTAGATTCTGCAATCAAAGCGAACAGGAAAACAGCAAAGATGCTGCAAAGCTTCGCTCAGTCCCACGACTGGTTTTACCCAGAGCCGCTGCTCTTCGACGAGGAGTTCTGCCAGACCCTGATGAAGGACCTCCAGCTGCCCCCTACGCCCCCCCAGTCCCCGCCGATGACCAAGCCGGCGCCGGGCTGCGGCAAGCCCCTGTCCAAGGAGGACCAGCTGAGCTACGTGTCCGACATCCTGCTGGAGGACCAGGACATGCAGCTCAACTGGAACTGCGACTTCTTCCACTCGTCCGAGCCGGGCAAGGAGGGCGGCGGGGGGGACGATGACGCCGGGGGCGGCGAGGAGGAGGAGGACTGCCTGTGGCGCTGCCTGGCCGCCGACAGGAGCCTGGTGTCCTCCATGCTCAGCTCCAGCCCGCTGCTGTCCGACATCGACACCAGCATCTTCGAGGGCCTGGCCGGGTCCACGCTGGACTGCCAGAACCTGATGGAGGCCCAGGGGGAGCCCAGCGAGGCCACGTCGGACTGCGGCTCCACCGGCTGTGAGCTGTCCTCCAGCGACTCCGGTGAGTTCCAGGCCCTAAAAACGTTATTTTCCGGCATCTTATCGCTTCGTTGATTACTCCTGGTCTTTGCTCGGTCTTATCTGGACCTGTAATCACCAGCGGTTTGACTCATGGATGTTTCTAGGTTGTTGGCACCGATTCATTTTTTTTCTTTTCTCCGCCTCCGTCTGCTGTAAACCAGAGAGGAGATGACAGATGGGGCATCTGTTGACTTATTTAATCATTACAGGATTACTCACTGTGAGGTTAGATGCCAACTATTAGCTACTCTGATCAATCAAAGTCATTTAGTAGGAAAAGTCCAGAAACTATGGTTCCAACTTTTGACTCATTTACCAGTCAACTAATTGATTGATCAACTAATGTTGCAGCTCTACTCATGATGAATTTGATTTTATTGACTCAATGGTATAATAATAATAACAGAGTTTTAGATCAGTGGTAATACACTAATTTATCTAAATATTGATTTAATACTAAACAATGCCAAAAGCAAAGAGAAATTGTGATTAAATGCCAACTACTGCATTGCATTAATCATCAATTTTTATAATCTATTTACCTGATAAAGACATTTTAACCATTTTAAACTAGTTGGAGCTCTAGTTAATAAAGTTAACACTTTAAAATCAACAGTAAACATCATTTTTTATATTTCTACTACTCATCTGTATGTTGACAGAAGGTGAAGGTGTCAGATGTTATGCTGGTTTAATACAGAAGAGTCAACAAGTGATTTCTTCATAAACTACATTCAACATTTGAGACCAGATAGTTTCACCCTCTTAGAACACGTGAAATGCTCAATCAACCAGCTGTATATTCTAGATGATTAAATATCTTTTAGGGGTTCCATCATTGACCTAATGGTACAAGGGTCAGTGACAAGTCATGTTTGGCAAGATAAGAAAGACAAAAGCCTTTATAAAAATACAGGTTTAAGAAGCATTCTTCAGGTCTAAATGTCATTTTATTTTAACCCCAAATTTATTCTTTTTGACATAAAACATCAAATGTCACTGAAAAACGATAAATGTTAAATATTTAATGCTCCTAAACTCATCAACTAGATCATCCTGTTTTTGACCTTCTCCACCTTTACACCATTATTTGTACGGCCCCCCACCAACAAACGCTGGCTCAGACCCAGCCCCCCTGTTTGTGGTGTCCTCGCTCCGCTGGGATGTCGCTAGGCCTCGTTGGTCCTGGCTCCATGTTTACGGAACGCTCAGGTTGACCCTTCTTTTTCTCCTTGTCTCAGAGGAGGAGATCGACGTGGTGTCAGTGGCGTCCCCCGTCGCCTCGGTGACCGCCGACCGCCGCCAGAAACAGCAGGAGGAGGAGGCGGAGCATCAGCGAGCGCTGCAGCGTTACCATGCCGACATCCAGCTGCAGCACAACTACGCCGCGCCCTGCCCCGCCTCCCCGCCGCCATCCTCCTCCTCGTCTTCTTCGTCGTCCTCGTCCTCCAACAAACGGTCGCGAGGCGGCGACGGCTCGTCCCGCTACCACCACCGCGCCTCCTCGCGTTACCACGGCAACCACCACCACCACCACCACTCGTCCCGCGCCTCGACAGAGACGGAGGACGAGGAGGAGCGGCGGCGGACGCACAACGTGATGGAGCGGCAGCGGCGCAACGAGCTGAAGAACTGCTTCGTGAACCTGCGCGACAACGTGCCGGAGCTGTCGCACAACGACAAGGCCTCGAAGGTGGTGATCCTGAAGAAGGCCCGGGACTGCATCCACGGCCTGGAGGACCAGGCCCACCGCCTCCAGGCCAAGAGGGACCGGCTCCGGGCCCGGCAGGAGGAGCTGAAGGCCCGGCTGGAGCAGCTCCGCAGCTAGTTTCATTCTAGGGAGGAGAGACTCTGTACAAAGACGAGGGCGCAGACGCTGAAAACGAGCGCACAAAGACAGAACTTTACAAAGACTCTTTATATTTTTGGGTTTTTTTGACAGGTCTGGACTGTAGTTTTTCTATCAGCCGTTGCCGTGGCAACACTCATCGCCTCCAAGTCCGCCATCCTCACGCCGTTGACTGCTGACTGTTGTAGAGCCGAGGACGGGTTTTTTATTTTATTTTTTAAGTTGAAAATGAGGACGGGGCAAGCAGATTTTTAATTTTTTATTGAAAAACAGTTTTGTAGTTCTGGCTGGACGCACACTGACGAGGAGGCGTTTCTCCACTTCGATCACGCTCGGGGAAGCTTTAAAATGAATTTCTTTATTTTCCGGGCACCCGTTGAGCCAAATGAACTGGAAGCAGCAGCAGCTCGGTGGTTTGATCGGTAGCAGAATGAAAACTTGAATCTTCAGGATGTCTTATAGCCATAGAAGCGATGATCCCTCCACTCGTGACTGGGCGTTTAACTTTTCACTTTCCAGTTTTCTTTCCATTTCTAACTCTTTGAACATAGGATCATCAAGTGTCTGTGTGCGTTCAGTCATGTCTGGCCTCAGGCGGACCCCCCCTGGCCCACCTCTATCAGGTTCAATAACCACAATACTGTACTGACCCGGTTTGATACTGAACTCAGAACACGGCGTCCGTTCACCTCCAGTTCACCGCGTCATGTGTGTTTGTGTGTGTGAATAAAAAGGTAATTATTATGTGTATTTAAGCATTTTAACCCTTATTAATCCTATAAACTCAACGGTAGCCATAATAAAGCAGCATTCAGGTTCTGGGGGACGTGGACTGGAGCGCTGAACCGGGCCGAGCCGTCGTAGCAAATCAACTAAAGTCTGGACAGAAAACTCTGGACCATGTTGGGTTCTGATATGAATATTTAACCAATAAACCCTCTGCTGCAGAGCGGGGCCACGTGGCATCAATAATCAACCACTCAATAGTAAAAGGGTTTTTAAAAATCAAGACTTTTACTTTGAAGGAACAAATGTTCTGAAGCTTTACTGCAGCAAAGCAGAATATTTCAGTGGATTCTCGGGGCCAAAATAAAATAAGTCCTGTTAGACGACGATTTAATGGCTTTGCAATAGAGGGGTAAAGGTTCTTGTTGGGAGAAACTGTGATGTGTAGCTCTGCCACTTTTTGTTTTTTGCTATGTGTATATTAGGAAATCTCCATTTACCTAAAAAGTCGCTGCGACTCGTTCATCAAACTAATAAAATGAGTAAAGGTTCTAATGTGAATTTCACCCTAAAATCGACTGGATGGATCACGTCTGAGCAGATTGTGGCATGAAATCTTAATTATTTATAATTCTAATGACACCTCTATGTGACGCACGCCACCGACCACTGAACCAACATTCCCGTTTGTTTTAAGGCCGTTTTTCTTTTCTTTTTCGTGCCCAATGTTTTAATCGCGTTAAAGCTGCAGAGCAAAGAGCGTTTTCTACGCGCTGCAGGCGATTTGTGACTTTGGGCTGGATCTGAAGTTCTGAGATCACCAATAATGGAGCTGGACACATCTTTTCTAATTATTAACTCATCGTTGGGTGAAACGCACACGTTGGAGGCGTTTGGTCGTAAAGCTTCCTGTTAGTTCTGAGTACTTGAACAGAACCCGGTTGGTTGTTTAATGGTTGTTTAAAGGTTTTTTCAACGTTAAAAACCTGTTCTGCCTTGAATTGTTGTTTTGTTCAGGACTCCCAGTTATTTTTATTTTTTTATCCCGTCTGAAAACCTCACTGTTGAGATCACGGCTGGTTTCTGTCGTTCGTTTGTTTTTATTTTAAGGAGTTTTTCAGCTTCTTGAAGTGAAGATGAGGATTTAATGAGCAGCAGCCTTTCACTGTCTTTTCAGCATGATTTAAGGAAAAGAGAAACCTACCTCCACCTGGCTGCAGTCTGGCCTGTGATGTTGTTTTTGTGCTTTTAAATATTGTACATATTTAAAAAATGTAAATATTTTTGTTATGGTATCATAAATTATTTTAGTTTTTTTTTTTTTTTGTCTTTTGTTCTTTGGAATTTTGAGGATTTGAAAGAAATGTTCTTTGCAAAGCACTTTTTTTTCTAAACATTGATGTAATTAAAGAATGAATGAGAGTTGGGAGTTTTCTGTGGTTTCTCTAACACACACACACACACACACACACACACACAGTATAATAGTACTACTGAAGTAGAGTTTAGAAGTTTTACTGCAGCAGAACTACAATATTCTCTGTGTGATTTAATGAAATGGGCACCATAAATATAGAATAAATGATCCATGTTCCCAAAAATTTCCCTTTTCTTAAGGTAAATATTGAAAATATTCGCAGACCTGATAATGAAATGAATCATTAATTGAAGCCTAAATGTTCAACATTAAACCAAAACTAGATTTTTTTTCCTCTGCATCAAACAGGTGAAAACAGCTGTTCTTACTCTACAAATAAATAATAAGACATTTAGTGTTTCAGCTGAGGTCAGAAACATGAAACAAATATGACATAAAACATCAGATATGAGATAAATATGGGTTGAAGGTAAAAAGTCATAGCTTTATTTAAAAAAGCAAACATACCATTAAAAGTCAGAAAATCTAAAGAAATCAACATGTGAGGTGACAGAGTCAGAATCACTTTATAAATGCAAATAGAATATTGAAGAAAAAACATCTAAAATTGTGTTTTACTGCAGATAAAGTGTTGTGGAGTGTCAGAAACAATCAAAAATATGAGATAAAAAGTCATAAACATGAGATAAAATGTTAAAATGTGTGTTAAAAGTGAAAGATAATTGATAAAAAGTCCAAAATTTCAGTTAAAAAGTCACAAAATCAAAGAAATGTAATGTTAAAAATGTGGATTAAAGGTGAAAAAATGATGAAACATCAGAACCTTGATTTTAAAAAGTCAAACATCACATTAGTCAGAAAATCTTAATAAATAATAAATGTGAGGTGACAGAATATTAAAGAAAAAAACTAAAAAATGTGTTTTCTACAGATAAAAATACTTGTTTTAGTGTTGGAGCTGATGTTTCTATGTGACTTGAATAAAACGCTGACACCTGGATCAGGAGGATTCCAGCAGGTGAAAACACTAGAAGCTGATTGGATGTGGGCGTGTCCTCTGAACCAATGACGAGTCAGTCTGTTTCACCTTCACACAGGATGTCGTTAGTCCCACTTCTACTGAGGACGCTTCGTTATGCCGGAAAAAACAGCACCAGAAACAAAAAAGAAGTGATTTCAGGTACACACAGACACACACACACACACACACACACACCTGTCCCACCTGTTGGCCCCGCCCACTGCTGCTCTGATATGTGAGTGGTGTTCAGAGACAGGAGAGAGTTACACAACCTGAGTGTGTGTGTGTGTGTGTGTGTGTGTGTGTGTGTGTGTGTGTGTGTGTGTGTGTGTGTGTGTGTGTGTGTGTGTGTTATCTTGTTCCTGTGCGTAGGTGTGTTTTTCCTTCCTTATAAATTCCATTCAGGAAACTGTTGCTTCACCGTTCGTTAAACCGTCCAAACGTCAGGGTTCAATTACTTTTTGATTGATTTCCAGGCTGTTGAGTTCAAAAGGTAAAATGTAGGAAACATGGGACAAACTATTTTAGAGATACAATCTGAAATATGAGATACAATGATTAAAAATATGATCATTATGATAATATTCTTCATTATGACATGTTTCTTTCTATTATAAAACATCCAAAGCAAAAACCTTCAGTTTCACCCTGTCAGTCCATAGTTTGTCTTTTTCTCTGTGTGTGTGTGTGTGTGTGTGTGTGTGTGTGTGTGTGTGTGTGTGTGTGTGTGTGTGTGTAATGTAGGTCAAGGCCTCACCTGTCAGGTGTGTCAGATACATAACAGTTCACCTCAGAGCTGTAAAACCTTTTCATCAGCAGAGACAGATTAGACTGTTGTTTTATGAAGGAATTCAGGGAGAGGCCTGATAACACACACACACACACACACACACACACACACACGCACAAACACACACATGCACACACACACACACGCACACACACACACACACACACACACACAGTTTATATTCTGTTTAGTCTACAGACGACCCAAAGTTTTGGGTCAGTTTAGCATGAATCATTTTATTTTAGACAGAGTGAAAACTGTCCTGTGTGTAACCATAAAACACTTGGTTTGAAGTTTGTTTTCTAAATAGCACAAAATTGTCTTTTTTGTAAAAACAAATAGTCCAAATCATCTTATTTTACTGGAAGATTTCTTATTTGATTAATAATGATTTTTAAAAATAATTTTCTTCTAATCACCATTAGCTTCTAATGTAATCATCAAACTCTCTGTACCAGTAGAACACTGGAGAAATGGGCTCTATTCATACATGAGATATTACATTAAAAAACATCTGTACCTAGAATAATCACAGTGGATTTCTGATTAGTTTAATTTTATCTTTATTGAAAAAACTGTTTTTCTTTCAAAACTAAAGACATTTCTAACTTTTTAGACTTTTGAACAGATCTAACTTATTAACGAGAATGAAAAGAACAAATCGCTTTTTTTCTCATTTTTTTATTTCTGAATAGCCTGAGATTTCACATTTATTCCTTTTAGTGTGAACTTGATCAATGAAGGAACAGGAAGTCCTGCTCCGTGTTGACATCATGTGGTGGTTGAATGGAGGGGGCGGGGCTTAGCGGATACCTGGAGCCTGTCAATCATCCCTCGCCGCTTATTCCCAGCTCCACACCTGAGTTAATCTGACATTCTCCAGCTGTAAATGTTTCACCGTTTCTGAGAAATCCTTTTTCTTCCTGTGTGCTTTTGTCGACTGACTACGACGGCACAAGAATATCAGGAAGAACTTAAAAAAAAAGAAATGTCCATTATACAGCAGCTGTGATCTGGATCACTGACCCGGTTACTCTGACTCATTCATTCTGATCAGACACGTCACGATAAAACAAACATCTCACACCGATACGAGAGGATGAAGGGGTGGAAAACCACACACACACACACACACACACACACACACTCACCTGTGATCTACATCACTAGAACGGTTCTGTCCAGCAACCACTGGACAGATGTTGCCACCAACAAACACTGAAACTACAGCTGTAGTCAGTGTGGATTCAGATTAGTCCTGTTGAGTAAACACGTCAGGATCAGTTTAACTGTAGTTTAGCATGTTCAGAATCTCTATGAACGCTAGTCGGTGTGTCCAGGACAGGCGGATTTAAAACAGGAAAAACCAATAAAATATGGCTTAATTTAAAGTTAGAGCGTCACTGAGAATCTTTTGTAAATGCATCATTAATGAGAATCCTTGTGACTAAATACACAACCACTGTTCACATTGCATGAAACACACAAACCAAAAAATGCTAAAGTTTATAAAAATACATAAAGTTTATAAATTATAAATGGTCTGCATTTAAATAGCATTTATATAAGTGCCTTTAAGGTGCCCTTCTAGTGGACTAAATGTAATCAAGTGCCCTTCTAGTGGACTAAATGTAATAAAGTGCCCTCTAGGGTGCCCTTCTAGTGGACTAAATGTTATAAAGTGCCCTCTAGGGTGCCCTTCTAGTGGACTAAATGTTAAAACGTGGCCTCTAAGGTGCCCTTCTAGTGGACTAAATGTAATCAAGTGCCCTCTAGGGTGCCCTTCTAGTGGACTAAATGCATTAAAGTGCCCTCTAGGGTGCCCTTCTAGTGGACTAAATGTAATCAAGTGCCCTCTAGGGTGCCCTTCTAGTGGACTAAATGTATTAAAGTGCCCTCTAGGGTGCCCTTCTAGTTGACTAAATGTTAAAACGTGGCCTCTAAGGTGCCCTTCTAGTGGACTAAATGTAATCAAGTGCCCTCTAGGGTGCCCTTCTAGTGGACTAAATGCATTAAAGTGCCCTCTAGGGTGCCCTTCTAGTGGACTAAATGTAATCAAGTGCCCTTCTAGTGGACTAAATGTAATAAAGTGCCTCTAAGGCGCCCTTCTAGTGGACTAAATGTAATAAAGTGCCCTCTAAGGTGCCCTTCTAGTGGACTAAATGTAATAAAGTGGCCTCTAGGGCGCCCTTCTAGTGGACTAAATGGAATAAAGTGCCCTCTAGGGCGCCCTTCTAGTGGACTAAATGTAATAAAGTGCCCTCTAGGGTGCCCTTCTAGTGGACTAAATTTAATAAAGTGCCCTCTAGGGTGCCCTTCTAGTGGACTAAATGTAATAAAGTGCCCTCTAAGGTGCCCTTCTAGTGGACTAAATGTAATAAAGTGCCCTCTAGGGTGCCCTTCTAGTGGACTAAATGTTAAAACATGGCCTCTAAGGTGCCCTTCTAGTGGACTAAATGTAATAAAGTGGCCTCTAAGGTGCCCTTCTAGTGGACTAAATGTAATAAAGTGCCCTCTAAGGCGCCCTTCTAGTGGACTAAATTCAATAAAGTGCCCTCTAAGGTGCCCTTCTAGTGGACTAAATTTAATAAAGTGCCCTCTAGGGTGCCCTTCTAGTGGACTAAATGTAATAAAGTGGCCTCTAAGGTGCCCTTCTAGTGGACTAAATGTAATAAAGTGTCCTCTAGGTCGCCCTTCTAGTGGACTAAATGTAATAAAGTGCCCTCTAGGGTGCCCTTCTAGTGGACTAAATGTAATAAAGTGCCCTCTAAGGTGCCCTTCTAGTGGACTAAATGTAATATAGTGCCCCTAAGGTGCCCTTCTAGTGGACTAAATGTAATAAAGTGCCCTCTAAGGTGCCCTTCTAGTGGACTAAATGTAATATAGTGCCTCTAAGATGCCCTTCTAGTGGACTAAATGTAATAAAGGGCCCTCTAAGGTGCCCTTCTAGTCGACTATATGTAATAAAGTGCCCTCTAAGGTGCCCTTCTAGTGGACTAAATGTAATAAAGTGCCCTCTAAGGTGCCCTTCTAGTGGACTAAATGTAATAAAATGCCCTCTAGGGCGCCCTTCTAGTGGACTAAATGTAATAAAGTGCCCTTTAGGGTGCCCTTCTAGTGGACTAAATGTAATAAAGTGCCTCTAAGGCGCCCTTCTTGTGGACTAAATGTAATAAAGTGCCCTCTAGGGTGCCCTTCTAGTGGACTAAATGTAATAAAGTGCCTCTAAGGCGCCCTTCTTGTGGACTAAATGTAATAAAGTGCCCTCTAGGGTGCCCTTCTAGTGGACTAAATGTAATAAAGTGCCTCTAAGGCGCCCTTCTTGTGGACTAAATGTAATAAAGTGCCCTCTAAGGTGCCCTTCTAGTGGACTAAATGTAATAAAGTGCCCTTTAGGGTGCCCTTCTAGTGGACTACATGTAATAAAGTGCCTCTAAGGCGCCCTTCTTGTGGACTAAATGTAATAAAGTGCCCTCTAGGGTGCCCTTCTAGTGGACTAAATGTAATAAAGTGCCCTCTAAGGCGCCCTTCTTGTGGACTAAATGTAATAAAGTGCCCTCTAGGGTGCCCTTCTAGTGGACTGAATGTAATAAAGTGCCCTCTAAGGCGCACTTCTAGTGGACTAAATATATTAAGTTCCTTTCTAGTGGACCCACACTCACACACTCACACACACACACACACACACACACACACACACACACACAGCTCTTCCCTTCATGGCCTGACAGGCGAAGCGTTGGGTTCGACAGCTTCCTCCCAGTTTCTCTAATCCTGCTCTGAACAGGACTCATTGTTCCAGCCTCGGTGTGAGCGCTCCGTGCGTTGACGGCGAGCGTCGGCCTACCCCCCCCTCCTGTGGGGTCGCCCGGCGCGTGGCAGCTGTTCTCGTCCGTCACGTTTGTCATCGAGCGTCCGCAACGTTAAACCCAGATTCACCCTGGATGTGACTCAACAGCCGGTAACGGGCCGACGTTTCCAGGCTGACGCAGCTGGCCTACATTCCCCTCATCTGTAACCCATTACCCAGAGCCTGGTCTGGGCCCTGGCCAGGACCCCCCTCCCCCCCACACACACACACACATACACACACACACACACACACACACACACACACACACACACACACACACACACAGGGCCGCCAGCCAGCTCTGATGATGCGTTTCCTGTCTGCATGTCACTGGCTGTCAGGGCCATGTCAACATAATAAGGCTATTATATCAGAGCTGTGTCATAAACACGAGACTGAGTGTGTGTGTGTGTGTGTGTGTGTGTGTGTGTATGTATGGAGTTTAGCCAGCGTTGATACCAAGAATGTATAAATGTGTGTGTTTGATTATCCATGGGCTTGCGTGTGTGTTTTCTTGTGTGTGTGTGTGTGTGTGTGTGTCCTTTCTCGTAAACTAAGTCTCATACCCTGTAAAAAATTAATGTAATCTGCTGTTGTGTTTTTTTTCCTGCTGATTCACACTCTGATGACACCGGCTCAGATCCACTTTAACAGCGTAGCATGAAAAACAAAGTTGGTGCTGAGGTGTGACGCCAAAAAATCTGAATTTCAAACATTTGCATGAAAGTTCACAAGTTAAAGTTAAAATAACGTGCATTCATTACCTGAAGTGACAGGAAGTGTCGATCACTTTCAGATCTGTAAGGGTCAAATAAAACTCACAGATTATAGACACAATCCTCTAATTTACAGGTGTTTGCTCCAAATTTGGGTTTAATAATAATTCCCATTGAAGGGAAATGTTAAAGGACAAACTCACTACTCACTCACACTTGCTTCATTGATTCCTTCTGATCATTCAGATCTTTATGCTGCAAAAAACATAAAACATATCAGCTGAAAATGTGAATAAGTTAGGAAGTTAGGAAAATGTAAACAAGAGCAACCTTACCAATCATTGCATTCACACAGTAAGAAACCTCAAACATGCTTTTAAACATTATCTGAAGCTAATGTTGGTTTTCAGCGTCTAATCGGGTGAAATCAATTCACTGCTTTTAACACGAGGTCATCATCTTCATTACCCACTCACGCCAGTAAAACACTGGCTGAGGAGACACAGAAGCTTCCTTCAGCCGTCCATCAGCAGACGTTTACACCAACACAACCTCAGAAATCCGCCTCTCATCTGTGAATATGTGATTCTGCTGCATGACGAAGACGTTTCTGTCAGCTGGGAAACACAAACAGGCTTCTGTCCTCAGAAGGTTGTAGACACGCTTCTAGAATGTTCATTTACGCAGATTCAACGATGCTTCCTGGCTACGTGCTAGCTTAGCTTCTCTTAAAGGAGCCACCTGACCTTTAAAAGTCTGACTGTAGAAGAAGGAATCCTGTTTACGTCATGTCCTTCACACATATCTGTCTAATATTAGTGAGTGTAGGTGTATCTGTCACTATTATGAATGATTATAGGTGTATCTGTCACTAATATTAGTGTGTCTAGGTGTATCTGTCACTAGTATAGGTGTATCTGTCACTAGTATAGGTGTATCTGTCACTATTATGAATGATTATAGGTGTATCTGTCACTAGTATAGGTGTATCTGTCACTAATATTAGTGTGTCTAGGTGTATCTGTCACTAGTATAGGTGTATCTGTCACTAATATTAGTGAGTATAGGTGTATCTGTCACTAATATTAGTGATTATAGGTGTATCTGTCACTAATATTAGTGAGTATAGGTGTATCTGTCACTAGTATCAGTGAGTATAGGTGTATCTGTCACTAGTATAGGTGTATCTGTCACTAGTATAGGTGTATCTGTCCCTAATATTAGTGTGTCTAGGTGTATCTGTCACTAGTATAGGTGTATCTGTCCCTAATATTAGTGTGTCTAGGTGTATCTGTCACTAGTATAGGTGTATCTGTCCCTAATATTAGTGTGTCTAGGTGTATCTGTCACTAGTATAGGTGTATCTGTCACTAGTATAGGTGTATCTGTCACTAGTATAGGTGTATCTGTCCCTAATATTAGTGTGTCTAGGTGTATCTGTCACTAGTATTAGTGTGTCTAGGTGTATCTGTCCCTAATATTAGTGTGTCTAGGTGTATCTGTCACTAGTATAGGTGTATCTGTCACTAGTATAGGTGTATCTGTCCCTAATATTAGTGTGTCTAGGTGTATCTGTCCCTAATATTAGTGTGTCTAGGTGTATCTGTCACTAGTATTAGTGAGTATCTGTCACTAGTATCACACAGTTATGTGTCGGCTGTTCAGTTTTTTGTGTTGATGTTTTTCAGCCTAAATCAGCATTAGCATGCTAACAGTTGAAACTAGCCTGTAAATGCACCATGCTAACCGTCTTTCACTTCTCTTTAAATATGGTGCAGAAGGCTTTGAACCAGAATCCACAAACCACCGGTGACGTCACGTGACCTCTGCAGCCCGCTGTCACTAGTATAGGTGTATCTGTCACTAATATTAGTGTGTCTAGGTGTATCTGTCACTAGTATAGGTGTATCTGTCACTAATATTAGTGAGTATAGGTGTATCTGTCACTAATATTAGTGAGTATAGGTGTATCTGTCACTAATATTAGTGAGTATAGGTGTATCTGTCACTAGTATCAGTGAGTATAGGTGTATCTGTCACTAGTATAGGTGTATCTGTCACTAGTATAGGTGTATCTGTCCCTAATATTAGTGTGTCTAGGTGTATCTGTCACTAGTATAGGTGTATCTGTCCCTAATATTAGTGTGTCTAGGTGTATCTGTCACTAGTATAGGTGTATCTGTCCCTAATATTAGTGTGTCTAGGTGTATCTGTCACTAGTATAGGTGTATCTGTCACTAGTATAGGTGTATCTGTCACTAGTATAGGTGTATCTGTCCCTAATATTAGTGTGTCTAGGTGTATCTGTCACTAGTATTAGTGTGTCTAGGTGTATCTGTCCCTAATATTAGTGTGTCTAGGTGTATCTGTCACTAGTATAGGTGTATCTGTCACTAGTATAGGTGTATCTGTCCCTAATATTAGTGTGTCTAGGTGTATCTGTCCCTAATATTAGTGTGTCTAGGTGTATCTGTCACTAGTATTAGTGAGTATCTGTCACTAGTATCACACAGTTATGTGTCGGCTGTTCAGTTTTTTGTGTTGATGTTTTTCAGCCTAAATCAGCATTAGCATGCTAACAGTTGAAACTAGCCTGTAAATGCACCATGCTAACCGTCTTTCACTTCTCTTTAAATATGGTGCAGAAGGCTTTGAACCAGAATCCACAAACCACCGGTGACGTCACGTGACCTCTGCAGCCCGCGGGCCGACCCCTGGGACCCGGTGCTGGTAGGCCAGCTCAGACCTGATCCAGGTTCCAGATTCTTGTGGGAAGCCTGTTCCCTTCCCAGAAGCGCTGTTTTTGTTCTAGTGTTTAAAAACGGCGTCAGAGTCACAGGCCGAACAGGTTCACCACCAGGACGAGGTCCAGAACCAGGCCCAGAACCAGGTCCACATGGTCCACATGAGTCTGAAACACAGAGGTATATATATATATATATATATATATATATATAAAACTTCTATTTTTTTCTCAGCAGCATTTGACATTTGTGTCAAAAATCACACAAAATTGTGATTTTTGTAAAAATAAATGGTATAAATGGAGTTAAATGACAAGAAAGCACATGAACACACACACATACACACACACACACACACACACACACACACACACACACACACACACACATATAATTAAGCAGTATTTTTGCTATTATAAAGAATATAACAAATATATAATATCGTCGATCAACATTAAAATGCCCTTGTGTAATATGCTGATATAATAATAAATCAGTCAGTAATGAGTACTTTGGACACTTTGAGTTCGTTTTGCTGATAAAACTACTTTACTTTCATTGTCCTCATGTTTTGACTCCATTGAGTATTTTTAGATCCGAGCTTTTCATGGTTAAAGGATTCTAGGACTAACCAAACCAGCAGCCCAAAATGAAGTGACTCAACCCTCAGACGTGAGACGACCTGCGTCCTATAAACAACCTGCTGCATCAGGTCGAGGCGACACGACCCGAGCGGCGTGCTGGCGCCCTCAGCTCGCCGTTAGCGTGTGGGCGGGGTCATGTGACCTCTTAGGGACCTCTGCAGGATTTCACCTGGTGAAGACGCTCACTATGTGAAATCCTGCAGCCAGGTGACCCCCCCCCCCCCCCCCCCCCCCCACCCCCACCCCCCCATGAGGCGGCAGGTTCTCACCTCGTCTTCGCGCCTTAGCATGCTAACGGCGGCGGTGGCTAGACTCCTCGGAGTCTGAGTCCTGAATCATCACGGATACTCGGCCGCTGTCGAACCATCTGCTGCGTCGGCACCTTTTATTTATTTTTAAAAAAAGGAAACAAGCGCGAGAACGCTGCAGGTCGCATGACAAAAGCAGATGAAACGGTGGCTGTCGGCCTGGTCCTCTGCAGGAGGAGACATCTGTCTGCGGTTTGCAGGACGTTAACAACACAATCACATCAGCACAATGGAATTAAAATACCAATACTGATGATGGACTGGTCAGGACTGGTCCACCACTCAAACTGGGCTTTAAAATGATGATGTTACACAGAAACGTTAGAACGTTGGGGAAAAATGTTAAAATACTTTATTTAAAACTTAAAAACAAACTGTTTCAAATCAGAAAATAAATCAGCTTAAATTCCTTGCAATGCAAAGTTCACTGATCAATAAGAGCAGAGCTCAAAGGTCAATTTTATTTCAATATTTATACATAAAATCCTAGAAATTTGTAAATACAAAATGTAAAACGAGACCAATCTGACCCAAAACAGGAAAAGTTCAGTGATTATTAAGACAAGATGATTGAATAAAATCTGTTTTTATAAATAAAAACGTAATGATCTACATTTAAAAACAAAATTAGATTTTAATGTAGATTGAAATGCTAATCTAGAAGTTGTGTTTGCAATTCTAATTCTCATTTGTGTTTTTCTACTGATAAAACTCTGTTATTTAAAAGTTAAAACGAGACCAATCTGAGGAGAAAAGCTTGAAATAAACTAAATAATCTGCAAAGCAAAGTTCAGTGATTAATAGATGAGATGATGATCATGATGACATGAAGGAGAACTCAGCACTGAAGGAAACAGGTTCTAATCGTTCTCCCTGTTCGTTTACTCCATAAATCAGCTGCAGAAACACAAAACATCCACGGACACACGCTCTTCTTCTTTCCTCTTTTTATGAATCATTGGTTTGTTAATTAGATTTGTCTTTGCTTTTATTCATTGCTGCAGGCTGTGGCTCCAGAACAAAGACGCTGAACACAGAAAGACAAAATAAATAAAATACACATGTATTTCCCTGAAAGCAGCGACAGGACACGGACGTTAAGTTTCTGCTTCATGGAAGTAAAACGTGATTTTTCCATAAGACGCGTGAAGTGATCTGGATTCAAGCTTTTACACCAAAAAATAAAAAAGAACATGACAAATGAAATCTACAATATTCCTGCAGCTGTGGCATCAAATAACAGAAAATAACTAAAATAAAACACAGTAGTTCTCCATCATTAAATACAGCTTTTACCTTTAATCTCATCAATTGTTTTGCTTTTTAAAGAAAAATAAAGGTATTTGTACTAATAAATAATATTTAATGTCCTTTACTGATAAAACAAATGTACATTTTGTTCTTTTATGTTGATTTCTTGTCATTTTAAAGTCAATTTTTACCATTTATTCTCACAAAAATCACATTTTTGTGTAATTTTTTTCACACGAAAAATGTCAAAAGGAATTTTACTAAAAACATATGATCAAATTATAAATATTGAATCCACTTATAATATATAAAACTAGTTGATATCATGTGTTTTTAATATTTTAAAACCATTTTAAGAGCATTAAACTGTCTGGTGTCAAGTTGTTAAGGTTTCACCAAATGACGTTTGTCTATTACATCTAATGTAATAAGATGATAGAATATTATTGAAATGTGATTTACATTTTAGGGTAGACTTTCTTTGATGTTAATGAAATGTTTGACATGAATGTTCCTGTGTTCGGTGTATCAGCCAATGAACGCTCTGATCTGACCGCTCATCTGTGGCGGTTCTCGCGTCCGTTTCAGGAATGAAACTCGACGTTCTGGGCGACACTTGGCTGCGTTCAGGTTAGTTTCACATCCTGGTTTCACGCGTTGAACGAGTAAAAAACACGTTCACGACTCGTTCAGGGAAAACACTGATCGCCTCCTCGTATGACGAGTTCACGTCAACACGCCGGGATTCTCCCACATTTATTCAGAAAGGTTCAGATATTAAACATGAAGGGACATTGACAATTTGTTAATTCTTCAAATCTGGAACATCTCTACAAACACAAAGGTTATTGGACTTAATATATAAATTATATTGGCAAAAAAATGTCTTCTGTTCTGTAAAAATGTATTTTTTTTTTACATGATTAAATTTACACATTAAATTTCAAATGTGACTAAAAGAGAATTAATAAATTAAAATATTTAATCCACCTAGAACAGTGGAGTCCTCCATCACAATTTATTGCAGATCAGTAAAAATTTATCTTAAGAAGCATTTTATATAAAAAATAAAAAAAATAAATGTCAACACTATGATGTCCTAGTTATTCCATGTAAAACCAATTAAATTAAATTACAAGAAAAAATCGTGTTTTTTGTACAATTGTTCCAATATCCAATCTCTAAACAGTGGTTAGCTGCAGCTACTACTGATATTATATTAAACTATTTTATTATTGTATACTATACTTTATTTAGGTTTAACATGGGATTTATTATAAAACCCAATGCTGCATCAGGTTTATTTATTACACTGCGTAACTGTGACATCACATGTTCCTCCAGACATGAACCGACCAATCAGACGTCTCCGGCCACGTTGCTGCTGATTCATCACTTTCATGTAAATCAGTGTTTAGGGAACGTCCCGTTTCTTCTCTGCACGACGGCGGAAAAACAGATTCTGAGTTTTAGACGCCTGAAAATTCCCCCGTGACCTGTTTCATCACCGTGTGTGTGTGTGTGTGTGTGTGTGTGTGTGTGTGTGTGTGTGTGTGTGTGTGTGTGTGTGTGTGTGTGTGTGTGCGTGTGCGTGTGTGTGTGTGATTTGCTCGATAAGCTTGGTTTGGTTTCTCTTCACACACAGAAAAATCATCACCACAAACACCATGTGACAGCGTCCACTTCACTTAGCTTCACGCTATTGGTTCTGTCCTCGTTAGTCCTCGTTAGTCCTCGTTAGTCCTTGTTAGTCCTCGTTAGTCCTTGTTAGTCCTCGTTAGTCCTTGTTAGTCCATGTTAGTCCTCATTAGTCCATGTTAGTCCTCGTTAGTCCTTGTTAGTCCTCGTTAGTCCATGTTAGTCCTCGTTAGTCCATGTTAGTCCTCGTTAGTCCTTGTTAGTCCTCGTTAGTCCTCGTTAGTCCATGTTAGTCCTCATTAGTCCATGTTAGTCCTTGTTAGTCCTTGTTAGTCCTTGTTAGTCCTTGTTAGTCTTGGTTAGTCCATGTTAGTCCTCGTTAGTCGATGTTAGTCTTCGTTAGTCCTGGTTAGTCCATGTTAGTCCTTGTTAGTCTTGGTTAGTCTTGGTTAGTCCTGGTTAGTCCATGTTAGTCCTTGTTAGTCAATGTTAGTCCTCCTTAGTTCTGGTTAGTCCTCGTTAGTTCATGTTAGTCCTTGTTAGTCCTCATTAGTCCATGTTAGTCTTCGTTAGTCCTCGTTAGTCCTTGTTAGTCCTTGTTAGTCCATGTTAGTCCTCATTAGTCCATTATAGTCCTTGTTAGTCCATGTTAGTCCTCGTTAGTCTTGGTTAGTCCTGGTTAGTCCATGTTAGTCTTGGTTAGTCTTGGTTAGTCCTGGTTAGTCCATGTTAGTCCTGGTTAGTCCTGGTTAGTCCATGTTAGTCCTTGTTAGTCCTCGTTAGTCCTGGTTAGTCCATGTTAGTCCTCGTTAGTCTTGGTTAGTCCATGTTAGTCCTGGTTAGTCCATGTTAGTCTTGGTTAGTCTTGGTTAGTCCTGGTTAGTCCATGTTAGTCCTGGTTAGTCCTGGTTAGTCCATGTTAGTCCTTGTTAGTCCTCGTTAGTCTTGGTTAGTCTTGGTTAGTCCATGTTAGTCCTCGTTAGTCTTGGTTAGTCTTGGTTAGTCTTGGTTAGTCCATGTTATTCCTGGTTAGTCCTGGTTAGTCCATGTTAGTCCTTGCTAGTCCTGGTTAGTCCTGGTTAGTCCTGGTTAGTCCTTGTTGGTCCTTGTTAGTCCATGTTAGTCCTGGTTAGTCCTGGTTAGTCCTCGTTAGTCCTCGTTAGTCTTGGTTAATCCTTGTTAGTCCTTGTTAGTCCATGTTAGTCCTCGTTAGTCCTGGTTAGTCTTGGTTAGTCCTTGTTAGTCCTGGTTAGTCCATGTTAGTCCTGGTTAGTCCTCGTTAGTCCTGGTTAGTCCTCGTTAGTCTTGGTTAATCCTTGTTAGTCCTTGTTAGTCCATGTTAGTCCTGAAACCAAATCCAGTCCTGCTGTGTTATTTGTTATATGATGATAACCAGACCTAGACCTGCTCTAGAGGGTCTAAATTCTTTTGGATCTGACCAAGACCTCATGCCTCTTGGACCAGACCCAGACCTCCTGATCATGAGGGTCTTTGGGACTTTTATTCCTTAGTAAAATCGTTTCATTTATTTCCCATTTAATGGTTTTCTTCACTGTTTAACCACATGTTCACTTTATTTTACTTTTGGCCCATTTTTAATCTCAGGGACAAAATTCTCTTTTTGTGTTTTTTCTTGAGACTTAATAAACTGAAATATGATCTTAGGTAAGAAGGAAATTACACAAAATCATGACTTTTGTGTAAAGAGCTGGTACAGATGGAGCAACGTTAGCACAAAAGACTCGATGCTTCTACACTGTGTTAAATCTTTTTCTACTGCCCCCCATGCGTTAACCTGCTGCCCCCCATGCGTTAACCTGCTGTCACATGTTGTCCTCCTGGGTTTAGTCCTGTGGAGCAAACCTGGACATGCTCAGAGCAGCAGATGGACCAGTTCCAGTTCTGTCTGAGACGCGTGTTTTTACGGCGTAAAACGCCGAGGACGCTGTGCTGACCTAAACGACCTCGGCCCTCAGCGACGCCGGGAGTCGCATCACGGCTCAAATAAAACAATAAACGAGACAAATTGCTGCTTTAATTATGACGACACCAACGGACTCACAGACGTAAAGACCTTTAGACGATAAATCAAGTACGAATCAGGAGTAATGTAAAGTCCAGTTTAATGCGTTTTAGTTGATTTGACGGTTGTTGGACACGTCTGCTCTGGTTGTAGTTGTTTATAAAAAAACATAAAAAAAACATTATTATCCAGGTTCATTGGTGAGTTTTATTCATAAATCACATTAAAACCCCAGATAAAGTATTTTATCTGTTCCTGTTCCAGCATCAATATATATCATCAATATCCACATCATCAATACAATAATAAAATAGTTTAATATAATATCAGTAGATTTAGAGATTTATTTAGATTGGAGCTGTTTGTGGGATTATTTAATTGTCTCCTTTATAATCTCCTTTTAAACATCTTACAGAAAATATTCTTCATGTTCTTAATGATCCTCAGTGATTTACAGCATTTTATGGATCAATAATTCATCTTTAAACTCTGATTTTATTAATTAGAGAACTTTGTATTGCAAGGAATTGAGGCTTATTTCATTTTTTTCTGATTTGAATCAGTTTGTTTTTAACTTTTAAATCAAGTATTTTAACATTTTTTCTCCAACATTCTAACTCTATTTACTGTGTATCATCAGCATAAATAGATTCTGACTCTTCTGTCGTCTCCTCACATGTTGTAGATTTATCCTGATTCCAGGTTTTAGTCCAATAACCTTTTTTGGTTGTAGAGATATTCCACATTTATCATCATTTAGAGTAGGAAAACTAAAAAATAAAGTGAAAACGCAGCTCATTCAATCTCTTCATGTCTTGTATTCTAACATTCAGTCGACTGTGAACTTTATTATTAAAGTTTTTTAGCTTAATTCGCCTAATGTGACTACACATTCACCAACTGCTTCAAACAGCTGCAGATGTTGTGTAACTCAACAATTTCTAAAGGAACTCGTGTTATCTCAACTCCTTCACCAACGTGGTTACGTGGTTGTGTAAGCACGGAGGTTCAATTGAACCCTGCAGGTGATTTAATTGAAGCAGCTAACGAGCTGATTGCAGCAGCTTCATCCTCCTGCTGCCGTTTTACGACGTTACGGCGCCAATAAAACCTCAGACTGGCATCAACCTGTCGAACAGAAGAAGCCACGGCCTGGAGGTCAGGCTGCAGCCTCCACACCAGCTGCTGTTTACCTGTTCACTCTGGGATGTAGAAGCAGGAAGACAAAACTCCTCTGGTGATGCGTTCAGGGACACTCTGAAAGCTCAATAATAACTATAATAACACAGAATCCTCTTTTTGACAAATCACTGAATCTATCTTGTTTCCATTAAAAAGGAAAAAAGTGATAAAGTGACACAACAAGAACAGAACGTGTGTGTTTATCAGTGGTTATCGGGGGTGAGGTTTATTGGGCGAGACGTGTTACGTTTGCAGTAAAACGTGTTGAGTTTGGCAGGTTTTACGCGTTGTTTCAGTACTTTGACGTGAAGTATTTCTGCTTGAGGAGCATCAGACACCTGTTAAAAAGAAGGACTCTTAACACCAAAGTGTTTTACCAACTATTCGTCTTTATGAGGCAGAGAGCTTTAAAATCTGCTGTTATTTGTACTGTTGCTGCTTTACGAGCTGTTTTCTCTTTTTATTCTGTTGTTGCACACAAGTGTTTATTTGGATAGGACTTTAATGACAGAAGTGATGTGTGTTCAGTAGAAAAAAATACATATGATGAGTGATTTTAGTGTGGAAAAAATCTATTTTAACCACTTTTTTAACAAGAATTTTTAGACAATCAATAAATGTGTAACCAGCTACAGAGAAAGTTAATGGTGTTTGCATCTTGAAATCTCACATTTTAGTTTTACACTTTCTGTTACAGCACAGAGCTCACGAGTGATTACATGATCATGTTGTTGACCAGTAAAGATGTGTGATTGATCAGTGATCAGATTAGTTGACCTGGGATTTAACAGACTTTACACAACACATTCAGTGCTGTAACATTCATCACCAAACACTGTCACTGGTCACTTTAGATTAGCAGCTAACTCAGCTAAGCTAGCCTAGCCGCCATTATTACCACCACAACTATCACTGCCACTACTATCACCATTACTGTCAGCACCTTTACTACCAATATCACTACTATCAACATCACCATCACCATCACTATCGCCATCGCCATTACCATCACCATCACTATTACTATGACCATCACCATCACAATTACCATCACCATCACTATTACTCTCACTATCATCACCACCACCACCATCACTATGACCATCACCATCAACACCACTATCGCCATCACCATGACCATCGCCATCACTATTACTCTCACTATCATCACCACCACCACCATCACTATGACCATGACCATTGCCATCACTATCGCCATCACTATCACTTTTATTATCATCACCACCACCAACATCATTATCACCATCACAATCACTAACACCACCATCACCATCATGGTCATCATCACTATCATCACAATCACATCACCATCCCCATCACCATCACTAGTATCAACATCACAATCATCATCACTGTTACCACCATTACTATCACTATCACCATCACAACTATGATCATCACTATCACTCTGACCACAAATCACAATCACTATTACTCTCAATATCACTATTATCACCATCATCACTATCACTACAATCACCACCATCACCACCACCATCATCATCACTATCACTATCATAACTATCACAAATCTTCATAAACATTTTAAATAGAGAATGAAGAATCAAGTAAAAGTACACATGTATTATCATGTAAATAAAGTATTATAGTAGAGAGTATACTATATAAGTTTCTAACCACTAAATACAGTTGAGATCTCTAAAATGTTTTAGTGTTGCCACTTTTAGATTCTTCAGGTAGATAATTAGTAAAAATACGACATCATAATATTGAGCAGCTTTAATAGAAACTCAGCAAACAAAAACAGGAAAAGACAATGTAAAGAATGTAGATAACAGCATGTTAAGTGTATTAATCTCATGTTGAACAGATCCAGTTCATGATGTGTTTGCTGATCATCAGTGTAACGACAGCTTTTCTGTGTTAACATTCACCCATTCATTGCTTTTTCATTCGACTATTTATAACGTTCTAAAAATCACTTGTGGTTCTTTAGTGAGAAAATGTCAGTTGTCTTGTTTTAGACTGAGGGGAAAAGGACACACACACACACACACACACACACACGCCTCCTCTTTATTGTAAAACCCTCTCTGTTGATGGGAAGTCAAATAGAGAACTGAAAGGGGGCTTAAGGTGTGTGTGTGTGTGTGTGTGTGTGTGTGTGTGTGTGTGTGTGTGTGTGTGTGTGTGTGTGTGAGGAAGTCAGCGGTGGTCTGGGTGGGTACACACCAACAGACGGGGGTTGGGTGTCGTTTGTGCGTGTGTGCGTGTGTGTGTGTGTGTGTGTGTGTGTGTGTGTGTGTGTCTCCATTCATTTAAATGAGAGGGAACCACCATGGGGTCGATGGGCCGTTAAGATGAAAACAGCTTTAAAGTTATCATTTAATTATTATTAATTAAAATAAAAAAGTACTAAAAGTAAAGTACTACTACTACCACTAAAAACATGATTCAAGGAAAAGGTAAAGTCACATTTTCTGCTGAGAAGAAAAAAGAAAAATACCAGGAAATAAAGAAGTAGATGAACTTTGCATTTTATTGTGTTTAGATTAGATTAGATTAGATTAGATTAGATTAGATAGCTCCTTTATTGTCCCACAGTGGGGAAATTCACAGTGCTACAGCAGCAGTTAGAAAAGTTACAAAAAATTTAAAAAAAGAAAGAAAGAAAGAAAAATGTAAAAAAAAATATTAAATTAAAAACAATATACAGATATATACATATATATATAAATATAAATATAAATGTATTGCACTGGTCTATGTATACAATAGTTTTACAATGTATACAAAGTTGTATTTGACTAAACATTGTATACAAAAGTTTAAAGGTGTGAGGGTGAAAAAACAACATGTGATGTAGAAACTTTCTCTTTATGTATATTTATATAAAGCTGCATTTTCTAAAGTTGACATAACACTTGAACACATCATGATGATGTTTCATTTACCTTCACTGAAGCTTATTTTACTGAGCGGACCCTGAACGCATCATAATGTAATTTAATGACAACTTATTTCACTCCACATGGTCGATCACTATCACTACCATCACCATCATCATAATCACCAGTATCACCATCATCATCACTTTCACCACCATCACTATCACTAACACTACTCACTACTTCATTATCACATTACGATCACTATTGTTACAATCACTTCAGCATCACTATTCCTCTTACTATCACTAGTATCACCATCGCTATCACCATCATCATCACCATCACTTTTTTATCATCACAATCATTATTACTATCACTATCATCACTATCCCTGCTATCAGTATAATCATCACTAACATCAAAATCACATCACAATCACTATTACTCTCACTGTCACTAGTATCACCATCACCATAATCACCAGTATCACTATCATCACCATCACTATGACTATCATCATTACTATCACGATTATTACAATCACATCAGCATCACTATTCCTCTTACTACCACTAGTATCACCATCACTATCACCACCAGTACTATCACTATCATCACTATCACTAATCATCATAAAGGTTTTGAATTGAGAATGATTTTCAAGTAAAAGTACAAAAGCTTTATCATGTAAAATAAATTATTAAAAGTTCTCATTATGTAGACTATTTGTGTGTGTGTGTGTGTGTATGTCTCAGACGTTTCTTGAATCAAACAACCAGACAAACGTTTCCTCCTCTTCATCATCATCATCATCATCATCAAAGTTGTATTTGACTGAACATGGGTTAAAATCCAGATTGTGTTGAGTTGTTTTTTCATCTCGACCTGCACATCCACTGCCCTACTTTTAGTCTTTAATGTGGTTTCCTGTTTGTTTTGCAGAATAATTCCTGTGATTTCTCTCCATTTGCAGACTGACAGGAAATCACATGATATTTATTGTGGTTTTCATTCGGTTTGGTAGAGTTTTTTGGTATTTATGAGCCTCTGACAGATTTAAACATGGAACATTATTTATACAACATTAGGACCTTTTGTAATCAAAAACACATTTAAATCTACTTTTCTGGCTCTATAGAAGCTTTTAAATCACCCTCATTCTATAAATGTTTAATGACTGACCTGAAAGATTTGAAAAGCTTCAAATTATGTGTGTTGACTGCAGCTTATTTAAATCCCGATACCGAAGATGATTAAAAAAGTAAATATTCAGTCAATCAAAACAGCGGCAACTTTCATATTCAACTATGGAGTACTTTTACTAAAGTATTGTACTCAAGTACAATGTTGAGGTACTTTATTTATTTTCCATGTGATGAGTCTCCCTTTACATTTCAATTTTTTTTTTACATATTTAATACATCTGGTATATAAAACCTCATACACACTGTTTGACCACTGATTCTGCTGTTAGCATGCTGCTGTTAGCATCTTCTGGTTAGCATTCTGTTAGCATGCTGCTGTTAGCATCTTGTGGTTAGCATCCTGCTGCTAGCATGCTGCTGTTAGCATCTTGTGGTTAGCATTCAGCTTTTAGAATCTTGTGGTTAGCATGTTGCTGTTAGCATTCTTTTAGTATGCTACTGTGAGCATCTGTTTGCATGCTGCTGTTAGCATCTTCTGGTTAGCATGCTGATGTTAGAATCTAGTGGTTAGCATGCTGTAGTTAGCATCCTGCTGTTAGCATCTGTTAGCATGCTGCTGTTAGCATCTTCTGGTTAGCATTCTGTTAGCATGCTGCTGTTAGCATGCTGCTGTTAGCATGCTGCTGTTAGCATCTTGTGGTTAGCATTCAGCTTTTAGCATCTTGTGGTTAGCATGTTGCTGTTAGCATTCTGTTAGTATGCTACTGTTAGCATCTGTTAGCATGCAGCTGTTAGCATCTTGTGGTTAGCATCTGTTAGCATGCAGCTGTTAGCATCTTGTGGTTAGCATGCTGCAGTTAGCATCCTGCTGTGAGCATCTGTTTGCATGCTGCTGTTAGCATCTTCTGGTTAGCATGCCGATGTTAGCATCTAGTGGTTATCATGCTTTAGTTAGCATTCTGTTAGCATGCTGCTGTTAGCATCTTGTGGTTAGCATGCTGCAGTTAGCATCCTGCTGTTAGCATCTGTTAGCATCCTGCTGTTAGCATCTTCTGGTTAGCATGCTGCAGTTAGCATGCTGTAGTTAGCATCCTGCCATGCCATTTCTCGCTGCCATGTGTCAAACACTGAATGCTGCTGCTAACGTATTTAACAGCCTGTGAGCTGAGGCTACAGCTGCAAACACACACAGCTGAGTGTAACACACACATTTCATCTGATAGAATCATTACACACACACACACAGTAACTGGATACACACTCACAGCTGACACAGATGCAAACACACACACACACACTTGTGAACAGAAGTTTGTCCTGTTTGCAGATATCAGGGATAAAGCTGATTTAACTCTTTAATCCTCTCAGCTCTTATTAAACTCCTGTTATTATATTCTCATTCATGCAGGTTTTAGAAAAAAAATAATAATCCACACTGACAGAGAATCAAAGTAGGAAAAATAAAAGTAAAAAAGTAGATTTAATCGAGTACAGAACTCAGGTTTAACACAATGGATGAAATAAGAAGTTTAAAAAACATTTTAAAACACAGTTAAAAAAGCTTCTGCTGCATATCATCATATTATTATATGATGATAGATAGATAGATAGATAGATAGATAGATAGATAGATAGATAGATAGATAGATAGATAGATAGATAGATAGATAGATAGATAGATAGATGATTGACAGGTGAGGGGTCACTTTCAGTTTAAGTGGATGTGTGACAGTGTTTGCCCACAGCATGACAGGTGTGTGTGTGTGTGTGTGTGTGTGTGTGTGAAGCTCCTTCTGTTTGACAGCAAGACGAATGGCAGCGACAGATGTGAATAAAACTTAGAATGAAGGAGCTGCATGTGTGTGAGGAAGAGGAGGAGGAGGAAGAGGAGGAGGAGGAGGAAGAGGAGGAAGAGGAGGAGGAGGAGGAAGAGGAGGAAGAGGAGGAAGAGGAGGAAGAGGAGGAGGAGGAAGGTTTAAATAATAAAAACTTGGTACCAGAGACTTTAAATCTGTTATAAAGTTTTAAAAATACATGATATCAACTAGTTTTTATCCTAAAACATGATTCATCACTGACCTTATGACTTAAAATAGATGAAATCCCAGTTTTTGACATTTCTCACATATTCTTTTACAGAGATGATCTGCTTAATTATATTTATCTCTATCGTTCCTGTTGGGGGTTAATCTACAGCCAGGATGAAAAGCTGAATCTGAGGATCTGAGCATAGAGCTGATGATTCATCTTCTGTTAATGGGATAATAATGTGAGGTGGTGAAACCATAGAAATTTGACCTGGACCTGGACCTGGACCTGGACCTGGACCTGGACCTGGACCTAGACCTAGACCCGGACCTAGACCTGGATCTATACCTAGACCTGGACATCAGGCTGCGGGACCTGAACTCCTCATCCAGCCTGGACCAGGTCTGTGAGGACTGAAGCTGCCTCGGGGGTTCTGGAGGTCTGGGGGGGTTAAAGGGGACAGGGGGGCTGGGGGGGATGGGGGCTAATGATCTTAAATCCTCTACGGGTCAAAGGTCGTCAGAGGATCCACTTCCAGGAAACAATAGAGTCCTGTTCTCCTTCCAGCCACGTCGGCCTACTCAGCCTCGGCCTCGACCTTTGACCCCGGACCCCTGAACCCCCGCTGAGGGGATCAGGTCCACCTGAGTCCACGGATCTGACGTGGCGTGGCAAACCCGGTCCGACAGGAGCCTGGAGACGGGTTCTGAGGTGGTCCTGTATTTTATCATTTCATATCTCCTGAACTTTGGTTTGACTGACATCACCCAGAGTAAATAATTAATATATAGATTTTAATCTGCATTTTTAACTCTTTAATCTTTATTCATAGAATTATCATATAGTAAAAACTTTAAAATCTCTTTTCTACAACGTGGGATCTTTAGTAAACTAATAAAACAACGTTTTAAGGTAAATTTGCTCCACAGTTTTTTCTGTATTTTCACTCATCAGGACCAAACGTTCAGTCTTTGTTTTCAGATGAGATGATTCTTATAAATAAACGTTTGATTCCCTTCAAAATTCACATTTTTTTTCACATGATAACACAGAGAGTTCCAGTTCACTGGTCAAAATGTCATTTTCTCACTGAGGAAAAAGGAAACCAACGTATGAAAACCAACAGATGTCAAAACACAAATGAGAAGAATTTTCACCAAATTTCACATCAGAATCAGTTTCATTATTAATGTTTTACAGCATGAGTTAAGTTGCGTTTACTTCTCAGACTAAATTAGACAAAAGGAAACAACATTTTCATGAATTCTTTGCTTTGGTTTGGATTCTGTTTCCAGTCGATTTGGTTGTTGATGCTGCATCAAAAACTCCTGAGTGTGTGTGTGTGTGTGTAAAATAAAGTATTTTATAAACTCTTTATATAAAAAGTTTTTAATCTGTATAAATTATTTGTGTATCAAAGGCTTTTCATATAATTCCTTTTATACACAGAGACAGTGGTCTCTCCCTAACCCTAACCCTCGCTGCAAGAAGGAGCGCTTTCGCAGATCATTCATCCCGACAGCAATAAGACTCTATAACATAACATAAACATAAACCTCACTGTAGTCACTGTCACTTTTTCACTGGTCACTTTTTTTTTCTCTTCACACTCACCCTGCACCTTAAGTGTGCATTAGCTATGTATGTGTACATGAGGGTATGTGCGTGGATATGTATGTCCATATATATATATGCAAATATGTGTGTATGTGTATGTATGTAGGTATGTACGTGCATGTATGTATGTATATATGCTTTGCTTATGCATACTTTTTCTTTCTTACTATTTATTAGCATTTTCTCTCCATTCTGTCGATAATGCATACTGTGTATGCGGATTAACAAATTCTGCGAATTTGTACATTGTGTTGTGTGTTTTTTATTTTTTTTTTTAAGTTTTTTTATTATTTTTTTTTTTTTTATCTTCTTCAACTTTATTTTTCTTTTTCTTTATCTGTAACGCTGCAGTAACACACAAATTTCCCTGTTGTGGGATCAATAAAGTTTATCTATTGTATTCTATTCTATTATAAAATATTTTAGTATAAATTTGTTTTCCATAAAGTTCTATAAAGTATTTTTGTATACAGTATTTTCTTATAAAATAAAGTTTTTTTATATAAAGTTATGAGATTTCAGGCTATAATTCAATCTGGTTATTTATGTTAATGTTAATATTCAGATTATCGTAATTACACAACAGTTTGCTCTATCTTTTAAATTAAAACGGTTTAAGAAAGCGGAGACCTTGCGCTATGTGATAAATCTAGTGTTATTACGGTAACGTCACTCAGACTCTTTCCCGGAAGCGCGCGAACAGCGGGACAGCGACGGAGCAACAGCAGGAAGTAAAAGATGGAGTTTATGACGGAAACTGTCAGAAAAGAGAGAAACGGAGGGGGCGTCAACTGGTGAAAAAAAGTAAATACACACACACACACACACACACACACACACACACACACACACACACGCACACGCACACGCACACACACGCAAACACCATTTAAATTTATGAATGAATGAAGCTCTGTTTACTTTTCTCTAGCTAGTTTTAATTTAGTAGTTATTATTGTATTATTTTATATTTTAATAAAAACTTGTATTGTGCAGAGATTATTTTTATTTTATCTTTATTTTAATTTTATAACCATGTACCAACTCTGTCAGTTTGTGTGGATATTTGTACGTTCTACGTTATTACGTGCGCATGCGCATTGAAACATGGTTCATTCATTCATGAATTTTTTGTCTATTTATTAGACAAACGTGACAAAAGTACAAGACAACAAAATTTAATTAACAAAACTTTATAAACGTACCAAGTCGGTAGTATATAGTATACATATTTCCAGTGTCCTTCATGGTTAAAGAAAGGTTAAATAAATAAATAATTAATAATAATAATAATAATAATAATAACAATTCAGTGACATACAAAGTGACATTAATTTAAAAAATATATTAATTCATTATTTTCATTATTCATTTATTTCATTAAAACCCGATGCTGCAATTTATATCTGGATTTATGAGCTGTGATTTTCAATGGGAAATTTCAATTTACTACACACACATTGTGTGTGTGTGTGTGTGTGTGTGTTCTATACTACTACTACTACTGTACTACTACACTACTATGATATACTATGTTTGATCATTTGAATGTGTTTTTTGGGGATGACGAACAGATTTACTGTTTACTTTTAATGCTGTAAAATGACAATTAACTCTTCTTCGTTTTCTTCTTCTTCTGCTTCTTCTTCTTCTTCAGGTAATGGGATGTAGGGATGGAGGAGGAGTCCTCTGGGGGGTCCGACGATACCATCATGGACCATAAACCTGGTCTGATGCAGATCCTGATGACCCCGTTGAGCTTCAACCCTGAGCCCTGAACTCCCCCCAGCTGTTCCACCATCTCTTGATGTCAGACCCCCTCAAACCAGGTGAAATCTTTTCATACATTATTTTAAGCTGAAGCCTAAATACTAAAAAATAATCATGCAGGACTGATGTAGGTTACAGGTTAGGTTACAAAAAAGGTTTATAAGACAAACCACTAGACTGGTTCAGGAAATATTACTAAATCTATACATCAAGAACCCAGAAAGATGAAGAGGAGGACCAGAGGAGGACTGGGTCCACTGGGTCAGACAATTAGAACCAGGATCAGCTGGTCAGCACCAGGACCAGGATCAGCATCAAGCAGCATATGAAGCTGAAGCAGTAAGTACAGGACCAGATCACAGGAACCAGCTCCATCAACCTGAAAACCAACAGCTGGTCCAACATCTGGTTGACTTTGCTGTGATGATCCCTTCATCATCCATGAGGTTCTTCATGAGACCTGAGACCAGACAGCAGGTCCAGGAGAAGCCCACCACAGAACCAGGGTCGTCAGGAGACCCCAGGTCCTCAGGAGACCCCAGAACTGGTCTCCTCTGGTCTGTTTCAGTAACATTCTAAGACAAAGACTCACATTTTTAAAAATGCAAATTTCATCTCTACAATTCAAAATCTGTTATTCGTGTTTAATTGCACTAAAACTCTAAAGAATCAAATTCTGCTTTTGTATTTTCTTCATTTTTCTGTTCTTAGACTCTTATAACTTTAATGGATTTTAGGTTTTTAGTCAAGCATCTTATCTCATTAATCAGTGAACTTTGCATTGCAAATAATTTAGATTATTTCATGCTTTTTTTTCCAGATTTGGGTCAGTTTGGTCTCATTTTATGTTTAAAATAAACTATTTTTATCTGTACTTAAACCGATATTTGATATTTCTAATATTCTACCTCTATTTACTGTGTATCATCAGCATAAATAGATTCTGACTCTTCTGTAGTATTTATTCTGATTCCAGGTTTCAGTCCAATAACCTTTGTGTTTGTACAGATATTCCACATTTATCATCATTTGGAGCAGGAAAATGTACAATTGATCTGGAACATGAGTGGATTAAATACCATTTTTAAAAAGAATGAACTGAGGCTTTTACTTTTCAGTAGTCACATTTTTTTTTGTAGAAACCTGTACTTTATTATTTCATATCTCCTGAACTTTGGTTTGACTGATATCACCCAGAGTAAATAATAAATATATAGATTTAGAGTTTTATCTGCATTTTTTAGAGAAGTCTAGTAAAAACTTTAAAATCCCTTTTCTACAATATGGGATCTTTAGTCGACTAAAACACCTTTTTAAAGTTAATTTGTTTCACAGTTTTCTGTATTTTTAGGACCAAACGTTCAGTCTTTGTTTCAGATCAGACTATTATACATTTATAATAGACAATATAATATGTGTGAATAATATATTTAATTCTGAGGTAAAAACACTTTCTCCCTTAAAGCGTCATAGGATCCGAGAGAAGAAATGCACACACAAAACGTAGTTACAGACGGTTTAACACACACACACACACACACACGTGCCAAACCAAGAGAAAACAAGCTGGCATGTGTGTGTGTGTGTGTGTGTGTGTGTGTGTGTGTTAAGGAGAAGAAATCCAACACGTGCTGCTTCTCCTTCTTTTTTCAAAGAACTCCACATATTTTCCTGGATTCCCCCCCCCCTGTCCTCGGTGTGTTTTGGGGTTGGGGGGGTCGACCTGGTCTTTTATGGTCCCCGGGGTCCAAACTGTTGGGAGGAACCGGCCCTCGGCGGCGTATTGTCCGACGTGTTTTGAGGTCGCAGCTTGAAAAGCGTCCTGACTGGTAATCACTGTTTTTTAGGTTGATCAAACGGCCCCCATTATGACGGGGGACAAAGGGGCTGACAGGAGAGGCTGGGGGGGTCTGGGGGTCTGGGGGGGCAGGAAAACACCACAATAGACCCTCTTTTCCTCTTAACTTCTTCTTTTTCTCCCGTCTTTAAATCCACTGCTGAGCCTTTAACTAAAAATGGCTCCAAACTCCAGTGTTGGAACTCACCGTTTAAGACTATTTAAAATACAAAATTTGGTTCCTTCTCGAATTAAAGATGAGTTTTTTTAAGCAAAAATACAAAGTCAGTAACAAGTATTATATAAATAGTTTGTTATAAGTATATGTATCTTGTGTCATGTTGTCATGTATATAACATTAGTTATATAACTAATCCATGTGGCGTGTATATATATATATATATATATATATATATATATATATATATATATATATATATATATATATATATAACCGCTTTTTTTAGTCTTTTTCACTATGATTTTATGTCCAGGTTGTAATTAGCACAGTTAACACATGTCACATGACATCCTAAAGCCCTGCCTATTGGCTGCTGGTCTCATAACGGTACAGTTCCATTGGCATGTTGATAATTTATGTTAAAAAAAATAAAACTTCCAGACCATAATTCTACTGTTCTACAGGAATACAGACTTTCTACATGTGCTGCACTAGTTTATATTAAATCCAATCTAATTAACTTAACTTTTAGCTATTTTTCTGTATCTTAACCTTCAATAAACAGCTTTTGTAATTGCTTTTAATTTAGTTAAAATACTGTGTTTTAAGGAAGGCTAGTTAAATTAACCAGATAAAACATGGAGCATTTACAAGGGGTCGGGTTTATTTTTTCTTTGCTTTGCTGGTTGAAAACTTTGCAAAGAAGCAGTGAAACCGCTTCATGGTGAGGATTTACATGATTTGAACGGGGTTGATGTGTAACTACAGGACCCAGAGAGTCAGGAGTAGACCACCTGTTAGGGTCTGAGTTCCAGGAAACACACACACACACACACACACGTGTGAGCGTCGACGCCGTTGGGGGAGTTGCTGGTGTTTTCCATTTTTCAGCCAATGGCACGCGGGGGCTCTCTCTCTGTCTCGGCCAATCACAGCCCAGGGAAGCTCCGGCTGCGGCCAATGAGACGCTGAGGAGGGAGACCTGATCCACGTGGATCTGAAGGAGTCCACAACAAGCAGGACTGGACCTGGACAGAGAAACAGTAGGAAAGCAGCAAGGATAAAATAAAGTCAATAAGTGAATAATAAGATGATTTTTTAGCAATTTCCACTGATAGATGAACTAAAAGTAGAAAAAACACTGGTGTCTAAAAAATACTAAAAAAGTAAAAGTCCAGAATTAAAAATGTTATTTATATAAAACTATAAAAAGTACTACATGTACTGCATGTAAAAGTATTATACAGTATTCCACAGTCTGTTATAAGTATTTATCATATATTTAACATCAGTTATATAACAATTGTTATATAACTAATCAATGTAAAGCCTATATGTGTGTGTGTGTGTGTGTGTGTGAGAGTGTGTATAAATACAGTACATAGTCAAGTAAAACCTGTATTTAAGTGCAGTACTTGAGTAAAAGTACTCAGTTACTTTCCATCTTTGCCAGGTTCAATCAACAAAAATCAATTAAGCGACATATTTATCCAGAATTAAAGAATTATCTGCTTGTTTCTTTCAATTTGTAGGGATGTGGAGGGTGTGTGTGTGTGTGTGTGTGTGTGTGTGTGTGTGTGTGTGTGTGTGTGTGTGTGTGTGTGTGTGTGTCGTTTCCTGTCGGAGGTGTCGTGCTGCTCTTCTCTCAGACAGATGTGCAGACTTCCTCTAACAGCTGTGGGCAGACGTCACCAAGCTGTGATTCTGACTTTTATTCCCTCTCGGCTGCTCGTTAGAATCTGAACCACACGGTTTGATCAGGTGTTGGAGGCTACGTCTAACGCTTCCTGTCCTTCCCTCCTTCACTGGGTGGAAAACTATTCCATTAAATCAAAGTTCGATTAAAGCAGAGAAGGATGTGGACTGAAGGCCACACTGAGTCTACTGCTGTGAACAGGGTTTGACTGGAAGCTGTTCTGTTCTTCTAGGAATCAACATCCATCAGCTGCAGCTCAGTTTGTTTTAGTGGATTTGGCAGCCAGGATGGCACTTCAGTGAGTTTTAGCTGCTGATAAGGCACTTTATCATAGATTTTGGTTCCTAGAGGGCATTTTATTACAACTTTGAGCTCCACAACGACACTTTATCACATGTTTTAGCTCCTTGAAGGCACTTTATCACAAATTTTAGCTCCTTGAAGGCACTTTATCACAGATTTTAGCTCCTTGAAGGGACTTTATCACAAATTTTTAGCTCCTTGAAGGCACTTTATCACACATTTTAGCTCCTTGAAGGCACTTTATCACAAATTTTAGCTCCTTGAAGGCACTTTATCACAAATTTTAGCTCCTTGAAGGCACTTTATCACAAATTTTAGCTCCTTGAAGGCACTTTATCACAAATTTTAGCTCCTTGAAGGCACTTTATCACAAATTTTAGCTCCTTGAAGGCACTTTATCACAAGTTTTAGCTCCTTGAAGGCACTTTATCACAAATTTTAGCTCCTTGAAGGCACTTTATCACAAGTTTTAACTCCTTGAAGGCACTTTTTCACAAGTTTTAGCTCCTTGAAGGCACTTTATCACAAATTTTAGCTCCTTGAAGGCACTTTATCACACATTTCAACTCCTTGAAGGCACTTTATCACAAGTTTTAGCTCCTTGAAGGCACTTTATCACAAATTTTAGCTCCTTGAAGGCACTTTATCACAAGTTTTAGCTCCTTGAAGGGACTTTATCACACATTTTAACTCCTTGAAGGGACTTTTTCACAAGTTTTAGCTCCTTGAAGACACTTTATCACACATTTTAGCTCCTTGAAGGGACTTTATCACACATTTTAACTCCTTGAAGGGACTTTTTCACAAGTTTTAGCTCCTTGAAGGCACTTTATCACACATTTTAGCTCCTTGAAGGCACTTTATCACACATTTTAGCTCCTTGAAGGCAATTTATCACAAATTTTAGCTCCTTGAAGGCACTTTTTCACAAGTTTTAGCTCCTTGAAGGGACTTTTTCACAAGTTTTAGCTCCTTGAAGGCACTTTATCACAAGTTTTAGCTCCTTGAAGGCACTTTATCACAAGTTTTAACTCCTTGAAGGCACTTTATCACAAGTTTTAGCTCCTTGAAGGCACTTTTTCACAAGTTTTAGCTCCTTGAAGGGACTTTTTCACAAGTTTTAGCTCCTTGAAGGCACTTTATCACAAATTTTAGCTCCTTGAAGGCACTTTATCACACATTTTAACTCCTTAAAGGGACTTTATCACACATTTTAACTCCTTGAAGGGACTTTTTCACAAGTTTTAGCTCCTTGAAGACACTTTATCACACATTTTAGCTCCTTGAAGGCACTTTATCACACATTTTAGCTCCTTGAAGGGACTTTATCACACATTTTAACTCCTTGAAGGGACTTTTTCACAAGTTTTAGCTCCTTGAAGGCACTTTATCACACATTTTAGCTCCTTGAAGGCACTTTATCACACATTTTAGCTCCTTGAAGGCAATTTATCACAAATTTTAGCTCCTTGAAGGCACTTTTTCACAAGTTTTAGCTCCTTGAAGGGACTTTTTCACAAGTTTTAGCTCCTTGAAGGCACTTTATCACAAGTTTTAGCTCCTTGAAGGCACTTTATCACAAGTTTTAACTCCTTGAAGGCACTTTATCACAAGTTTTAGCTCCTTGAAGGCACTTTTTCACAAGTTTTAGCTCCTTGAAGGGACTTTTTCACAAGTTTTAGCTCCTTGAAGGCACTTTATCACAAATTTTAGCTCCTTGAAGGCACTTTATCACACATTTTAACTCCTTAAAGGGACTTAATCACAAATTTTAGCTCCTTGAAGGCACTTTATCACAGATTTTAACTCCTTGAAGGCAATTTATCACAAATTTTAACTCCTTAAAGGGACTTAATCACAAATTTTAGCTCCTTGAAGGCACTTTATCACAGATTTTAACTCCTTGAAGGCAATTTATCACAAATTTTAGCTCCTTGAAGGCACTTTATCACAAGTTTTAGCTCCTTGAAGGCACTTTTTCACAAGTTTTAGCTCCTTGAAGGCACTTTATCACAAATTTTAGCTCCTTGAAGGCACTTTATCACAAATTTTTACTCCTTGAAGGCACTTTATTACAAGTTTTAGCTCCTTGAAGGCACTTTATCACAAATTTTAGCTCCTTGAAGGCAGTTTATCACAAATTTTAGCTCCTTGAAGACACTTTATCACAAATTTTAGCTCCTTGAGGGCACTTCATCACAAATTTTAGCTCCTTGAAGGCACTTTATCACAAATTTTTACTCCTTGAAGGCACTTTATTACAAGTTTTAGCTCCTTGAAGGCACTTTATCACAAATTTTAGCTCCTTGAAGGCACTTTATCACAAATTTTAGCTCCTTGAAGGCACTTTATCAGAAGTTTTAGCTCCTCTTGGCTGCCAGTAGGGCACTTCTACACTCCTAGAGGGCATTTTAGCATCTTTTTGGCTCTTCAAGGGCACTTTATTACTAGTTTTTGCTCCTCATAGGCACTTTATCACAAGTTTTAGCTCCTTGAGGGCACTTTAATGTGTTTGGCTCACAGGGGGCACATTAGCAGACATTTTTCCAACATCTGGGCTTCCAGGTGGTGACCACCCTCCTGCCTCCAACTCTACATGCTCACTTTCATACAGTTCAGTTTTCTTAAGAAGTTTATGTTTTTTTTTGTGCAAAAAACATAAATGTGGAACATTTCAGCGTTTAGAGGAGGAGTGTTGGGTGGATGGATCAGTGCTTTGTTTCATGGGCTGGAGTTAGAAAAGCTGCTCGTTTGACTCCATTATTAACTGGTGTTGATTCATTTTAACATTAACATAGAATTTAGCTTAAAACCATAAAAGTGACCATTGAATAACAGCAGATCTGTGTGAGCTGCATTCTGTGTTAAAACAGAGAAAAGTAGACGTTTGTACAACAATTTTACATTAATATTTATTATATAATGTGCTTTATTAGATTTATTCCAGAGAATATTATACCGGGTGAGGACACACAGACAAGTTTATTCAACACATCAGTGATCAATAACTCTCTATTGCATGAAATATTACTACATATTACTTATTACTACTTATTACAGCATATAAAACATCTATAACTTTAAAATTGAAATTAAAGTTTAGATAAATCCAGATAGTTCTGAATAAAATGATGCTCACATGTCAAATGTCCATGTCCATGATTATATATATAATTATATATATATGTTCTTCAAAATAAAAGCCCTCTTCACACGTGACAGTTTTTTTTTTAAATGAAGATATAGTAAATGTTTCCATATGAAATCGCTAACTAGGAGAGCTTAATGAACACACTCAGATTTTGATCTAACATTCAACGTAAATCTCACAAAATGAACTTTGACCTCTGTGCTACATCAAGCACAGGCTTTACTGGAAAGAATCGACCTGATTAGATTAAGGTTCATTAAATCCACCGTTGAGTCTCTGGTTTTGTTAACGTGGGTTTTCTACAAGTCAAACAGTTTTAAGGGAAACAGTTTGTGATCTGACTCAGTCCGTGTTTCCTGTCCATTCATAAAAAACTATGTCAATGTGTGTGTGTGTGTGTGTGTGTGTGTGTGTGTGTGTTTGTGTGTGTGTGTTTGTGTGTGTGTGTGTGTGTGTGTGTGTTTGTGTGTGTGTGTGTGTGTGTGTGTGTGTGTGTGTGACAGTGTCTGATAAGTGAAATGATGTTTTGACGTAAATACTCACGTGTTGAATCATCTCGTCTCGCACTGTTAATGCCGTTAATTGTTGTAAAAACTAAGACTTTTCTTCTCTCAGTGATGTGAGGATATCAACACAATATACTTTAAAAGTCCTGAATTCATAAGTATATAATTATCACCAGCTAAATATCTAGTTTCAGGTATAGTTGTATGATATTTCTGATGCTTCCACCATGATGTGAAGGTTTTATTACTCGATCAGTGACACTTTTTGCTCTTTTCTATTTATTCTTTTGGGGATTTTGTCTGTTTTTTTGTTCAGTGAATGCAGCGTCACCCTCATCCTCTTCTTCATGAGCAGGAGTCAGAGTCTTTGCAGGATTTTGTTCTTTTTTCCATAGCTTTACCTCCGCTGTTTATCGCCACTGTCAAACACAATGGCCAATCCATCGCTGCAGCCTCCCTGGTATAAACCAGCGATTCCTGCACACAAGTCCTTTAAATGGAGTAAATGGAGCCTCTGGAAGTCCTCGATCCCAGTCCAGATTTGGGTTTTCAGCCTGATCGGTGGAGACCAGTGATTCTCCCGTTCTGAAACCTGACGCTGAACTCGTGTGTTTGTGGTTTCCTTCGCTCGGGTGGTGAGTCACTCGCCCTTTTTTTCACGCAGGGATTCCGCTGCCGTGATGACTGCACCAGTCATTTGGTGCTTTTTTTGTTTTTTCGCTTTTGGAACCACATGAAACGAAGTCAAGCTGTCTGACTTTTACAGAATGTCAGTGTTCCAGAAACTGAGCTGCAGCAGCATCGACTTACATCAGCTAAATCAGCAGATTTTATTCCATTTGTTAACTCTGAACTAGTCCCATCTACCTGGGAAATGTGTTTTTTATGGGTTTTTCACGCCATCAAATGATCCATTTGAAGCCAGAGTGTTAGTTTGGTTTGTTTTCGTTGGTGTGAAAGCATCAACCACTAAATCCATGAGACTGAGCAGATCTGCACCAAATGATAAACTTTGGTGTGTTCACTCTGTTCAGAACTAGACATTTCATTTCATAGCTACCTGAGTCTTTAGAACAACATTCATTAATGAAAACAGCCTGAAACGTTGTGCTAGTCTTCTTTAGCCCCTCCAGTGCATCAGTGAAATTGGATATTTTTGTAAAACGGCCAATACAGAGGATGTAAAACACAAAGATAAGAACAGGTAGCTTAATAATAATAATAGCATAACAACCTGGACATGTTACTGGTATATGTGATTATAAATAAACGAGTTTATGCCTCATTCTGTTCTGTTAGGTGATAGCGCTTGGATTTCCTGAGGGTCTGTGAACGCATCTTGAAGTCAAACCCATGTTAGCATAACAATAAAGTAGCAGCTAAACCTGCTAACGTGTAAATGTATGGGTTTTAGAGACGTTATGATGCTTTTATTATGGTGGAGCAGGAAAAAAATGAGACAACAGAGCTTTAAATTATAATTAAAGCGCCGGGAAGCAACATGAGGAGGATCCGTGATATGGAGCTTTACACTGGAACTAAAGAGCTGCTACAGGATGAGGCTGAGATATGTTAATCTATGGCATTTAAACCTTTAATGATAATAATTATGTTTTAAATATCTATCAAAAACTCACACAACTTCATGTGCAGCTTTATCTGTGTGTGTGTGTGTGTGTGTGTGTGTGTGTGTGTGTGTGTGTGTGTGTTTTATGCTCTGGTGGGTTTCACTCATCTCGGTGGAGCCCCCTCCCTCCCCACGTCCTCATCTTACAAATCTGTGAAGTTTCCAACGTAACAAATACAAAACTGAAAACACACACACACACACACACACACACACACACTCACACACACACACACCACAAACTGATCACTCAGTACTCTGTGATGTGATTGGTCCAGAGCTGAACTGATCAATCAGTCAGAACAAACGTCTGATTCAGTCTGAATGAGCCAGAAACACTTTGACTTCTGTGTAATTTGCCTTCGAGCAAAGTTCTGAACCTTCACAGCTGTCGGGGTCACCGACCGTGACCTCTGACCCCTCCGAGGAAGACAGAAAGAAAAAAGTTCAGTTTTATTTCAGGTACAATTAGCCCTTTTAAAACTTGAAAGTTTGGTTTAAAAGGATAGTTCCAATCAGACAGTAAAAGTAAAAATTATCTAAATAGAATTCAAAAAGTAAAAGTACAAAAGGTTTTGTCTGTTATATGTTTGATATTTAACAACATAAACAGGTCTGTGCTTGTTTTACTGCTGTTAAACCATCTGTTTAAATCTGCTCTGTAGTTTTCAATTATCGTTATTATTGTTATAATGTACTTTTAAATCTCTATGATATAAACCTTCTGATAAAACAATCACTTTATACACATATTTGATGTAATGTATTTGTGATTATTGCACATCATCAACAAATATTTCTTATAATATTAATTGTTGTTGTTTATCAATATGGAGCAATTTAACATATTTTCGTTAGATTCATTATAAAATTCATGATCTAAGAACAAGACAAATTCCCCTTAAAGCAGACGATAAGTTGAATGCAACAAACCCTTCTAGAGGTGTTAGAAAATTATACCTTTAAATACAGAAATAAAGTGTGATTCAAAAGCAAAATCAAGAAGCCAAGAAGAAGAAGCATAAATAAGCTTTAAGATGGAGCTACTGACAAATCAGTTTATCCATTCTAAGTGTACACTTAAGCCCAAAATGATTCCTACCTCTGTCAAATACAAAGATTTCTTTATTTTTTCACTTACAAATTAGTATTTCACTTCAGTTTTTACTTAAATAAACACAAAGAAAGTCTGAAGCCATAATTGATTTGTGTTTCGTTAGAATGTTTAAATAAACGGAGTGAAAACCAAAAATCACATCAACAAATGACTATGATATAGAAAGCTCCTGCAGGGCATGCTGGGAAATCTGTCTTTATATATATACACTTTATAGTTGGAGACTTTCTTTGTGTCTATTTAAGGAAAAACTGAGGTGAAATACTCATTTTAAGTGAAAATCTCTTGTATTTGACAGAGTTATGAACCATTTTGGGCTTAAGTGTACCTTAAAGGGATAATTTTTAATTCTCTAACCATGTGAGTGGAAAAAATATGTTTTATTATTATTTGCACAATGAGAAATAGTCTGAATAACAACCTCAACCTTTTAAAAACTACAGTGAAAACAATCCAAACCAGCTTCAGTCGTATTGATCTGTTAAACTTAACATTTCCTCAGTAATATCAGTCCAGCCTGTAAATGCAGTGAAACACAACCACTGGACACATCTGGATGTTTTATACTCATTTTTACCTGCGTCAGTGGCGTTAAACTGAATTTAACTTCAGCAGCAGTTAAAATAAAAGTGCAGGTACGAGTCCACACCTCGCTGTAGCCTAACGACGCCTACGAAGAGGACGCGTCAGGGATGAAGACCTACAACTAACATACGGTGGAATCATGTTTAAAAACGCCTGATGTGGAGTTTAGAGACGACCTAACTGGATTTAGGCAAAAAACAGATCATATGTCGACTGAATAGCAGCGATGTGAATCATCCTCGAGTCATCCAGACGTCTGTGAGGTATTTTCAGAGTTTGGCGAAGCTCTGGCACGCTAGCATGTACCTAAGACCTTTATGAAACACAGAATCCTGCACCAAGGCCACTTTACAGACATTTAGCATCACAAAAAGGAGGGAAAACCAGACTCTGTGATGTCCCCTTTTTAGCCAAAGGCTGGACCAGCAGACGGCCTCTAAGGACAGGACCCGGCGGACCCTGTTCCCACAACCAGACGATCTAGATCTGACGGGAGATAAGGTCCTACGACCGTCAACAGATGCATGAAGAGAGGGGCGGCAGAAACAGGTCTGCATTAGCACACAAAAGACCTAAAGTGCTGAAGGCCAATAGCAACTCTGGTCAGTTTGACCGTTGAGGCCCAAGGCCCCAGAGGAAATCATCTATTTCATAGACCTACGAGGTGATGGGGATCAAGGATAGGAGAAGGCGAGAGCCGCATTCAGCATCATCAGCATCTGGAGATCTTACCCAAGACCTGAAGGTCTTAACTAAGACCTGAAGGTCTTCATTGTTCATTGTCCATTGTAGGGGCTTTTAACACAGATCTTGATCTGTTCAGGTCGTAGAAACAGTGTTTTTCTACACAAGTCTTTTGTTGAAAACCAACGTTGCATTCGTAGGGAATATCCCCAGATATTAGGTCTACATTCTTTAAAACTTTTTGGCTTATGTTAGCAATAAGAGGCTAATAAATCGCCATGTTTTACTGTTTGTATGCACGTTCCTGCTCATTCATAGGCATTCTCTACCCCTGTGTGACATTTAGTCGTCCCTCATAATCCCCAGAGTTCAATAACCTTTTCTTTTAGCCGGCTTAGCTCTCGCTCTGAACTGCTAAAACTGACGTTAGCAATAGGTCATGTAATGTAGCATAGCCAGCTAGCATGCAATGCTAAGCTAATAGTAGTTTAGTGATTTCTCTCAGGGCTGACATTAGGGTGAAAAATCCCTTTAAATGACTAAATGCATAAAAACAGAACAAACATGATGATTTATGAATGAACCTTTTGCTAACGTAGCCTACAAAGTTAATATAAAGAAGAATATAGACAAACGTTCATATGTGTGTAGATATGAAGACATTTACAACCCTATAAAGTTTGAGGGTGTTTTACAGATGTGATAAACATCACTATTTATTATTATCTGCAAAAGCTGTAAACATCACTGGATTTACAGATTAGTGAGAGATGTGTAAATTGGTGTGAAATATCAATTAAATAGAAAACTAGTGTAAACAGTCATAGAAGACAGAAAACCTCAGGTAAACCTTCCTGTACTTGTGTGAATGTTCTTTACATTAACTTCACCTCATGATTCTGGACATCGATCAGACGTTAATCTGGATTCATGTAGGTTGTCGTGACTAAAGTTAGGCTCTGACAGCTCAGGCTGGGTTTTTCCCCTCGTGTGGAAACCGTTTCTTCTTCTTCTTCTTTCTAGATCTGAAGTCAGCAACAGAAACTCAGGCTGATGAAGCTCTTGTAATTTCTCAGCACTCAAACTGAATTCATCACTTATGTCTTTGACTCTAACAAACATGGGAAGAACACGCAAACGCCATGAAACCACAATCATCATCATTGTCTTTGTGCATCAACTAAACCAGAAAATAACACAAGGAGAGATCTTTAAAACTCATTTATAAGAGTTTGTGAAGGCATCAGCATCACATCAAAAACACGCGTATGAGTTGTTCTGGAGGAGGACGATGAATAAGATAAGATAAAACTTTATTGATCCCACAACGGGGAAATTTGTGTGTTACTGCAGCGTTACAGATAAAGAGAAGAAAATAAAGCTGAAGAAGATAAAACTATAAAAAAATAAATTTGTTGATCCGCATACACAGTATGCATTAATAATAATCATAATATAAGAAATAAGAATAATGATGAATAACCATTAATACTGACAATCTATATGTCTCCAACATGTGAAAAACTACATGAATCTGTGTTTAAAATGTTTTATGTCTTATACACATTATATCTTGAGTGGAAAACGCTTCCAACTTTAAATCTACTAAAATCCCATTTTTTTCTCCAAAACTTTATTTAGCAAACATATATTTACAGAAGTCGTGTTAAATCTGTCATTAACATTCTGCATGTTCCTGTGTGGAGGAGAGAGATGGAAGATACACACACACACACACACACACACACATACATATAGTACACACACTTACACACACCTGCATACATTTACACACTCTTACACTGAGATAAAGTTTCATACATTTACACACTCTTACATACACTGAGATAAAGTTTCATTTACACATAACTGCATATGCTTACAGATATTTACACACACATTTATGCAGACTGACATATACACACTTACACACAATTACACATACATTCATTCACACACATTTATACAAATAGACATAATTACATATAGTACACACACTTAAACACACCTACATGCAGTATATTTACCTAGACTTACCCATAATCACACACACACACACACAAACTCACACATACACTTACACACAACTACGTTCATTTACACACATTTACACACACACACACACACACCTACACACACCTACAGTGTGTTTCTACCTGTCCTGATGCTGTTGTGATATCACTGTGTCTCATCACGTTGTTTCGCTGCTGAACAGATGCAGCATGACTTCATTTCCTGCAGGGAAACACACTTCTATTGTCACCAAACTGGATTTTAATCTGCATTTTAATCCGCATTTAAACAGATTATCTTGTTTTCCTTTTTTTTGTAGAATAACGACCCTTCACTTTCAGACAGATGGTGGTTTCACCTGAAATAAAACACACAGCCGGAGGTTTGGATGAAGCTCTGAGGATTTTATTCGTGAAACAAAAAGCAGATTAAACCTGTTAAATCCACATTAAATGAATCTTTCCTGTGAGTCTTTGTTTTCACACATGTTGTGTTCTGTGAAAAATGCTTTTGATGCTCTTTTGGAAAATCCTTTTCCTTTTTATTATTTTTTTAAACAATTAATTAGGACCTTCAGTTACAGCACACACACACACACACACACACACACACACACACACACACACACACACACACACACACACACACACACACACACACACACACTCCAATGATTCAATGCGTACTTTCTTTTTCCCCTTAAACACCCCTGTGGCCTGGAAACACCTCCACACCTCAAAAATCAAACTTATTTTTGTTGCCAGAGGAGTGAAATTACTATTTTTCTGCAAATCAGCAGCGACTTCCTGTTGAAGTAGAAACAGGAAGAAACTGGATGTTTTAACACATTCAGCAGCTACACGGTCGGCATTCATTAAAACATCAGCAGCAAGATTAAGGATCTAAAGTAAAGGCACTAATTATACCAATTATTATATCGCATCAGTATAGTAGTTGTATTATAGTGTTTCAATCATTAAATGCATGTGAGAGGCTGTCGGGGGAGGGGGGGTCATCCTCTCATGGCCAATAAAAAAAAACTTGTTTTAAAGTTCCCTCTAGAAGCTAAAACTTGTGCTAAAGTTCCCTCTAGGAGCTAAAACTTGTGCTAAAGTTCCCTCTAGGAGCTAAAACTTGTGCTAAAGTTCCCTCTAGGAGCTAAAACTTGTGCTAAAGTTCCCTTTAGGAGCTAAAACTTGTGCTAAAGTTCCCTCTAGGTGCTAAAACTTGTGCTAAAGTTCCCTCTAGGTGCTAAAACTTGTGCTAAAGTTCCCTCTAGGTGCTAAAACGTGTGCTAAAGTTCCCTTTAGGAGCTAAAAATTGTGCTAAAGTTCTCTCTAGAAGCTAAAACTTGTGCTAAAGTGCCCATATGTGCCTTTTCTTTTCCTCGTCTCCCCTACTCTTTTAAAGGTCTGTTCAGGCTTCTGGTGAGAAGCAATTTAAACGTTTATTTCGTCCACGTGGAGCCAAGATATTTAGAAATTAATGGTAAAAGTTCTGCATCATAATACTGAAGCTCTGATGGAATGGAATATAGAAACTTATAGTAATTTATTTACAGTTAAACTGCATTTCTGTACAGTACATGAAGAAGTATCCTCACTTCCTTTTCATCACTGTGTATATGATGATCTTTAAATGCAGTTTTTCAAATAGCATGTCGTAAAAAGCAGAGCTGATAAAAGCTGCTGAGCGATCATTTATCAGGTCACGTCCACATTTAAAATCCACGGTCTGGTCCAGCTGAGACGACAGGAAGTGACCAGCTGCAGCTCGGTTTCAGTTCTCGAAAGCTCGGATTTCCCCCGAAGAAAGTGAAAACACCGACACGGGCGCAAAGCTGTAAAACAGCTGCTGCTGCACACGACGTTCATCCATCACTTCGATTCAAAACCTGCAGCGGCGGCGATTCGTTCGTAGGGATCAGTTCTTTAAGGGGAAAAAATACACGTTACAAGTCACACTGTACATTTAGTGGTAAATCTGCAGGTAATTCACACTAATGAGTGATTGTTACAGTAGATTCATGTATATTTTACAGTAAATTAGTCTAAGAGTTACTGGATAATAACACAACAAACACTGTAAATACAGCATTTGATTGATTTTCATTCACAGTTAATTACCTAATGCTGTGAATACAACTGAAATCAAAGTAGTGTACGATGCATTTGGGGCCTTATTTAAGATGAAATAAGATATTTAATATAATATCATCAATATTTATTGATAAAGGAATAAATTATTTATTATAGACGCCTGAACCGACGACTGGATGGAAGCATCTCAAACCAAATTTGATCCATGAAACTTCAATGGATTTTCTTCTTCAACCAGATACTATGGACCAACGAGAAACTGTTGTTTTTATGTGTGAAAACAACCAGTATAAACTTAAATTTTATTTCTTTAATTTAACATGAGAAACGCCGTCTTCACTCGTCAAGAATTGAATCTCAGCGACAAACCAACATCATTATGTTCATAATGTTCATGTTTAAAGCACAGAAACTGATTTCAGGACCTGGAACTAAACAATATTCATCACTTTTAAAAATACTAAGTTTTTCCTTGATGATTTTTACTTTTTCTTAAACTCTGTGCCAGAACATGAGAAGTTCACCACAGCCTGAACTTTTTTCTTTGAGGGTTGTATAAAATGTCTAGATATGCAGATGATCTGGTTTCATGGAAAAGAAATGTGGTGAAACTCGAACACTAATGATAAGTGATAAAGAAGAGAATCACGAGCATCTGAACAACCACAACTTCTGAAAACCTCCCACTGCTCATCTGCATGTTTAGTGCTGCGAATCTGGGTTTTTTTGTTTTTACATTTTTCCCCATGGAAGGTAACCGAGCGTGTATCGTAAATGTGTTTTTTTTATCCTCTTTTGAATTGATTCACGGTTCATTGGAAACCGTGAGATTTAGACCTGAAGTCGCTGCCGTTGTTGAGTCTGAAGTGACGCATCAAAAGAGAAACGAACACGATTCAGTCAAACAGAAAAAAACTGAAAAAAACGACTAAAGCAAAAACACTTCTACACTCAGCCAGAGAGAAATGACTTTTCTACATTTTAATCCATATTACTGATAAAAAAACATTGGTATTCACAGTAGTTACACTAGTTAACTGTGAATAAAGTGGTTAATCTAACACTATATAAGTAGTTAAAACAGCTAGCTGTGTATATCAAGAAATATAAAAAAAGAAGTGAATCCAAGGGGGAAAACACAAGTATATAAGTAGTTGAACTAGTTAAATCTATAAAAAAGTAGTTAAACTAACAGTATATAAGTAGTTAAACTAGTTCATATATAAAGTAGTTAAATTAATTAATTTAAAATAAAGTAGTTAAACTAAATAATAGTCAAACTAGTTAACCGTATATAAAGTCATTAAACTAACTAAATGTATATAAAGTATTTAAAGTAGTTAACTCTAAATAAAGTAGTTAAACAAAATGTATATAAAGTATTTAAAGTAGTTAACTTTAAATTAAGTAGTTAAACTACATTTATATAAAGTGGTTGAACTAGTTTTCTTTATATAAAGTAGTGAAACTAACAGTATATAAGTAGTTAAAACAACAAACTGTGTATATATAAAAAAAATAATTAAAAAAAAGTGGATCCAAGGGGGAGCCTTGGGGAACACCACATAATTGGAAGGCACAAGTATATAAGGTAGTTAAACTGGTTAACTCTTTAAAAAGTAGTTAAACCAGTTAACTGTAAATGGAGTAGTTAAACTAATAGTATATAAGTACAGTTAATATATAAAGTAGTTAAATTAATTCATTTTAAATAAAGTAGTTAAACTAAATAGTAGTTAAACTAGTTATCTGTATATAAAGTAGTTAAACCAGTTAACTGTAAATAGAATAGGTAAACTAACTTAATTTATATAAAGTAGTCAAACTAGTTGATTGTATATAAAGTAGTTAAATAGTTATATGTATATAAAGTGGTTAAACTAGTTAATTGTATATAAAGTAGTTAAATAGTTATATGTATATAAAGTGGTTAAACTAGTTAATTGTATATAAAGTAGTTAAATAGTTATATGTATAAAAAGTGGTTAAACTAACAGTATATAAAGTAGTTAAACAGACTATATAAGGTAGTTAAACTAGTTAGCTGTATATGAAGTCATTAAACTAACTAAACGTATATAAAGACAATAAAATAGCTAACTGTATATTAAACAGGTAAACTAACTATATATAAGTGGCTCCGGGGGGGGGGGGCAAACTTATATAAGGTAGTTAAACTAGTTAACTGTATATTAAACAGGTAAACTAACTGTATATTTAAAAAGTGGCTCCAGGGGGGAGCCTTGGGGAACTCCACACAATTGTTAGGCAGAAGTTTTTTCCCTGTGATGTTTCCACCTGCACACATCATCTACTGCAGCCTGTCCGTCCTGAGGAGGGATCCTCCTCTGTTTTTTTCCGTTAAAGGGTTTTTTAGGGAGTTTTACCTTGTACAATGTGAGGGTCTAAGGACAGGAGATGTTTGCTTCTGTTCAAACTGTAAAGCCCTTTGGGGCAAATGTGTGATTTGTGATTCTGGGCTATACAAATAAATTGAATTGAATTGAACTGAAAGTGTAGCTTAAGTCTAACTGAAAAACTTTGCCTCAGTGGTTTAGATACGATCGAGAAATGAAGAATTGCGGTCAATAGCAGCCATGAAGGTGTTAAAACAAGAGTAAGATGAGGTCGTGTGTGTTTTTTTGTGTGTTCAGCTTCACCTCAAATGCTCTCGAACAAACAACTCTCGGCGTTGAGCCGCTCGCTAGCCGGCTTCACCCCCCTGTGAGGTGTTAAATGATGAATTCCAGTCATTCATAGACGCTGATGTGACTTGTTCAGGGTCCACGTCGCTGTTCAAGGTGTGACCTGAAAGAACTGCATTAAGACGCTTATAGTTTCACTGCTGATAACGCTGCTGCATCACGTACAACACGGGTCGATGGAAATCACAAAATTAACGGATAGGAATAGTAGAATAGGATAATAGTAGAAGGATGGACGTGTCTGGAAGTTCAAGATGTTTTATCTAATATATAATAGGAGCAGTGTGTGGTAACAGCTTCACCAAATGTTTCTCCCTGAGCTTTTCACGTGTTTCATATTGATAAATGTTCGAATGATCCAATATTACACCAAAAATCCTAGATTGTAGTAAAACTCAAAAAAGTAGAAAGAAACTCACCATGATTCATATTTTTCCCCTGGTCAATGATAATTAACGAGATGATTATTGTTAAAGGGTAAAGGATAGTGACATATCTCTGGTGATTAATCTACTTTTTGGGGTAGTTGTTGCTACTGAACATCATGAATATCAAACTGTTCGCTGATGATATCCTGTTATATTTTACCGTCAAACCTGACGAGCTGGACACATTTCTGTATTAAACAACTGTTTAAATGCAACCAGAAACTAAATGGAAAATAATTTAAGGTTAATGTGTTTAAGTCTAATGTGATATTTAAAATTTACCACATGTCGGGTTTCAAAAACTCATCAAAACTGGATGTTTATGTAATGTCAACTTTCAGTTTTCACTATTAAATCACTACTGAAAGAACAGTTTAATCCAGGTTTAAAGTTGAATAAAGTCACACTAGAATCATGAACATTCTAGTCACTTTATTCTTTAATGTTAGTGACATCACAACAACACTATGTTTGTCCACAGTCATCCACTGTCAACAAGCTATTATTTTAGGGGATTTATAGGGTGACATTATGATAATATATCAGGTAGAGAGAAAAATTATTAATCGTTTTAGTATTTGAGGTCAGATTTTTTATGCAGGATTTTTACTCGTGACAGAGTAAATTGCGTTATTACATTAAAAATGTATTAAATTTGACTGAAAATCGGCCTCAGAGGGTAAAAGTCTTTAGTTTTACAGTGAATCTGAAGCAGCTGCTGAAGGTTTGTGAGTTTGACTCATCACATCTTTCAGAATGAACTCAATCATTTACTTAGAACGAGAGAACATTTATTCTGAGAATCACGGTGGTCTCGTTTTACAGACTGTAGTTTCGCTTCATCTGTCGACCAATCAGATTCCTCCCAGGGCCTCAGCCTGCGACTGATTGGCCGATCAATTATTTGAACATAAACAGCGCCAGTCGTTGTTGAATCCAATTATCTTACATCTTAGATGTGAAGGTTTAGTGAATAGATGAAACTGTCGAGTTTGACCAGGACAAAGGAGGCGTTTTGTTTTCTCAGCTTAATTCTGGCTCTGAAGCGTCTTTTAGCGGTTGGTTGGTTTCCTCACTGACGTTTTCTGGGTTATTTATACTCACTCTCGATCACGCTGTGATACTGAGTGGGTGGAGGAGGATTTTCTTAGCTTTTTCTGTGTGAATGATGAGCAGGTAAAACCCCTTCAGACCGTAAACGGGGCTCAATTCCCTAGATAAACAAAACGAATTTACATTTACATCAATAACAGTCATGTCACACACCTCTTCAGTCTGAAAAAAAGAAGGTAAATATGTTTGATGGTTAGAAGGAAACCAGCAAAAATACACAGAAACGTTTCAGTGTCTGAACGACTAGAGAAAAAAGGAAGTGGAAAAGTATTAAAACCACAATGAGACTCCTACACACTGATATTATTAGATATAGAGTTTAATATCAGATACAGAGTCAAACATGACATATACTGATATATAATTAATGTTCAATAACAAATAAAGAGTTTAATAACAGATAGTTTATTATCACTTATAGAGTATTATATCTAAGAAAGAGTTTAATATCAAATAAAGAGTTTAATATCATATATATCATTTAATAGCAAATATATAGTCCAATATATGTATTTATTGATAAGGTTAAGGATAAGGTTTTTTAATCACAACATATCTGTCGTTTATTTCACCACTTGTTTTTGTCCATAATCTGTCTGTTTTTGTTGGACAAATTTTGCCTCAAAACTTATCATTGCCTCATGATCTCATTCCATTATGTCCTGCTATTACTATATTATTACAACAATTACTGGTATTATAATTACTATTATTAGGATAATATAAATACTATGATTAACTTTAATACTTGTAATTGTTTATAACATTTAAACATGCCGAAGACTCAAACCTGAAAGACAAGTGAGATAATTGTGGCTTTGCAGTATTTTTATTTTATCCCGTACGTTTCTGGTCCCTGTTGCGAGTGCCGCGTGGTTTTTCGTGGCCGGCTTCACGCTCACGTCCGATCAGGTGGTTCCTGATAGGATTGTTGGCTTTAACCGAACACAGGGCAGAGTCAACACGCCGCTGGAGATAAGCCGTGACCCGGCAGGAATGTCCTGCAGCGTCACCGCGCTCCTCCTCCGCCCGACATGCAAATACCATTCAAATATTGATCCTCCGGGGCAACGGGGGAATTTGAATGCCACGCCATTACGCAATTTTCCCAGGAAACGGCCCAAGGCGACAAAACAACACTGGTCCTAAAGGAGAGACTTAACCACTCAAACCCCAGGTTTAATATATTTTCCTGCTATAAGTGATGATAAATGTGGAATATCTCTACAAGCACAAAGGTTATTGGACTAAAACCTGGTATCAGAATAAATCTACAACATGTGAGGAGACTACAGAAGAGTCAGAATCTATTTATGTTGATGTGACAAAGCAAAGCTGTGACCTGAAAGAACTGCATTAAGATGCTTATAGTTTCACTGCTGATAACGCTGCTGCATCACGTACAACACGGGTCGATGGAAATCACTAAATTAACGGATAGGAATAGTAGAATAGGATAATAGTAGAAGGATGGACGTGTCTGGAAGTTCAAGATGTTTTATCTAATGTATAATAGGAGCAGTGTGTGGTAACAGCTCCACCAAATGTTCCCCCCTGAGCTTTTCACGTGTTTCATATTGATAAATGTTCGAATGATCCAATATTACACCAAAAATCGACGATTGTAGTAAATCTCAAAAAAGTACAAAGTGCAGAGAAACTCACCATGATTCATATTTTTTCACTGGTCAATGATAATTAACGAGATGATTATTGTTAAAGGGTAACGGATAGTGACATATCTCTGGTGATTAATCTACTTTTTGGGGTACTGAACTACTGAACATCATGAATATCAAACTGTTCGCTGATGATATCCTGTTATATTTTACCGTCAAACCTGACGAGCTTCTTTCTACAATAATTCTACAAACACAAAGGTTATTGGACTAAAACCTGGAATCAGAATAAATCTACAACATGTGAGGAGACGACAGAAGAGTCAGAATCTATTTATGCTGATGATACACAGAAAACAGAGTTAGAATGTTGAAGAAATCTGAAATTGTGTTTTTAATCTGGATAGAAAATCTTTAAATTCAAGAACAAGATCAAACCCAAAGCAGGAAAAAAGTGAAATAATTTAAATAATCTGCAATTTGAAGTTCACTTATTATTAGGATCAGAGTTCAAAGGTCAATTATTGTTCCATAAAATGCTGAAAATCACTGAGGATCATTAAGAACATGAAGAATATTTTCTATAAGATGTTTAAAAGGAGATTATAAAGGAGCCAATTAAATAATCCCACAAACAGCTCCAATCTAAATAAATCTCTAAATAGTGGTTAGTTGCAGCTACTACTGATATTATATTAAACTATTTTATTATTGTATTGATGATCTGGGCTCATTGACGTTAGTTTTCCACGTGTTGTGACTGTTGTTTGTGGACTAAACTGTTTTGTTTTGTTTCACAACATTAAAATTCAAACTTTCTGTGGTAAAATATGCAAATTGCTGAAAAACTCAGTGAGATGTTTAACTACAGAACTCTAATCTGTAAATGTAATTTATACGGTATCATACTAGTTTAAAAGAAGCCCATTACCATATTTTCCAGTTTTGCTGATCAGGATTCTTGTCATAAAGTAATTAAATAATCTAATACCTGATCTACTACCTACCTGGTGGTTATTAGGTGATTTACGGTAGTTTATTTAGTTCATTTTCCCTTTATTCAACACCAGTGAACGAGAGGGAACATTTCTGCATTTTCATGCCCCCTCTCCTTCATCTTTCTGCATAACTAGAGCTGTAAACGTGTTTCTGGGGTTTTCCTGTGCGTCGCAGCAGAGAAGAATCAGAGGTTCATCAAAGCGTTCTGGGTGTTACTCAGCTCCGTCAGGTGGAAATATTCTGTCACTCCATGGGGGGTGGGCAGAGAACAGAGGCGACACATGTACTTTTAATACTCGTGTGAAAGTACGAGTACTCCCACTCCCCAAGTCATACATAAAAAACTATCAGGGGTCATTAATACTTAAGTACAAGTAATTTCTATTTAATGTGTTTGAGTGTGTGTGGGCTGGTGCAAAATAATCTAATAATCACATTAAAGTGCCCTTTAGAACCTAAAAGTAGATTAAAGTTCCCCTAGGAGCCAAAACAGGCTAAAGTGAAAATAAATAAAAATAAATTTTATTTTATTTTCACCCCTTCCCTTCAAAAACTAGAAAGTTTATTAGTGACTCTAAAAATGCTTGTTTCTTCTTTCTCTCTGTTTTTTATCGATTTAACAAACAATCTTCTGAATTCTTTAGGTTTCTCTCAGAAAACTACATTTTCTGAGAGTAACGTTTGCACGTGAACATCGTGACGACGTTTTAGGTGCGTTCATTAATCCCTGTTTCGCTGCGTGGAACCTGAACGCATCGTAATGTTTTCTGATGGCAACTCACCAACTAACCAGCATCAAACGCGTTTTACAGTAGAAAGCTTTAAAAAAGGATAAAAGTACTCGTTCCTACTACTTTTTCTTACATGCATCAACCTTCTCTGCTTTTTATACAGATTAATCCTCCAAAAATCAGCCTGACGTCCTGCAACTTTGCATTCAGACATATTTTCCTGCAAAGACGCCATTAAAATACAATAATGTTCTATAGGTAAAGTAGAGATCTAGTGACACTTCATAAAGAATCTTTGAAGGAGGATATTTAAGGGGTTTTACTATTTAAAGTGTTTTTTTTCTTTTGTTTCTCAGCTGCAGGACGTTTTTTTAGCAGATTATCGACCCCCTGTCGCCCTGAAGCAAAGTTTACAGGAATTCAAATGATATTCAAAGTGGAGAAGATGAGATTAGAGGAGGATTTACTGCAAGTCTGTCACCAACTGTGAAAGATAAAAACAGCAAGAGACACATCTGGAGGTGAGTGAGTTCACGCAGAGGAAACTTCTGCACTCTGGTCCACTTCTTGCTTATTTTGCTCGCTGACCTTTTCATGGAACACGCAGCAGCCGAGTGGTTTCCAGACATTTGAAGTGTTGACAGGAAGCTTGTTGACGTGGGTTCAAACGCTTTCACTTTCACAACCTGCGTATTTCTGCTTCTCACAACAGAACAATCAGAATCCCTTAGAATATTAATATCATTCCCACACACTTTATTTCCTGGGTTTGAAGCTACAATCCGTTAAAGAACCGATATTTAATTTATAATCCTGTTAATTAGAACAGTGGTGCAGATTAAAGAAGAAATTAGCGATTCTAAAGTCTTTCTAAAGCTTCTTAATCTCCAACAAACCCTTTAAAACACTTCACTACATTATAGTGTAATAAATAGTTTAATTAATGTAATACCTGCCTGAATAATAATCAGATCATCTAATGTAAACATACTGAGGCCAGTTTATCCCAGATTCTGATTATTAGTTAAATAATAATGTACTGATGAGTTTTAATGAGTTTTCTGGAGATTAAGAAGCTTTAAAGCTGCAAATAATTATGGGTTATTTAATAGATTGTAGGGAAAAGTAACCCATAAAATATAGCATGTAGAATAAAAATTTAATATTTTTTTGTTATTTTGCAATTGAAGTAACAGGTTCACGGCTAATTCGAAGGTTTTGACACCTTGGACCCTGCGACACCATTCATGCTGTTAAATTTGAGTTAAGATGCTTTTTCCTTCATTCTGCAGCCTTGATGCAAAACTTACGACCAGTAAAGATGTTTCCTGTTAAATTCCTCAAATGCAAATCAGGCTGCGCCCTGTTAAATCAATGTTGGCAATTTGCATAGAGGGCAAACGTCTGTGAATCCCAGGGATTAACTGGAAAAACCCGACAGCGGCGGCTGTAATTAACCTGTAACAGGAGGAACATGTCGAGGCTGCACGCAGGAATTTAAAGCTGCTGTAGCGTCGTAACTGTGAGAATGTTCAGAGAATCAGGTCTGGACCTCAACCAGCTGCTTCTCATCACATTAGAGGTAGAAAGAAACTTTTAACCCCGTCAGCTTCTGATTGTACAGCATTATTTTAGGATAAACATTCATCTGAAAATAAAATCTAATAGAATAAAGTATTTTATCTGCAGTAAAACCCAATGTTCCTGTTCCAGCATCAATATATATCATCAATATCCACATCATCAATACAATAATAAAATAGTTTAATATAATATCAGTAGTAGCTGCAACTAACCACTATTTAGAGATTTATTCAGATTGGAGCTGTTTGTGGGATTATTTAATTGGCTCCTTTATAATCTCCTTTTTAAACATCTTACAGAAAATATTCTTCATGTTCTTAATGATCCTCAGTGATTTATAGCATTTTATAGAACAATAATAATTAATCATTAAACTTTGCATTCCAAATAATTGAGATTATTTCATTGTTTCCCCAATTTGAGTCAGTTTTGTCTTGTTTTATGTTTTAAGTATTTTTTATCTCGAGTAAAACACCATGTTAGGTTTTCCTTCAATATTATAAATTTATTTTCTGTGTAGCATCAACATAGATTCTGACACTTCTGTCATGTTGTAGATTTATTCTGATTCCAGGTTAAAGTCCAATAACCTTTGTGGTTGTAGAGATATTCCACATTTATCATCATTTAGAGCAGAAAACTGAAGAATTGATCTGGAGATTAAGTGGTTTAAAGACTCATTTACATAATCAATGTGTCCTGCTGTCCAGTCTCGCAATGTTATAGGGTATGAAAGTGGATTTAAAAAAAAACAGAAATAATTTATTAGACATCCTCACAATGAACATTTTAAATAAATAAATAAATGTTAGGTTAGTCACATGAGATATTCTGAGCTGATGAACTGACTGAAATCTGTTGTGTTTCCAGCCCTGTGTTTCTGAGGTTCTGTTGCTGACCCACCTGGAAGCTGAGATGGATCCTGTCGTCTCATCCTCCACATTACAACACAATTCACAAGGTCACACTATGTCGCCCAAAAGGGGCCATACTACCTTTTATGAGTGACATACTATAGTATGACCTTTTTTGAGCGACATACTATAGTATGACCTTTTTTGAGCGACATACTCTAGTATGACCTTTTTTGAGCGACATACTATAGTATGACCTTTTTTGAGCGACATACTATAGTATGACCTTTTTTGGACGACATACTATAGTATGACCTTTTTTGGGCGACATAGTATAGTATGACCTTTTTTGAGCGACATACTATAGTATGACCTTTTTTGGACGACATACTATAGTATGACCTTTTTTGAGCGACATACTATAGTATGACCTTTTTTGGACGACATACTATAGTATGACCTTTTTTGGGCGACATAGTATAGTATGACCTTTTTTGAGCGACATACTATAGTATGACCTTTTTTGGGCGACATAGTATAGTATGACTTTTTTTGAGCGACATACTATAGTATGACCTTTTTTGGGCGACATAGTATAGTATGACTTTTTTTGAGCGACATACTATAGTATGACCTTTTTTGAGCGACATACTATAGTATGACCTTTTTTGAGCGACATACTATAGTATGACCTTTTTTGAGCGACATACTATAGTATGACCTTTTTTGGACGACATACTATAGTATGACCTTTTTTGGGCGACATAGTATAGTATGAGCTTTTTTGGGCGACATAGTATAATATGACCTTTTTTGGGCGACATAGTATTGTATGACCTTTTTTGAGCGACATACTATAGTATGACCTTTTTTGGGCGACATAGTATAGTATGACTTTTTTTGAGCGACATACTATAGTATGACCTTTTTTCGGCGACATAGTATAGTATGACTTTTTTTGAGCGACATACTATAGTATGACCTTTTTTCGGCGACATAGTATAGTATGACTTTTTTTGAGCGACATACTATAGTATGACCTTTTTTGGGCGACATAGTATAGTATGACCTTTTTTGAGCGACATACTATAGTATGACCTTTTTTGAGCGACATACTATAGTATGACCTTTTTTGAGCGACATAGTATAGTATGACCTTTTATGAGCGACATACTATAGTATGACCTTTTTTGAGCGACGTACTATAGTATGACCTTTTTTGGACGACATACTATAGTATGACCTTTTTTGAGCGACATACTATAGTATGACCTTTTTTGGACGACATACTATAGTATGACCTTTTTTGGACGACATACTATAGTATGACCTTTTTTGAGCGACATACTATAGTATGACCTTTTTTGGACGACATAGTATAGTATGACCTTTTTTGAGCGACATACTATAGTATGACCTTTTTGAGCGACATAGTATAGTATGACCTTTTTTGAGCGACATACTATAGTATGACCTTTTTGAGCGACATAGTATAGTATGACCTTTTTTGAGCGACATACTATAGTATGACCTTTTTGAGCGACATAGTATAGTATGACCTTTTTGGAGCGACATAGTATAGTATGACCTTTTATTGGACGACATACTAGATGCTCTGAAATTCTTCTCTGAAAGTCTGTTCCTCATCCACAGAGCATGCTGCAGTGCAGCCACTGAGGGATCTACGGAGGTTGGAGGGTCTGATGCTGTCCTGGTGAAACCTGGAAGCTGTGATGGATGCTGTCACCTCATCCTCCACTTACACCACAATTCATTATATTTCTGTTATTCTATTTGATGTCAACTTTTCCTGTTTCGAATGTATTGTTTCCATCTACACATCATTTATTGCACACGTCTTCCTCCTGGAATGTTACTCTTCCTGCAGGTTTATTCCATTTTTTTCCCTGTTCAAGTTTTTCTTTCATGAAGTTTTATATTGTATGATGTGAGGTACTAAGGACAAAGGATGTTGTGTTGGTTTTGTACAAACTGAAAAGCCCATTGGGCCGAATCTGTGATTTGTAACTCTACAAATAAAATTGAATTGAAATGAATATATACATTCCATACATATAAAGCTTTAATAAATAAATACATACATACGATAAATACATACATTCATACATATTGTCAGGTTCAAACAACCTAGAACATATAAAGCACACACTGTGGAGAACACTACAGGATCATGTTTTTTACTCGCGAGGAGAACGGACAGAGATGTGCTCAGTAACAATCTCTTTTTATTAGGGTGGTCCCTCATTACATGAACGTTGCTGCTCTAAAGGATGGGAAACAGACAGTAGCAACGGCTCAAATATGCTATGGTTTGCATCAGAGTAACAGTGCCCTTCTTTAATGATAGTTCCCCTGTCAGACAGAAACCTACGAAGATACATCGGTTCAACAGGTCAAGGGGAATGTAGGGGAGAGAAAGTTCAGCTCTCGGTCAAGTCACCTACTGCAACATCTCCATCCTTGATGTCATCTTGGAAAACATCGTAGAGTAAAACACAAAGGCACAATTGTATGACTGTGGTATGCAGGACAAAGAGTAAAAAAGTGTAAAAGACTAAAAAATATAAAAGAGTAAAAATAGGATAACATACATAAATAATTCTTCCAAATACATATATTAAAAAGAAATACATTCATAAATAAATACATACATTCATTCATACATAAGTACATGAATATAGACCTTCATACAAACATATAAACATACATACATTCATATTTATATAAATATCTACGTTCATACATACACTATATATATACATACTATACTATGTCGCCCAAGAAAGGTCATATTATAGTATGTCTCTCAAAAAAGGTCATACTATACAATGTCGCTCAAAAAAGGTCATAATATAGTATGTCGCCCAAAAAGGTCATACTATAGTATGTCGCTCAAAAAAGGTCATACTATACTATGTCGCTCAAAAAAGGTCATACTATACTATGTCACAAAAAAAAGGTCATACTATATTATGTCGCCAAAAAAGTTCATACTGTACTATGTCGCTCAAAAAAGGTCATACTATACTATGTCGCCAAAAAAAGGTCATACTATACTATGTCGCTCAAAAAAGGTCATACTATACAATGTCGCTCAAAAAAGGTCATACTATACTATGTCGCCCAAAATAGGTCATACTATACTATGTCGCTCAAAAAATGTCATACTATACTTTGTCGCTCAAAAAAGGTCATACTATAGTATGTCGCTCAAAAAAGGTCATACTATACTATGTCGCTCAAAAAAGGTCATACTATACTATGTCGCCAAAAAAAGTTTATACTATACTATGTCGCTCAAAAAAGGTCATACTATACTATGTCGCCAAAAAAAGGTCATACTATACTATGTCGCTCAAAAAAGGTCATACTATACTATACTATGTCGCCAAAAAAAGGTCATACTATACTATGTCGCCAAAAAAAGGTCATACTATACTATGTCGCTCAAAAAAGGTCATACTATACTATACTATGTCGCCAAAAAAAGGTCATACTATACTATGCCGCTCAAAAAAGGTCATACTATACTATGTCGCCCAAAATAGGTCATACTATAATATGTCGCTCAAAAAAGGTCATACTATACTATGTCGCTCACAATAGGTCATACTATACTATGTCGCCCAAAAAAGGTCATACTATTCTATGTCGCTCAAAAAAGGTCATACTATAGTATGTCGTCCAAAATAGGTCATACTATACTATGTCGCTCAAAAAAGGTCATACTATAGTATGTCGCTCAAAAAAGGTCATACTATACTATGTCGCTCAAAAAAGGTCATGCTATACTTTGTCGCTCAAAAAAGGTCATACTATAGTATGTCGTTCAAAAAAGGTCATACTATAGTATGTCGCCAAAAAAGGTCATACTATACTATGTCGCCAAAAAAAGTTCATACTATACTATGTCGCTCAAAAATGGTCATATTATACTATGTCTCCAAAAAAGGTCATACTATACTATGTCGCCTAAAATAGGTCATACTATAGTATGTCGCTCAAAAAAGGTCATACTATACTATGTCGCTAAAAAAAGGTCATACTATACTATGTCGCTCAAAAAAGGTCATACTATAGTATGTCGCCAAAAAAGGTCATACTATACTATGTCGCCTAAAATAGGTCATACTATAGTATGTCGCTCAAAAAAGGTCATACTATAGTATGTCGCTCAAAAAAGGTCATACTATACTATGTTTGCCCAAAATATGTCATACTATACTATGTCGCCAAAAAAGGTCATACTATACTATGTCGCTCAAAAAAGGTCATACTATACTATGTTGCCAAAAAAAGGTCATACTATACTATGTCGCTCAAAAAAGGTCATACTATACTATGTCGCTCAAAAAAGGTCATACTATACTATGTCACCCAAATTAGGTCATACTATACTATGTCGCTCAAAAAAGGTCATACTATACTATGTCACCCAAATTAGGTCATACTATACTATGTCGCTCAAAAAAGGTCATACTATACTATGTCGCTCAAAAAAGGTCATACTATAGTATGTCGCTCAAAAAAGGTCATACTATACTATGTCGCTCAAAAAAGGTCATACTATACTATTTCACCCAAATTAGGTCATACTATAACATGTCGCTCGAAAAAGGTCATACTATACTATGTCGCTCAAAAAAGGTCATACTATACTATGTCGCCCAAAATATGTCATACTATACTATGTCGCCAAAAAGGTCATACTATACTATGTCCCTCAAAAAAGGTCATACTATACTATGTCGCCAAAAAAAGGTCATACTATACTATGTCGCTCAAAAAAGGTCATACTATACTATGTCGCTCAAAAAAGGTCATACTATACTATGTCGCCTAAAATAGGTCATACTATAGTATGTCGCTCAAAAAAGGTCATACTATAGTATGTCGCTCAAAAAAGGTCATACTATACTATGTCGCTCAAATAAGGTCATGCTATACTTTGTCGCTCAAAAAAGGTCATACTATAGTATGTCGCTCAAAAAAGGTCATACTATACTATGTCGCTCAAAAAAGGTCATACTATAGTATGTCGCCAAAAAAGGTCATACTATACTATGTCGCCAAAAAAAGTTCATACTATACTATGTCGCTCAAAAATGGTCATATTATACTATGTCTCCAAAAAAGGTCATACTATACTATGTCGCCTAAAATAGGTCATACTATAGTATGTCGCTCAAAAAAGGTCATACTATACTATGTCGCTAAAAAAAGGTCATACTATACTATGTCGCTCAAAAAAGGTCATACTATAGTATGTCGCCAAAAAAGGTCATACTATACTATGTCGCCTAAAATAGGTCATACTATAGTATGTCGCTCAAAAAAGGTCATACTATAGTATGTCGCTCAAAAAAGGTCATACTATACTATGTTTGCCCAAAATATGTCATACTATACTATGTCGCCAAAAAAGGTCATACTATACTATGTCGCTCAAAAAAGGTCATACTATACTATGTCACCCAAATTAGGTCATACTATACTATGTCGCTCAAAAAAGGTCATACTATACTATGTTGCCAAAAAAAGGTCATACTATACTATGTCGCTCAAAAAAGGTCATACTATACTATGTCGCTCAAAAAAGGTCATACTATACTATGTCACCCAAATTAGGTCATACTATACTATGTCGCTCAAAAAAGGTCATACTATACTATGTCACCCAAATTAGGTCATACTATACTATGTCGCTCAAAAAAGGTCATACTATACTATGTCGCTCAAAAAAGGTCATACTATAGTATGTCGCTCAAAAAAGGTCATACTATACTATGTCGCTCAAAAAAGGTCATACTATACTATTTCACCCAAATTAGGTCATACTATAACATGTCGCTCAAAAAAGGTCATACTATACTATGTCGCTCAAAAAAGGTCATACTATACTATGTTGCCAAAAAAAGGTCATACTATACTATGTCGCTCAAAAAAGGTCATACTATACTATGTCGCTCAAAAAAGGTCATACTATACTATGTCGCCCAAAAAAGGTCATACTATAGTATGTCGCTCAAAAAAGGTCATACTATACTATGTCGCTCAAAAAAGGTCATACTATACTATGTCGCTCAAAAAAGGTCATACTATACTATGTCGCCCAAAAAAGGTCATACTATAGTATGTCGCTCAAAAAAGGTCATACTATACTATGTCGCTCAAAAAAGGTCATACTATACTATGTCGCTCAAAAAAGGTCATACTATAATATGTCACCCAAATTAGGTCATACTATAATATGTCGCTCAAAAAAGGTCATACTATACTATGTCGCTCAAAAAAGGTCATACTATACTATGTCGCTCAAAAAAGGTCATACTATAGTATGTCGCTCAAAAAAGGTCATACTATACTATGTCGCTCAAAAAAGGTCATACTATACTATTTCACCCAAATTAGGTCATACTATAACATGTCGCTCGAAAAAGGTCATACTATACTATGTCGCTCAAAAAAGGTCATACTATACTATGTCGCCCAAAATATGTCATACTATACTATGTCGCCAAAAAGGTCATACTATACTATGTCCCTCAAAAAAGGTCATACTATACTATGTCGCCAAAAAAAGGTCATACTATACTATGTCGCTCAAAAAAGGTCATACTATACTATGTCGCTCAAAAAAGGTCATACTATACTATGTCGCCTAAAATAGGTCATACTATAGTATGTCGCTCAAAAAAGGTCATACTATAGTATGTCGCTCAAAAAAGGTCATACTATACTATGTCGCTCAAATAAGGTCATGCTATACTTTGTCGCTCAAAAAAGGTCATACTATAGTATGTCGCTCAAAAAAGGTCATACTATACTATGTCGCTCAAAAAAGGTCATACTATAGTATGTCGCCAAAAAAGGTCATACTATACTATGTCGCCAAAAAAAGTTCATACTATACTATGTCGCTCAAAAATGGTCATATTATACTATGTCTCCAAAAAAGGTCATACTATACTATGTCGCCTAAAATAGGTCATACTATAGTATGTCGCTCAAAAAAGGTCATACTATACTATGTCGCTAAAAAAAGGTCATACTATACTATGTCGCTCAAAAAAGGTCATACTATAGTATGTCGCCAAAAAAGGTCATACTATACTATGTCGCCTAAAATAGGTCATACTATAGTATGTCGCTCAAAAAAGGTCATACTATAGTATGTCGCTCAAAAAAGGTCATACTATACTATGTTTGCCCAAAATATGTCATACTATACTATGTCGCCAAAAAAGGTCATACTATACTATGTCGCTCAAAAAAGGTCATACTATACTATGTCACCCAAATTAGGTCATACTATACTATGTCGCTCAAAAAAGGTCATACTATACTATGTCACCCAAATTAGGTCATACTATACTATGTCGCTCAAAAAAGGTCATACTATACTATGTCGCTCAAAAAAGGTCATACTATAGTATGTCGCTCAAAAAAGGTCATACTATACTATGTCGCTCAAAAAAGGTCATACTATACTATGTTGCCAAAAAAAGGTCATACTATACTATGTCGCTCAAAAAAGGTCATACTATACTATGTCGCTCAAAAAAGGTCATACTATACTATGTCGCCCAAAAAAGGTCATACTATAGTATGTCGCTCAAAAAAGGTCATACTATACTATGTCGCTCAAAAAAGGTCATGCTATACTATGTCGCCTAAAATAGGTCATACTATACTATGTCGCTCAAAAAAGGTCATACTATACTATGTCGCTCAAAAAAGGTCATACTATACTATGTCGCTCAAAAAAGGTCATACTATACTATGTCGCCTAAAATAGGTCATACTATACTATGTCGCTCAAAAAAGGTCATACTATAGTATGTCGCTCAAAAAAGGTCATACTATACTATGTCGCTCAAATAAGGTCATGCTATACTTTGTCGCTCAAAAAAGGTCATACTATAGTATGTCGCTCAAAAAAGGTCATACTATACTATGTCGCTCAAAAAAGGTCATACTATAGTATGTCGCCAAAAAAGGTCATACTATACTATGTCGCCAAAAAAAGTTCATACTATACTATGTCGCTCAAAAATGGTCATATTATACTATGTCTCCAAAAAAGGTCATACTATACTATGTCGCCTAAAATAGGTCATACTATAGTATGTCGCTCAAAAAAGGTCATACTATACTATGTCGCTAAAAAAAGGTCATACTATACTATGTCGCTCAAAAAAGGTCATACTATAGTATGTCGCCCAAAAAAGGTCATACTATAGTATGTCGCTCAAAAAAGGTCATACTATAGTATGTCGCTCAAAAAAGGTCATACTATACTATGTCGCTCAAAAAAGGTCATACTATACTATGTCGCTCAAAAAAGGTCATACTATAGTATGTCGCCCAAAAAAGGTCATACTATAGTATGTCGCTCAAAAAAGGTCATACTATACTATGTCGCTCAAAAAAGGTCATACTACACTATGTCGCTCAAAAACGGTCATACTATACTATGTCGCTCAAAAATGGTCATACTATACTATGTCGCTCAAAAAAGGTCATACTATAGTATGTCGCTCAAAAAAGGTCATACTATACTATGTTCCTTTTTTGTTAAGTACATAAATATTTGTAGTTGATGGAGTTGAATAATCAATTAATGTTGCTGTTACACAGCAAATATATATAGAATATTAAAAAAAGATTGTGTTGACTAAAGAATCTTGACTACAACTAGACCACATACTTAGGATTTTCTTCTAAAACAAGACTGATAACAAAAGAATACTGTACTACTTCTAATATCACTTAATAAGTTGACTAAAACTAACATGGACATTTGACAAAGACTGAAAAGAACCTGAAAATAGCTAAATAGCTGAAAAATAAAATAAATCAACTCTTCTCCAGACTAATTTATCTAATCTTGGTATTAAATCATACATTTTCCATTCCTTGGTCTTTCTAACGTCTTCTGAGCCTTTATGTCAAATTTCTCCTCTTCCTGGTTGAATGCAGCTCGTCGTGTTTGCATCATTTTCCAGCATCATTTCTGGTGATTTTCCCTCTCCTCTATAACTTTCCCTCTGTTGGAGGCGTCCACAGCGGCGGGATCAACCCATGCCAGCGGGATTCATCCCGTTCCGCTGCCCTGAAACCCGACTCCCTGACAAATGCAGGGACAGTAAAAGTGGAGCAGTTGTTGGGAAGCAGCAGCTGCCGGCGCCTCAGACAGTAACTCAGTGTACACACGGGTTATATAACAGCTCCTTCTAGGAAAAGTGGAGCCCAACGCCTTTCCAGGGAAAACCGTTAAAGCGTGAGCGTGTCCGCGCATAAGTGGAGGCTCAGCTGCTCCTGTTTTCTTCCACGGGGAAAGTTCTCTGCCGTTTGATGCAGTTTCCAATTATAGTCCAGTAATTTTAAGTCAGAAAAACAGATTCTGTTTTCCTCAGTAAGAGGAAAAAAATAAAAAAGCTCCAATGATTCCCAGTAGAGGAAAGTCTAGTCTGCATTCTCACATGTATAGGGAAAAATGTTTAACTTTTAAATATCAGCATGAAAAATACAGGGTTGATTACTTATGTTAAAGACAAATAAAAAGTGTTTTGCAAGTTTTGTGGAATTCTTTGTTAACATAGGAAAATGGTGCATAATGTGATGATTTATGCATAACTCACATACATGCAGTACAAGTAATAAAGACAAGTTTAAAGTTCTTTCCTTCTCTATGTGTCATAAATGGTTCATTTAGACTTTAATTTTTTTTACTCAAATATACCAACAGGATTGAAAGTGCTGTTTTGATAGGATGCACATATGTGTGAGTTAGCTTTGTCTATAGCTGAAGAAGACATGTTCCCATTAATAAATTATAATTGTTTTATGTTGTTTTTATACAAGTTTTTAATACTTGTGTGAAAAAAACCACAAAATTGTGATTTTTGTAAAAATAAAAGATACAAATGGACTTTGATGACAAGAAACCAACATGAAGACAGAATGTACATTTTAAGACCTAACGAATGCTTCTTAAAACTGTAAGTTTTTGTCTTTCTCATCTGGTGGTGTTTGTATGAAGACAGCGGGTCCCCGCTGGTCACATGGAGCAGTACGGAGGTGACGTACAAGTCAGAACACGGAGTTTTATTCCTGCATTTCTGGACGTCCTGAAACACCAAAAAAACTAAAAACAACCTCAATAAACATTCCTCTGGATCATAAAGTCAGATTTCACACACACACACACACACACACACACACACACACGCTGACCGCTGAACCAGCTCTTGAGTTCAGCAGATCGAAACCTGACCTTTGACCCTGGAGAATGAAGGGAAGAGTCAGAGCAGACAAAGTGTAAAAGCAGGAAAAGCATCGTATTCATCTGGTGGATGAATTTTAATTTGATGAAAATTCAGTTCACCAGCTTTCAGATCAGTGATCCACAAACAGAATCTCCTGGTCATGTGACCTAATAAATTGAATGCCTTTCAAAATAAAAGCCCCATTTTCACATATTACTTTATTAAACTGTTAAACTAATTTTACTAAAATCTGATTTTATATCACAGCTTTGTAGAAAAGTGAAGATAAAGCAATTGTTGTACTATGCCAACACTATGATAACAGAGGGTAAGTGTCTTTTTTTTAAATAAAATATTAGTCCAAATTGATCTAAATCAGGTAAAAGACCGTAATATAAATTATCTGTCATTAGAATAAAACAATTCTACTCAACGTTGGACTAATTCTACCAAAAAACAAGATATCTTTACCTTTTCATGTCAATTTTGCAGCGTAAATAATAAAATAGGAAATTTTAGGAAAATAATCCTTTAAAAAAAAAAGAAAGGAGAGAATTTGTCCCGAAAGTCAGCGAACCCACCGTGTGTGTGTATGTGTGTGTGTGTGTGTGTGTGTGCGTGTGTGTGTGTGTGTGTGTGTGTGTGCGTGTGTGTGTGTGTGTGTGTGTGTGCGTGTGTGTCTGTGTGTGTGTGTGTTTGTGTGTGTGTGTGTGTGTGTGCGTGTGTGTGTGTTTGTGTGTGTGTGTGTGCGTGTGTGTGTGTGTGTGTGTGTGTGTGTGTGTGCGTGTGTGTGTGTGTGTGTGTGTGTGTGTGTGTGTCTGTGTGTGTGTGTGTGTGTGTGTGTGTGTGCGTGTGTGTGTGTGTGTGTGTGCGTGCGTGTGTGTGTGTGTGTGTGCATGTGTGTGTGTGTGTGTGTGTGTGTGTGTGTGTGTGTGTGTGTGTGTGTGTGTGTCAGCTTAGTCCATCTACAAGCTTCAGTTCCTCGATGACAAAGCATCACCATAAGTCAGTGGTCGTAAAGGTCAAAGGTCAGAGGGACTAAAGGCCTGTGACCTCAGAGCTGCTGTTTGTTGAAGAGACGAGTTCAGATGGAAAAAAAAGAAATATTCACAAAACTGAGATGGTTATTGATCAGATTATTCATTCTGATCCACAGAAATTCAACAAAACCCTTTAATACACAGTTTAGAAGCATTTATCAGTTCTCTCAAATATTCATTGTGTGTTTATTCAAAAGTCCATTTGTACCATTTATATTTTGCAAAAATCATGATTTTGTGTGAGTTTTGGCAACACGCTAAATGGTTAAAACAATGATAAACACTATATATTTAGGATATTAAACTAGTTGACAGTGAGTTAAACTGTCTGGTTTTATGATTAAACAGTTTAACTTTGTCTCTGCAGCTTCTTGATGAAGAAAACAAACGAACCCAAAGACACAGAAAGATCAGCTGGTGTGTTTCAACCTGAGGGTCACATGACCACACACACACAGACACACACACTCACACACACTTACAAACTTCTCCTCCTATAGGATGAGGGTATTTCAGTGTGATCAGCAGTCTGTCTGTAGTGTGTGTGTGTGTGTGTGTTCTTAGCATGTGTGTGTAGCCGTGTCCATGGAGCGGATGTGTTTACATACAAGGCCTCTCTAAAACAAACACACACACACACACACACACACACTCTGTCCCATACACTCAGCTCTTAGCTGTTAGCTTTGTTGCTAACGGCCGTTAGCTGAAACAATAATTCACGTGATCCATTTAATCTGCTGCATGTTTGTCCTCGTGTTGACACACACACGCATGTTTACACACACACATAGTGACCTTTGACCCCAAAAACACTTAAATCGCCGTCTTGGAGCAGCAGCATCAGGTCAAAGGTCATCAGTGTAGAACCTGAATAAACCAGACATAAAACTTTAAATGGAACATGTTCATCTCCTAGAATGTAAAAACTGTGGTAAACCTTCCACCATATTCAAATTCTAGGAGATGACCCTGATTAAAATATAAAGACACGAAGGATCTGAAACTAAAGACAAAACAAATATAAACTCTTTAGAACTTCCACTGTGAATCTGTATATGTATAATCTAGTTTTATTATGATTTATTAATAGTGTTTTTCCTACTGTGTAAACTTTTATGAAACAAATCTCTTCATAGTGAAGCTTTCTGAGATACTTCTGGTAGATTTTTACTAATAAAGAACTACATATTTTATTTATATTTGAGTAAATGTACTTAGATAATAAGAAATAAGAAATAAACTGGTGACTCTTAAAACCCTCTTTATGTCTCTTTTCTTTTACTTTTTAATTTCACCAAAACGTCATTCACTCATTCACCCATTCATTCATTCATTCACTTACTCATTCATTGATTGATTCATTCATTCATTCATTCATTCATTCATTCATTGCTTATTCATTCATTCATTCATTCATTCATCCATTCACTTACTCATTCATTCATTCATGTATTCATTCATTCATTCATTCATTCATTTATTGCTTATTCATTCATTCATTCATTCATTCATGTATTCATTCATTCATTCATTCATTCATTTATTCATTCATTCATTCATCCATTCACTTGCTCATTCATTCATTCATTCATTCATTCATTCATTCATTCATTCACTTACTCATTCATTCATTCACTTACTCATTCCTTCATTCATTCATTCATTCATTCATCCATTCATTCATCCATTCACTTACTCATTCCTTCATTCATTCATTCATTCATTCATTCATTGCTTATTCATTCATTCATGTATTCATTCATTCATTCATTCATCCATTCACTTACTCATTCATTCATGTATTCATTCATTCATTCATCCATTCACTTACTCATTCCTTCATTCATTCATTCATTCATTCATTGCTTATTCATTCATACATTCATTCATTCATTCATTCATTTATTCATTCATTGCTTATTCATTCATACATTCATTCATTCATTCATTCATTTATTCATTCATTAATTCATCCATTCACTTACTCGTTCATTCATTCATTCATTCATTCATTGCTTATTTTTTAATGTGAATTTGTGAATGAATCCATCAGATTCTTCAAGTGTGATTCAGACTCCAACAAGTTTCTCCTTAATTCCGTCCACATGTCCACGGTTTTAACAACAGGAAGTTGCTCACACACACACACACACACACACACACACACACACATCGGCTCAGAGCTCAGGAATGATCTGGAAAACCGCGTCCGTCGTCATTGGAGCTGAGGACCGTCGCCGTGGGCGACCAAGAATGCCGTGATTGGGCGGAGAGAAACGCGGCGGCTGTTTGGATTGGACGGCGTTCAAGCGGCTTCGCCCTCGCTACGAGGGTGACTCACGATAAGAGATCATGACTAAGAGGAAAAAAGAAAAGATTTACGGGAAGGTGGCACAACCGGATCTGTTTTATTTTTTACTTTACATCTATAACAGAAAGTTCTTGTATATTTAAAGGATGAATCACACACGTCACTAAAACACAAAGGAGGTGCAAGTAAAGGTCAAATAAGACGAGGGGAAGCAATACAAGACTTTTTTTTTACAAAGGTCCCTGAATGCATCGTTTTATTTTCCTGAATGAATGAAAAGTGAAGAACGGGATTAGTAAGACGAGAAGGAAGAGAACATGTGAGGAGGAGAGGAGGAACGAGCAAGAAGGAGAGAAGAGGATGAAGAGAAGGAAGAGAAGGAAGGAGGGAAAATATTTAGAAAATGTCGACTCAAAAATGAAACTAAACTGTCAAACATTCCAAATCCAAGACTTGAGATGGGACACACACACACACACACACACACACACACACACACACGCAGAAAGGTCAAAGGTCAGCGGGGTCAGCGGGGGTCAGGTCGTAATGAGGTTTAAAAACTTTCAGGCTGAAGCTTCAGAGTAAATAGAAGAAGTGACAGAGAAATAACGACGTGTGTGAAGAGATAATCTCATTATTCATCAGTTCACTGCTCATTTCTTTCTGATACGATCAGTGGTGAAGAAAAACACGTTTCACCACGTTTTGATTCATATGAATTGCCGATTATATATTTAGATGATTCCATTTCCTGTTGTTCTGTTGTGTTTTAACAGGATGTCAGCGCCAAATAATCCAAACTGGTTCCATGGAAGCTCATTCCCACCATAGAGATGAATTATTCATGTTTGGATTATAATTATTAACGAAGTAGTGATTATGAGTTAAAAAGTCTAAATTATGAGACACATATGAGTCATGATAATTATGGTATTAAAGTCAGAATTATGGCTTTATATCGCTTTTCCACACAATTTTAACGTTTTAACTGATTATGATGTGGGGATATTTACATATATATATATATATATAGATATAGATAAATAATTAACATTATTAGTGATGATAAACTAAATTAGCAGAATTTGACGTTAAATAACTACAGTGACACTGATGAACTACTTTATATCTACAGATAAAATGTGCAGCAACACTCTAGAACCTGAGACTAATCCTGTGATGACTTCCTCCCAGAAACTGTGAATTCTGGCGTCATCTTCATGTTTGGATCCTCACCTGTAACCAGGAACGTGGGATGAAACGTCTGTGATGTGGGAACACGGAGAAACACAAGCTGCCAAGTTGTGGAAACAAACAGATAGAAAGTGAGTTTAATTGCTGCAGAATCGGAGGAATGCGTCTCTTCCTGTTTCCACACACAGCTCTTTGTGGCCGGAATTCTGTCCCGATAAAAGTCGGAATTCTGGCGCGACAGGAAAGTTTGGAGGAGAGAGAAGAAAAAAGCAGAAAAAAGAAGAAACAGAAGGAAGAAGAAGAGAAAAGGAGGATTAGGCTGCAGCTTTCACACACACCTCCTGTGTGTGTGTGTGTGTGTGTGTGTGTGTGTAACATCTGCTGTCACTCATTAAAGCTTCACTTCTTCTGTAGAAGCTTAAATTAAAGTGATTTTCATCAAATCAAATTTACATCCAAGTTAAACTTGTTAAAAATCGAGTTTTATTCATAAATCACATAGAAAACAACGAGAACAATAAATCAAATATTTGACCTGTAGTAAAACACACAAATTCATAAATACACTTTAGCCCAAAATGATTTTCCACTTAAAATGAGTATTTCACCTCAGTTTTTACTTAAATAGGACACAAAGAAAGTCTCCAACTATAAAGTGTATATATACAAAGACAGATTTCCCACAACACAAATCAATTATGGTTCAGACTTTCTTTGTGTCTGTTTAAGTAAAAACTGAGGTTAAATACTGATTTGTAGGTGAAAAAATAAAGAAATCCTTGTATTTGACAGATGTAAGATCATTTTGGACTTAAGTGTATATACATATATATATATATATATATATATATATATAGTATAGTATCATCAGCATAAATAGATTGTGACTCTTCTGTCGTCTCCTCACATGTTGTTTATTAATTATAGAAAACTAAGCCTGTTAATGCTGCCCTCATTATGGCTAAAATTACACAGTATTATCCAACTATTACAGTATTTAACTAAATGTACATTTTGTGTTCATGTTGGTTCTTTGTGATTTAAACGTCCATTTATACATTTTTTTTTATAAAAACCACAATTTCTTTTGGCAAAAATATCAAATGGTGTAACGTAAAAATAATAAAACCAATACATTTTAAATATTTTATCCATCTAGAAGATAATATACACTATATGGTACCAGTATTTTAGGTTAGTTTTTACACCACATTCATTCTTTTTACATTTTCCTGTATAACAGATTCATATTTTTTATTTTTGACTTATTAACTCTTCATTTTTCTAAAGCAGCTTTCAGCCTGGACACAAACTAAAATATGAAGCATCGAGTATCTCTGATAACTACCATAAATAACGGCATTAACCTGCATATATTCTATGTTTACTATTATTTTGTCCACCCGTAGTGGTGGAGCGAACACGTCATTAAACGCGTGTACTCGGCCTTTACTGGCCGGCTGCTGGTGAGGCCACGCCCCTCAGCAGCCGACCACGCCCCCTGCCCTGTGGCCCCGCCCACCCCGTTCATTCATTCATTCATCCTCTCGCTGGTTTTCTCACACACTTTCATCCGTAGAGCCGACGCTGGAACAACAAGCCGGGAAGTGTCATTCATCCGCAGGACGAGTGTTTACTCAGCCCCCCCCCCCTCTCTCTCTCTCTCTCTCTGTGTGTGTGGTGCTCGCTCGCCCACTCCCTCTCTCATTCATCCTCTGTGTTTGTCCTACACGGCTGCTTCTGCTGCTTTTGCTGTTTTTTCCGCAGGGTGTGATGGTACTGTATGGGGTTAATGGTGTGTGTGTGTGTGTGTGTGTGTGTGTGTCGGGGGGGGGTGACAGCTTCACACAGCAACTGAAACAACACAGATGAGGCCTTTAATCCCGTCGTTAACTCACCATACGTTCACCTTAAACACCTTTTATGATGATTTATTGACGTTCTTTGTCCTGCTGAGGAAACAACTTTAAAGTGTAAAGACAATTTGTCTGTTTGACAGAAATAAATAATAATAATAGCAGGATATATCGTCTAATATCAAGTACAACGAGGGTGGAATTCTTCAGTTTGCTGCTGTAAATGATGATAAATGTGGAATATCTGTACAAACACAAAGGTTATTGGACTTAAACCTGGAATCAGAATAAATCTACAACATGTGAGGAGACTACAGAAGGGTCAGAATCTATTTATGTTGATGATACACAGAAAATAGTGTTAGAATATTGGAGGAAAATTTAAACTTAAAACAAGACTAAACTGACCCAAATCAGGAAAACAAATGAAATAAGCTAAATTCTCTGCAATTATTAAGATCAGAGTTAAAAGGTCAATTATTATTCCATAAAATGCTGTAAATCACTGAGGATCATTAAGAACATGAAGAATATTTTCTGTAAGATGTTTAAAAGGAGATTATAAAGGAGCCAATTAAATAATCCCACAAACAGCTCCAATCTAAATAAATCTCTAAATCTACTGATATTATATTAAACTATTTTATTATTGTATTGATGATGTGGATATTGATGATATATATTGATGCTGGAACAGGAACCTTATGTCATATACATGCCATACACATATATATATACTTCTAAATAAGTGGGAGCTGTTGCGTTACACAACATCCTTGAAGAATGTTGGTGAGTTCTATAGACTTTAAAGCGTTGCATTACTGTCAGTAAGTGTTAAAGCTGCAGGTTCCTCCTCCTCATCCACAGCATTAATGATTAATAGTCCACTAACCTGCAGTGTTGGGGGCTCGTACATTGACAACGAGACATTAATACAAACCTGTTTTGACTTTTTCCTGCATTTACATACAGCTTTTCTAGTCTTTTCCACCAGTCAAAGCGCTTTACACACACTGATGGTGGTGGTGATACAGAGAGCCACCTGTGCATCAGGAAACTCACACACACACACACACCAACGGCACAAGCATCTTGCTCAAGGACACAACGGTATTGATATGATTGTAAGATTGCTTATGTGGACATCCCTCATCTTCAATACTTTTACGCAGACATTGTGCCATCATGAGCATGCACAGAGGAGGGCCCAACTGCTGACAAAGCACGCTGAAGGGTCATCTAGGAGCCTAAATGTGCTAACTTGCCCTTTTAGAAGCCAGAACACGTGTTGAAATGGACTTTTTGGAACCAAACACGTGTGAAAAGTGTGTTAAAATACCTTCCAGGAGCCACAAAGTGTGTCCTTTACAAGCTAAAAAGCACCGACAGTAACCTCCAGTAACCTGAGCAGCCATTTGTATAACACATGAATTATAAAGCACCTTTTTATTGAGTGAGGTGACATGTGTCTTTTTTCCCTTTAATGGTCTGTCCATGCCACCGTCCACCATGATGGCGCTCTGCAGACCCCTCATCATTCCACCTCTGTGCATCCTCCCTATGACTGACCCTCCATTCCGCCTTCCTACTTTTTACACAGGACGGCGAGGGTGGTATAAAAAGACGCCGTAACGCCGCCGGCTTCATGGCGGCCGGCGGGCGCAGGGCCTGCATCACTGTGGCAGGTTTACAATGCAATCAACTGGTCTGTGGAGTTTCCTGGGCCACTAAACCAGAACCATAAAGAAATGTTATAATTCCCAATAATTCAATGGTTGGAATGAGCTTCCATTCGACATTCAGCACTGTAATTAACAATAAACTCACCTAGTGTGAAGAGAAGCAGTTCTCAGGATACACAAAGGACCCACAGAGACATTTAGGCCTTTTTGTAAGTTGTACTGCAGATAATTATACTCATATTGAGCCACAATCATGTTATACATCTAAAATCCAATCAAAAAAATCCAGATGCAACCGATATAAATTGTTTTGTTGAATAAAACACATGTTTAAGGAATGAATATTGTTCTGTGTAATTGTGTTAGACTTTTTCAGGTACCAGCCCTGTGTGTGAGGTCCCCCAACCAAACAGGCTGCTAAAATGTTAACAGGGACCATGAGGCCACAGGGACCAATTAATCATACCACACCTTCCCAAAGCATTTTGTACAGCATAGTGTAAACATGCCACAAAGTACTGGTCCTGTTTGCTCGGTATCCAACAAAGGGTTACTAGTTACCAGTTTCTAGTACCATTACCATTGGTACCATGGAACCACAGGGTGACGGTTCTGTGTGATAGGTTCCTCAACCACAAGGGTTACTAAAATGGAACCAGGGGGTCATAGGAATGGTATGATTTCATGCTAATGGGAACACTAATGTAGGCATACCAAACCACATGGTGGAAACAGGGGATGGGGGTACTGGTCCTGTGTGCTAGGCCCACCAATTGAAAGGGTGAGTATAATGGTAAAGAGGGACCATGGGACCAGTACCACCAGTATCATCAGGCCAGTAAGGTTCTATGGTAATGAAAAGACTAAATAATCATACTGTTCCATCTCAAACCATATTATACTCCAGAGTGGAAATGGGCCTTAAAGTACTGGTCCTGTGTGCTAGGTCTCTAAAAAATGGTCACTAGTTACCGGTTACTAATACCATTACCATTGGTACTATGGGACCACCACTGGTAATGAAAACACCTTACTCTACTGTACCTGTTGGTATGGTTTCATGCTAATGAAAACACTAATATAGGTATACCATACCACATGGTGGAAACAGGGGTTGGGGGTACTGGTCCTGTGTGCTAGGTATCTAAAAAAGGGTTACTAGTTACTAGGTACCATTACCAGTGGTACCGTGGGACTACCGGTAATGGAAACACTAAAACAACCATGCTTTTTGTCCCTTACTCTACTGTAGCACATAGTGGAAACAGGGCTCAGGGTGATTGTTCTGTGTGATATGTTCCTCAACCACAAGGGTTACTAAAATGGAACCAGGGGGTCATAGGAATGGTATGATTTCATGCTAATGGGAACACTAATGTAGGCATACCGTACCACATAGAGGAAACAGGGGATGGGGGTACTGGTCCTGTGTGCTAGGTCCACCAATTGAAAGGGTGAGTATAATGGTAAAGAGGGACCATGGGACCAGTACCACCAGTATCATCAGGCCAGTAAGGTTCTATGGTAATGAAAAGACTAAATAATCATACTGTTCCATCTCAAACCATATTATACTCCATAGTGGAAATGGGCCTTAAGGTACTGGTCCTGTGTGCTAGGTGTCTAAAAAAGGGTTACTAGTTACTAGGTACCATTACCAGTGGTACCATGGGACTACCGGTAATGGAAACACTAAAACAACCATGCCTTTTGTCCCTTACTCTACTGTAGCACATAGTGGAAACAGGGCTCAGGGTGATTGTTCTGTGTGATATGTTCCTCAACCACAAGGGTTACTAAAATGGAACTACTGAATATCTGTCGCGTCTCATATCGATGACCTATTTAACCCTTAACAGCTGTTTTTCTCCTTTGTGTTATTTTTGATTGAAACCTTCACATGTTGTTATCTCACATAGGGTTTTTATGGATTTCCTGTTGTTGAGGGAGCTCCACCTTCTGTAGAGAACATCGCACCCTCAAACCACACATCTTCCCCTCCTCCCTCCTCCCTTCTTCCTCTCTCTGTTTCTTTTTTTTCTTTTCTACCACCCTCTGCGTTATTTTGACAACACTTTGACAGCTGAAACCGAGCCGCCGCTCTGGTTTAAAGGGGATCGGGTGGTTTTTCCTCGCATCAGATTGGAAATATCTTCCCCCACCACCCCGGGACCCCGGCTCATTAAATCAGCCCGTGTGATGGCTGCTGGGGGCCGAGCTGGTGGGGCTGGGTACTGCTGGGGGGGCACCTGTGGGTCATTTGTGGGCCCTAACCCCTAATTTTGAAAAATCCCCTGCAGTAATGCAACACCTCTGGGAAATAGAAGCTATGCTTTGATTGTTGGAGGCTGATAATATCTGTCAGTTGATGGATAGACCAGTTATGAAGGGATAACTGGATCTTTAGGGGAAATATAGAAGCAGGAACAGATGTTCTTAATGGTGTCATCAGAGCGCCTATTGTCCTCATTCGACTAAAAGCCATAATCTATACAACATTAAACGCAGCAGTTTACTCCTGCTTTAACCCTGTCCTGTTAGTGGAAACTTTTTTCCAGTTTGCTGAGTCGCTCGTGTTGAGACTTGACTGGTCTGAGCTTGGTTTATCCACGGTGCCCTGGAGTTACCTCAGGAACAAACACCAGGACGACGGGTAACGTCAAAGCCAGAAGATCGGGTTCTCGGATAAGAAGCTGGACGCCGCGGCGAGGACGTTCTGCCAACCGCTGCCTCCAGAAGTCAAGAACCAACATGCGCGAGTATCGTTAATCACGCTGTGCAGGTCCATGAGAGCTGGTGAAAGCGTGATGGAAAGCAGCAGAGCAGCTACGAAATGAACCAAACGAAACAACCTGAACCTGAACGTTCTATTTCAGGCTGTTTCACCACTCTGCAACAGTCCTGGTATATACAGCAGAAAATAATCAAATATTGGTCAAATCACTGCCCCACGATTGGCTGGCGACCATCTGGGGTGTATCCCTGCCTCTCGCCTTAACGCGCTGGGATAGGCTCCAGCAGACCCCTGCGACCCCGAAAGGGAATAAGCGGGATAGACAATGGATGGATGGATGGTCAAATCACATCATTCCATGGTACGACAACGGCTCAAAGGACAGTTTTGTTTCCTCCATTGACCCACATGGTTTTTCTAACGTCCTTCAGAGGAGTTGAGTTAGTGGAGGATCAGAGGAGGAAAACTGTTGTTGAGTCAATGACTACAACCAGAAATATGTGAGAAATGTTGATGTAATTCAAAGTCATGTTGACTTTCATCATCCTAGTTCCAAGTGTAAGGGAAAACACATTTCAATCAAACAGTGGATGTCACTATGGAACATTAGAGAATAAAGTGACTTTAGTTTAATTCTAGTGTGACTTTATTCCACTTTAACCTGGATTAAACTGTCCTTTCATTCCACAGTGAAAACTCTAAAGTTTAATTAAACTTTTTCATCACTTTCCCAGGTTCTTCTTTCCTGTTTTTTATTGAACGTAACTCATCAACATCCAGTTTTGACTTTTAGAAACCTGAGAGGTGGAGAAGAAGAACTGAAGATCTGGCTGCATATTTATTGATATACACAGCTCTTTAAATTAAATTATTATTAAAGTATAACGTGAAATTCAGATTGAATCCCTATGAAACGTTATAGCCTGAAGCCAGTTAAACTGACTGTAGAATGATGTGATGATCAATGACTGGTCCCAGTCAATGTGCTTGTTACTATTCTACATCAATAGAATAAAAATAATGTGAATTTTAGCAAAACTCCTGAATATGAATAATGATTATTGCTTTTAAAGGATTCAGCCTTTTTCTGTGTTCGGTCACATGTGTGTGATTCGTTTTTCTGTGAATGACCTTCACATCGTTCCGACTCTGGTCTTCTCTTCTCCCACATGCATTTTCCCCAGAGTGAAGATTTTCCAAGAAATTCCCACGCCTTCTTAGGGTCGGCTGAATGGAATTCAAGCAGCTTTTCTCCTTTTCCGTTCTTTCTTTTCCTCCATTCACTCTGCTCCACTCTTTCATCTGCCTCATGCTCGCTCCCACTTTTCCTTTTCTTACGCTTCCTCTTTGTCCTCGATTCATCTCATTCCTCTGCCCTTTCTTTATTTCCTTTTCTCCATCTCTCTCTCTCTCTGTGTGTGACGATGCAAACGGCTGAAAAAGGTGCAAACACATTTTTCACTTAGCGTATTTATCGCCGTGTTGTGACTGTGACAGGAAGTTTTGTTTTTATGGAGATGAAGCAAACTTCATCTTTTGGCTAAAGGTGCCACTTTTACACAAAACACACACACACACACACACACACACACACATATAAATGCATAGTCTTGCTGCGATGCTGCGGTAACTTCCTGTCAGAGGAAGTTAATAGTGGCGATGGTTTCTAGGAAAATACACAGAGAACAAATATCTGAGATGGCGACGGAGACGACAGGAAAGCGGCAGATGAAAGGTGGTTCTGCCTCAGGTCGTACACGCTGCCTCTTCGTGGTGTTTCAGTTGAAACGTGCTGTAATTGTTATTCTTATCTCGTTCATTCTTATCGCCAAGGAAGTGACACCTGTGTTATGTTTCCAAACACTAATCCTCCACGTGGCGCCGTGGTCGCCTCGACCTGAGAAAATGCTCCTCAAAAGGAAGATTTGGGGAGTTCTTTGTGTTGCACTTATTATTAAGAACGATTTTAAAGCGGTGAATTCTGGAATATCTGCCTGCACAATCTAGGAAATCACATTGTGTGATTTTTAAAAATTGGCGGATAGGGTTAAGATTCATGATGAACTCATCAGACTCCATCTCAAACCATTAGATTTTCAATGTGCATTGAACATGGCTGAAAGGAAACGCAGCACAAGGTGAAGCTCAACAAGTCATGTCCCCATATGATAAAGGATGAGATGTGGAGACAGGCTAGGCCTCTCCAGGAAGTTGAAATGCTTCTTACGATGGTGTGTTTGGGATCGTCCAGTCACGTTTCATCTTCAATCTTCAAAGGTTTTCACTCTAGATCTCATGAAACATGATGATTCATTCTTCCCTTTCCATGGATCAGTCGTTATGGTCCCATGGCACAAAAAGACAACCCCAAAGCAAAAATGATGTTTCTACCTCCATTCTTCACATAAGGATCATCCAAATGCTCTCCAGCAAGCTTCAGACTTGCCTGGATATGGACAGGTGGATCTGGGTCAATGGTGGTTTAGTTTTTCTGATGGTCCCTGTAGTTCTGGGATTGACATGTGACCGTTTTGTCTCCACAGGGTGAGATCTTGCATGGGGCCCAGATCCAGGGACGTTATCCGTGGTCTGTTACGCCTCCAGAGACACCTCCACATGAGCGTCTGACGCCAGTAGCAAAAGCAGGAGTGAAAAATGCCATGTGAAGCAGGGAGGAGCTGCAGGAAAAGAACGAGCTGTATCAGCACGCCGTCCCTGTGTAAATAAAGATTAGCACAACAAAAAAACCTCTTTAAGCCGCCGCTCTGCGCTCCATTAATCAACCTGAAGGTCAATGCCAGTCACTCCCACTGTTCATACAGCCAGGCATTAGCTGGACCTGATGTGAACTCAGAGCTTAGGTCAAGTTCATGTCGGTGTCTTTTATTAAAAAAAAATATTAACGAAACACAGGAAGTGGGAGTGGTCAATAGAAACATGCTAAGCTAACATTAGCTCCTTTAGTCCTGGTCTTTGTCTTCAACTCTATAATCCAGTTACATGTTTGTAGTGTTACATAGAATAGAATAGAATAGATAAACTTTATTGATCCCACAACGGGGAAATTTGTGTGTTACTGCAGCGTTACAGATAAAGAAAAGAAAAATAAAGTTGAAGAAGATAAAAAAGACTTTAGAAAAATAAAAAAACACACAACACAATGTACAAATTCGCAGAATTTGTTGATCCGCATACACAGTATGCATTATCAACAGAATGGAGAAAGAAATGCTAATAAATAGTAAGAACAAAAAGTATGCATAAGCAAAGCATATATACATACATACATGGACGTACATACCTACATACATACACATACACACATATTTGCATATATATATATGGACATACATATCCACGCACATACCCACATGTACACATACATAGCCAATGCACACTTAAGGTGCAGGGTGAGTGTGAAGAGGAAAAAAGTGACCAGTGTAAAAGTGACAGTGGCTACAGTGAGGTTTATGTTTATGTTATGTTATAGAGTCTTATTGCTGTCGGGATGAATGATCTGCGAAAGCGCTCCTTCTTGCAGCGAGGGTGTTTGAGTCTCTGGCTGAAGGAGCTGCTCAGCGCACCCACTACCCCATGCAGAGGGTGATGGGGGTTGTCCATGATGGATGTCAGCTTTGCCAACATCCTCCTCTCTCCCACCACCACCACCGACTCCAGAGGACATCCCAGTACAGAGCTAGACTTCCGTACCAGTTTGTCAATTTTCCTCCTGTCCCCGTCTGAGCATCCGCCCCCCCAGCAGACTACTGCGTAGAACAGGGCAGATGCTACGATGGAGTTGTAGAAGGTCTTCAACAGAGTCCTGCACACACCAAAGACCTTAGTCTCCTCAGCAGGTGAAGTCGACTCTGGCCCTTCTTGTACAGGACATCAGTGTTTGTGGTCCAGTCCAGTTTGTTGTTCAGGTGAACACCCAGGTATTTGTAAGAGACCACTGTCTCAATGTCTTTTCCCTGGATGCTCACCGGTGTGGTGGGGAGGGACTTCCTCCTGAAGTCCACAACCATCTCCTTTGTCTTGCTGGCGTTGATTTGGAGAGCGTTGATCTCACACCAGCTGACATGTGAACTAATAACTCAATTTAACTCAAGTAACTCATCTTAATTAAATAACTCGTTATGCCTGAACTCGTAAAAATGTCGACAAGCTGCTGGAGGCAGAGGAACAAGTTTTACACACAGACAGGTTTTAATCTGAGCCTCAGGTGACTTAACTTTAGTTACAACAGGAAGTGTTACTGCTGCAGGTTTAATGTGTTTTGTGTGTGTTTTTTTATTTAACAGTGATGCTGATGCATTGAAACGCTTTACTTTGGTTCCGTTTGTGACCAAACATTCACTCTTTTATCTCTGGTTTGCAGGAATATCTGAGTCTTCATCTTCACGGTCGAGCTTCTTGTTTCTGTTGTGCACAAAATCTAAATTTATATATGTATAACTTTTATAAACTTGTCTTCGCTAAATGAGAGAAAAAAACGGGAATTTTGGTTGATTGATTTTTGATTTAAAACTCCTCTATTGTTGTGTTTTGTTCACACATGATCAGATCAGACGAACGAACACGAGATAAAACTCATTGTTCGTTTTATCTTATCACCTGATGATTTGATGAACTAAAGAATTCGTGAACGCTGGAGGAAGATAAAGTTGATGATTAATGATTTATAATCGTTGTTGTTTTAACTATT
>JAYKQN010000023.1:13155000-13157500 GCA_036785175.1 Eupleurogrammus muticus | reverse complement strand
ACCATCATCATCATCACCATCACCATCACCATCACCATCATCATCATCATCATCATCATCATCACCATCATACCATCATCATCATCATCATCACCATCATCATCATCATCATCACCATCATCATCATCACCATCATCATCATCATCATCACTATCATCATCATCAACATCTTCATCATCATCATCATCATCACCATCATCACTATCATCATCATCATCATCATCATCATCACCATCATCACCATCATCACCATCATCATAATCATCATCAACATCTTCATCATCATCATCATCACCATCATCATCATCATCGTCATCATCATCATCACCATCATCATCATCATCATCATCACCATCATCATCATCACCATTACCATCTTCATCACCATCATCATCATCATCATCATCATCATCATCACCATCATCATCATCACCATTACCATCTTCATCACCATCATCATCATCATCATCATCATCATCATCATCACCATTACCATCTTCATCACCATCATCATCATCATCATCATCATCATCACCATTACCATCTTCATCACCATCACCATCATCATCATCATCATCATCACCATCATCATCATCACCATTACCATCTTCATCACCATCATCATCATCATCATCACCATCATCATCATCACCATCACCATCTTCATCACCATCATCATCATCACCATCATCACCATCATCATCATCATCATCATCATCATCATCATCACCATCATCATCATCATCATCACCATCATCATCATCACCATCACCATCTTCATCACCATCATCATCATCACCATCATCACCATCATCATCATCATCATCATCATCATCATCATCACCATCATCATCATCATCTTCATCACCAGTTTAACGATGCAGGTTTAAAAACCTCCAGAGTTGTAATAATTAATCAGTTAATCAATTTGTTATCAATTATCACATTAAGTATTTTTAATCGATTTGAGTCTTTTTTTTTCTCTGGTTCCAGTTTCTCAAATCTGATTATTTTTAAAAGAAATTATAATGTAGAAAATCTTCAGTCTTTTCCTTCAAATATTAACGTCCAACAAGTTTTAACCATTTACTATAAAAAATGATCATTAGATGTTATTAATGAACCAGAGTTTATAGCTGACTGAAAATTGTTGCTGTTCCTCCCTTCCTTCCCTCCCTCTTTCCTTCCTTCCTCTCTTCCTTCCTTCCTTCCTTCCCTCCCTCTTTCCTTCCTCTCTTCCTTCCCTCCCATCCTTCCTTCCTTCTTTCCTTCTTTCCTTCCCTCCTTCCTTCCTTCCTTCCTTCCTTCCTTCCTTCCTTCCTTCCTTCCTTCCTTCCTTCCTCTCTTCCTTCCCTCCCTCCTTCCTTCCTTCCTTCTTTCCTTCCTTCCTTCCTTCCTTCCTTCCTTCCTTCCTTCCTTCCTTCCTTCCTTCCTTCCTTCCTTCCCTCCTTCCTTCCTTCCTTCTTTCCTTCCTTCCTTCCTTCCTTCCTCCCTCCCTCCCTCCCTCCCTCCCTCCCTCCTTCCATCCTTCCATCCCTCCTTCCTTCCTTCTTTCCTTCCCTCCTTCCTTCCTTCCTTCCTTCCTTCCTTCCTTCCTTCCTTCCTCTCTTCCTTCCCTCCCTCCTTCCTTCCTTCCTTCTTTCCTCCCTTCCTTCCTTCCTTCCTTCCTTCCTTCCTTCCTTCCTTCCTTCCTTCCTTCCTTCCCTCCTTCCTTCCTTCCTTCCTTCCTTCTTTCCTTCCTTCCTTCCTTCCTTCCTCCCTCCCTCCCTCCCTCCCTCCTTCCATCCTTCCATCCCTCCTTCCTTCCTTCTTTCCTTCCTTCCTTCCTTCCCTCCTTCCTTCCTTCCCTCTTATTTAAACTATAAATCACTCCTTTATTTTATGGATCTATAAAACACAGACAAACATCCAGTAATATTCGCTCTGTGTTTTTTTATGTTCCTGATGAATAATTAAATCTGGATAATTTCTATATCAAATCTCCGTCACTTTTCCGTGACCTCCGTCCTTGCTAACGCACCGTAGACGTTTGCTTCCTTCCTGCCTCGTTAATGTCGTTTTTCAGCGTGAAAACCATAAAAATCCAAAGAATGTCCCTGAGACGACTTTCATTCATTAGGATTTCAGGCTGTTTGTGATGGAAGATGCTGCTTTTATAAGATGAGCTGTAAAATGCTGCAGGACAAACACAGACAAAAAATATGTGTGACGTGTTTTAACATTTAAACCTTTTTAATACATCATCAATACAATGATTATATAATAATATAATAATTATTTATTTGGCTCCTTTATAATCTCCTTTTTGAACATCTTACAGAAAATATTCTTCATGTTCTTAATGATCCGCAGTGATTTATAGGAATTTATGGAACAATAATTGACCTTTGACCTCTGATCTTATTGATTATTGAACAGTCAAATTACAAATTCTGTATTTTCATTACAACCTATTTTTCTTTAATTGAATCTTAACGAGACATAATTCATTCGATGCATC
>JAYKQN010000023.1:13137500-13150000 GCA_036785175.1 Eupleurogrammus muticus | reverse complement strand
AAAAAGAAAGAAATATGGACCAACCTACAACAAAGAATAGCTTTATTAACTAACAGAACTTACAAACTTTTGTTTGTCTCTTTATCTCCGTCTCTCTCCGCCTGTCTTCTCATCCCTGTTAAATATGTTTTCATGGTGTCACTTGGTGTCTACACTTCATACTCATACTCTGTGCTGTATGCTCCCTGTGAACACTCTGCTGCCCCCTAATGGAGTGGAGGTGCAATTGTACTTAATTCTAAAAAATCTAAATAAAAAAATAAAAAAGCTTGTTTCCTGAGGTCTAACTCCTCTCTTGACGGGGCCTCACCCCCCCACTATTTGAAAACCACTGGATTAATCCATTCGAGCTGCAAGGAAAAAGATAAATCGGAGGAGACTAAAAGCTGGAAAAATACATGTTTGAACGCTCAGTTTAGGACTCTCTGCATATTTCATTGAATGGAAATATTGATGCTGCAGCGTACGATCAGACAGTAATGCTCCTCCAGCTTTGTGTCAGCAGAGGGGGGGAAAAAAAACAAAAAAGAAAGAAAACAAAAGCCTGTTTTCCTGTCTGAGGCCGACAGGTCGCTAACCAAAATGGTTTTCCCGTTTTAGTCTGAAAGAGAAAAGTGTGACCTCTGACCTCAACCCTGCCCAGGACGTCTGGGGATGAAGTGGAAGGCCTTTTACGTTTAATAAACATCACTACTCGGGGAGAAAAAACATTTCACTGATGGGACAATAAACAGTAAATTTCCAGAGAATAATTTCTAAAGGGGACATGAAACACTATAAAAGTATAAAGTATACTACCATAATAATAATAATAATATGGCCTTTATTCTCTCTCTCCTTACCAGCGCTTTGCCTCAGCATGTTCCAATGTTTTAAACAATGGTATTAAAAGGAAATATAGTAGTTATAGCAAAGTTCCATATTTATTTATACTGAATGTAATGAGATCATGAATCAATGAGGGAAAAACTATGAGAATCCTTCATGGAGCTGCTCCCTCCTGCAGCTGCTGCTATGACGACTTACATCGTTGGAGCTCGTTAGTTACGTGGCAACTAATTGAATAATTAAATAATTGTTGCACATACAAAGGCCAAACGTCAAAACTTCAAACACACCTTCAGTTTACACAGAAACTCTAAACTAACCATTATGATTATTATGATATTAACCCTCTATTAGTGTTTCCATGGCAACAGTAACTTTACCGTAATTTTTCTAAAAAGCTATGATATAAAATATATGTTTTTTACAGTTAGGTGTGCTTTTATTTTGAAAGATATACAATTTATAAGGTCACATGACCAGTACATGTGGACATTTAACATGTGAGCATCATTATTGACAATTGACAATGAATTGAGGTAATTTACACCAAAATAAAAAAAAATTAAACCACTATCTGGGGTAAGTAAACCTGATATTATTATTTCTTCTCATTATTATTATTATTATTATTATTATTATCAACATTCAAATTAATTCTGATATTATGTATTTTTTTCTAATATGCTAAAATAGATGTTTCCATATGACTATATATATATATATATATATATATATATATATATATATATATATATATATATATATATATCCATGTCTAATTAATATTTCATATAATAAAGGGTTAATGTCTTTCCATGATCTTGTGCCTTTTCTGTGCAAAGTAAAGAGAGTGTGATCCCTGTTATTTCAGAAATAAAGTACATAACCATTGTTTTGCTGGTGCAGCAACATGATCATGACTCACTGACTTCTGGTTGTTTCCTAACAATAGAGTCTACGGCGCAGAGGAAGAAGATATGTCAGCTTTTTGATTCCAACACAATACTCGTAACTTGATTCAATTCATCATTGGTTCAGCTATTCTTTTCTTTTTTTTTTTTTTGGAGCGATACAATCTCATAAAAAGGAACATTTATCCAGAACAACAGGAAAACGCCATCTGCTGATGAAGATCATGTGACACGATCAAAAGCGGGATTTGAGTTATCACTAGGATTTCTTTGCACCGTGACACTGGCGTCGCCGCCCCTTCAAATGTTCTGGAAAACTCCTCATCCAGTGACGTCCTGAACTGATGAAGACCCTCAGTGACATCTGGACCACCTGCTGTGGTCATGTGACCCTGCGACAGGTGTGAGGGCGACGACTCATCTCCAGCCAAACCCTGTAACATGTGCTAAAGTTTCCTCTTCAGTGCAGAAGATGCTATTTATGCCTTTTTTTTTTTTTACCATTTTCATCCTGCCCTTCAAAGGTCGTACATGCCACTGACCTATTCAACGATATTAATGGTATAATAACATGTTCTTTATTACAGTTAACCTGTTCTAACCACAATTCTTGAAAAAAAAATATTGCAATAATATGTCAGATGAGGGTTTTAACTTTAAAATAGTCATGAAAAACCTTCTGGGACATTTAAATATGTCCCAATGAGAGTAATAGCAATTAGCTCCTTAGTTAATTAAGTTGATTCCCTTTTTTGAATTAATATAGTTTCTGTTTAACCTTTAGATTTTTCACTATGAAATGGGGGATGAAACAACAGGTGTAAACCTTAAAGTCACACTAAAATGATGCTAAATTACTCTATCCAACATGTTTTAGAAACAGAATAATCTCTGGAACCGTTGACTTAGACCCTCATGTTAATACGGTGGCCATATTAAGACAATTATAACCACAGTGTGATGTTTTAGTTTCACGGTGCCCGGAAGACGAATAAAATCGGTTAAACTCAACGCTGCGTTTGAAGCCAAATCTCCATTTTCAGTTCTTCGTAGAACAAAACAACCTCAAAACAACATTCCTGTGGATCATAAAGTCCGACATCTGTGTTCTCACTGCAGCACACACATCAGTGTTGAGCGGTTTCCACATCACACAAACAATAAAACACTAAATTCTCTAATAGAGGCCCAGGCCTTTATTGGAATGAGGCCAGAATTAGAGACAGGCCTCTATTTCTATTTCAGCCAAACACACTAGCAGTAGAATGAAGAAAAACTATGTTTTAGTCTATTGAACCTATAAAATATGGGTTATATACAGGTTACATTTTCAAAACGGTACAGTTCTGCCTTTGAGCAAAAGTTTAAGTCCTGCTCGTTGTGAAAGGACGAGGCTGAGAAACAGCTGCAGCAAACCTTCCCTGGATAAAGATTAGTCACTTCAACTGAGAACAGATTAAGAAAAACCTGCAGCATAACCTCCCTGCTACCTCTGACTGACAATACTGCAGTTAATGTTTCACCTGTTATATAAAGAAGTGTGTGTGTGTGTGTGTGTGTGTGATCAGTTCCAAGGAAAGGAAACTGATAATAGAACCTCCAGACTTCTACAGTCTACTGAATGAGGCATCATGTCTATTAGATGTAATACATTATAGGAGGGAACATATTTAATGTGTTATTTGTGCTTTTCTCATTCAGCAGAATGTCGCATATGAATATTCTACATTAACTATGGTTAAGCCCCAGATGTATTTGTTAGTTTTCCTGCTATAAATGTTCATAAATACCGAATGCTACTGACCTATTTAACAACATTAATGGTTTAATAACATGTCCTTTATTACAGTTAACCTGTTCTTACCACATTCTCTAGAATATCTCTACAACCACAAAGGCTATTGGACTTAAATCTGCAAATATAGTTAGAATATAAAAAAAAATGTATATAACATTGTGGACGTTATGTTGTAATTTTTGTAGTTTATTACCTTCAGTTGTATTAAAGAAAGTTAGATTTAAATATGTGATGATAAGAAGGTATGGTTCTACACTGCAGAAGGGTTAGGGTTAGGGTTACGGTTAGGGTTAGGGTTACATTTAGGGTTAGGGTTACATTTAGGGTTAGGGTTACATTTAGGGTTAGGGTTACATTTAGGGTTAAGGTTGGGGTTAGGGTTACATTTAGGGTTAGGGTTAGGGTTACATTTAGGGTTAGGGTTACATTTAGGGTTAGGGTTAGGATTACATTTAGGGTTAGGGTTAGGGTTAGGGTTACATTTAGGGTTAGGTTTAGGGTTACATTTATATTGACTAAAATGAATGAGATAATTTAGCTTATTTCAATTTTATCTTGATTTAGTCAATTTAATCATTTTTTAAAGAAAATATTACACCGTGTTTTCTTACAAGATAAATACTTGTCTGCCAGATAATTCCACTAAATGTGAGTCACTGCTCACATCCACAGGCTTTAGTTTTACTTTGCTGAAATGTATTGTATGAAAAAATAAATAATTATATGAGTCAGTAATTGAATAAGCAGCAAGATTACTGTAACTTTGAAAGTGAGTCGGATATCCGTTTATTATGAGATCATTGTGATCCAAACGCCACATGGATCACGTGATGTTTGCAATAAATCAGTCGATGCCAGCTGCATTTTTTTTTTTTTAATTGTCTCACAACCGCTCCACCTCAACAAATACGGAAATCCACATGGAACCCAGGGTTACACAGGCAGCTGTAAATCATTCAACAGCAACGCTCGGTTTTCCCGCCTGATCGGGAGGAACAGGAAGTTCTTATTTGGGCAAAACAGATCGTGTCCGTGGAGACACTGAGAATAAAGTTATTCACATTATGAGGCGTTTCTGAGAGGAGTAAAAGCAGCACATTAATACCTCAAATGCATGTTCAGTGCATGGTAACATGCTCGTGTTATACTCGTCCTCAGAAAACATGTGTTTGGTTATGCTTTAACGTGTTGGAGCATGGCTAAATGTTAGAATCCTAACATGCTAAACACGCATGTCGGCATGGAAACGTGTTAAAGGGTTAACGGTGGGATTAGAGCCCCAATTTATTATTTTTCACAGCTTTTGGTTAAATATTTAACTCTCTGGTGTTTCTGCTGAAGCACAAACTGTGAAAACTACTCTGAAATGTTGCTGAATCACAAGCCGTTTATAAACAGCTCTGGTTGTGATGTCACAACAGGAGTGGGAGTCGATAGGCCACAACTGTCATGTGGTGTAGCCCTAAAAACCTGGTGCCAGATAGTTTAACCCTAATAAAAAGGTTTTAAATAACAAAAACACACATGATATCAACTAGATTTATGGTCTAGGTGAATTACATATATAAAATTTATCATTATTTTTATGCATTTTAACATTTTGTGTCAAAAACTGACACTTTTTGTAAAAAGAGATTGTACGAAACTGACTTTTATACGACAAGAAATCAACATGAATGCAAAATGTACATTTTAGATACTTGATGAATGCTTCTTTAAACTGCATGTATGTGGTTTTTTAATAATTTTTGCCCAGTTTTGCTCAAAGAGATGTTTGATGGGAAACTACGACGACTTTCGATTGTCAGGATTAACATGAAGCCGTTTGATTGTCGCTGGTTTAGTGGAAGTTCAAGGTAAGTGATTAAGATAAAAGATGCGATCAAACGGGCCGCTGTAAAGGAAACGAGATTAGCGACATTCAGAAGGAATTTCATGGAGCGTCGCTGCAGCGTGACGAGTGTGAGGCAACAAACCTGTAAATGTTTACTGTCCTATGCGTGTAATCAGGTGTGTGTGTGTGTGTGTGTTAACGCTGCAGTCACAGCAGTTCAGATTGTCATATAGATAAAAGTACACACCCAGGTAGATGCAGAGCTACAGATACGTTTAACATACAGGTTGTTCATGAGGGCGTTTAACACGCTGAAGCTGCAGAAACACAAAAAACACTTTGTTCTTTTGTCCTGAAATGTTATTTTAAGGTAAAATCTACAAACTTATTGAATCTTTACTTTGTTTTTCTGGACATTTTTATAAAAAGCTGCGTTTCTAAAAAAAAGTGTGAAGTTTACGTTACTGGTAAAAACACAATTTACTGTTTTTCTTGCAACGTTACACTTTTATATAAATAAAATGAGCTGCAAAATGAATAGAAAATATAGTGAAGACATTGACAAATGAGCCATTTGCTGCTAGAAGAGTCATTTACCACATTAACAATGTGTGGAGTTGATTTCTGGTTAGTTCGATGTCAAATGTAATAAGGACATTTCTGAGTGACCCCGATCTTCAGTGTATATAATAAAGTTCAGATTATGCAGTTTCTGTTCACCAAAAACAAAGCTGTCAAATATTTATATTCCAACAATCTCATAAGGGACGATTATTGTTGTTTTAGCAAAAACATATTTCAAGAATGAGACTTTTGACTGAAGAATCATCATTAATGTGGAAATAATCGATATATCGATGTCAGTGTTATAGATGTGACGACATTCTGCTAAAGTTCTACGTTACTAAGCACGAGGAGCAAACAAAGAATTCATGTTTTAACTGATATTTGTGCTAACTTGAATGCTGCGTCTAAGCAGCTGAGTTTTCCTGCTCATTCATGTCATTTTAAAGCCTTCTCCATACCTGCCCTATCAGCCTGAATCGTATCAGTGTTTGAGTCTCTGACGTGAACTCGGTGAACCTCCAACACTTCGTCATTATCTCCCTCATGTTTAACTCATAAGAAGCCGTGAAGTCTGCAGCAGGCGACGACAGACGATTCAGCTGATGGAAACAGAAGCTGAGTTTTACTGAAGGTTTTCTCATGTGATTTATGAAGAAAACTTTGGGTTTGACCAGTTTGAAGTGGTTCTGGTCACATGACCTCACAGCCCAATGGGTTCATGATTCTGGACCTGCTGCAGGAGGCCGTCAGCTGGCGGCTTTCAGACCCACGTCAGCAAAAGAGAGTGTGTGTGTGTGTGTGTGTGTGTGCGTGTGTGTGTGTACGTACCTGACCAAGGTCACAGATACTAGTGTTTGTTATGTGTGTGTGTGTTTACATGCTATCAAGTTCTAACTCTGAGGAGATGGTGTTTTATTGTATTAGTGTGTGTGTGTGTGTGTGTGTGTGTGTGTGTGCATGCATGTGTGTTTGTGTGTGTTTTTCTGGCTCCAACATACTACCCTTTTCAGTGCTTTAAAACCTTTAGAAAGGCTGGTTCCTATATTACATGTTCTCTGGTTGTGTCCCCACAGTGTAGTATAGACAAGGTAATGTGTGTGTGTGTGTGTGTGTGTGTGTGTGTGTGTGTGTGTGTGTGTGTGTGTGTGTGGCTGCTCCAACATTTTACCTTTTAAATGCCATAAATCGTCCAGAAACGGAGGTCCCCACATTTCATGTTCTGGTCTTGTGTCCCCATGATGTGGTACAGACAAACCTGTGTGTGAAGGAAAAGGTGAATATTACAGAGGCTGCAGAACACATTGATGAGCAAATGATCAGAGATCAAGCACAAAATACACGTTTGGAAGCTCTATTATAAACTATATTTGTGAAAATGGAAAATCTAAAACAATCAAGGAATGAAACTTTACAGTTTTTAGTACAAATACAAATAGTCAGTGTTAATATAGCACATTTAGTTATTTTATTGGGTTTATTTTAACTACTTGTGTGAACTAGAAACAACTCAAGTCCTGCTGATCGTGATCAACGTTTCTCCTGATGGATAAATAATGAAATAACGTGAAGTGGTGACGTATTTTCTGAACTAGAACTTAAAACTCACCAAATCACTGAGGAGCAGACGAATGTTTGCTTTGTGCTTATTGATTAAACTAATTATAAATAATTTATATTGTCAATTTTTACCAATAAAATATTAGTGGAAGTTTTTTTACAGCGGTTGTGAACTCAGCATCAGCCACTTTCATGATGTAAATCACAAAGTTTTCATCATTGCTGGACTCAATTTATGCTTTTTACCAACAGACTCTGTAAAAATAAATGTTTTGTTTCAACAACAAAAATTAAACCACTGCTGTTTTTTGGAAAATAAAAATTGAATAAATGAATTTATGTATTAATTTAATGATTTAATGATCAAAAAACAATTACAACCAATCTGTGTTTTTTTGCATATAATATATATATATATTCAAGGATTTAACAAAGCATAATAAAGTACAAAGTACAGCTTGAGTTTTAAGTTAATTAGCACAAAATCCATCTGTTCCAATTCATTTTTAAGTTATTTAACAGTTTGTTTTAGTGGTATATTTCACATTTTTTCTTCATTTTTTTTCAATGTTAAAACCATATTGATGGACACAGGTTTAAAAATAAAATAAAAGAAGTTTTTTTTTCATTTTAATTAACAACTGTTGGTGTCAGGATTATTTGGGGTTATGAATGAATGAATCCATTCATTCATTCATTCATCAAAAAACAACTACAAAATTATCAAGCATAACTTTAAATAATAATTAAGGCATATTTCCAATTAATGATGTTTAACCGAGGAACTACATTAATTTGATTGAACTACTTTTCATGTTTTTAAAGGATATTTTCAGTGTTAACGCATTTAAATAATTATATATATAATTGTATAATATTTAATCCTTCCTCCACTAAGCAGCTCAGCTATAGCCTCCTATCCTTTGTGTTCAGTCCACTGTGAAACTAAATGTTTGGTTCATCTCGATTCCTCCAGCTGATTTTATCAGTTTCTAACCTGGAGTAAAAACCACGACTACAGCAAACAGTCCTCGTGGGGTTTCAGTTTTTTTTTCCCAGAATTCTGGAATCTTCTGGCGACGTGTGAACGTTTGGTGACGCAAACCATGACGTGGACGCGACCTTCGACGTCTCACCAGAACCGACTCGTTTTCTCCAACCGCGACGTCTCAGAGCAGAGTCCAACTCCTGTCAGAACTTTCTGTGCTTTAACACTGATTTATTTCACCTCTTTAATCCAAAGACGCAGATTTGGTTCCATGTTGCTTCAGCTGGTGGTTTGTTTCTGAGGGATAGAACCTGCTTCATCGACCCGTCGCTGATTTAGACTTTTGGAGTTTTTCTCCCCGTGATGGACGGACGCCGCCTGTTGCCATGGAAACGGTCCAAACCACCAGAACCGCTGAATCCGGTTTCTGGAAACTGATAAAATGATTCTTAGTGTTTGTTTGTTGACTTTTCTATGGAACCCGATTCCAAAACCATAAAAAGAAAAGATCACAGGCGATCAAATCATTTTTCCTAGAACGTGTGTGTGTGTGTGTGTGTGTGTGTGTGTGAGACCGTCCAAGACGATGGTTTCAGCCATTAAAAGGGAAAATCTCCCAAAATTCCCTGGTGGTCCTCGACCACAGAGAAACACGCGTCTACATCAGACTGTTCAGAGAAAAGAGAAGATGCTGCGTCAGATTTTAAAGTTTCATCTGAAAACAGATGTTTTCCAGTCAAATAATCAGCTTGGTTCAATGATAACAGATGATTTTTATTTAAAAAAATGAAAGAACAAAAATGAAACGAGTAGCGTGAGGAGTTATCACCATCTTCATCACCATCACCATCACCATCACCATCATCATCACCATCTTCATCACCATCATCATCATCATCATCATCATCATCACCATCTTCATCACCATCATCATCATCTTCTTCATCACCATCATCACCATCATCACCATCATCATCATCATCATCATCATCACCATCTTCATCACCATCATCATCATCATCACCATCATCTTCTTCATCACCATCATCATCAGGTGGAACAGACCAATCAGATCTGTTGGTTTCAGCTTTTATTTCCTGTCCTGAATCATTCCCTGATGATGATGATGATGATGGTGATGATGATGATGATGAAGATGATGGTGATGATGATGAAGATGGTGATGAAGATGGTGATGTGGTGATGGTGATGATGATGATGATGGTGATGATGATGATGATGATGATGATGATGATGGTGATGATGATGGTGATGATGATGATGATGGTGATGATGAAGATGATGGTGATGATGATGAAGATGGTGATGAAGATGGTGATGATGATGATGGTGATGATGATGATGATGATGGTGATGATGAAGATGATGGTGATGATGATGATGATGATGATGATGATGATGATGGTGATGATGATGATGATGATGATGAAGATGATGGTGATGATGATGATGATGGTGATGATGATGATGATGGTGATGATGATGGTGATGATGATGGTGATGATGATGATGATGGTGATGATGAAGATGATGGTGATGATGATGAAGATGGTGATGAAGATGGTGATGTGGTGATGATGGTGATGAAGATGGTGATGATGATGATGGTGATGATGATGATGATGATGGTGATGATGATGATGATGATGATGATGGTGATGATGATGATGATGATGATGATGGTGATGATGATGATGATGGTGATGATGATGGTGATGATGATGATGATGGTGATGATGAAGATGATGGTGATGATGATGAAGATGGTGATGAAGATGGTGATGATGATGATGGTGATGATGATGATGATGATGGTGATGATGAAGATGATGGTGATGATGATGATGATGATGATGATGATGATGATGGTGATGATGATGATGATGATGATGATGATGATGATGATGATGATGATGAAGATGATGGTGATGGTGATGATGATGATGATGGTGATGATGATGATGATGGTGATGATGATGATGGTGATGATGATGGTGATGATGATGATGATGGTGATGATGAAGATGATGGTGATGATGATGAAGATGGTGATGAAGATGGTGATGTGGTGATGATGATGATGATGATGATGGTGATGATGATGATGATGATGATGATGGTGATGATGATGATGATGGTGATGATGATGGTGATGATGATGATGATGATGGTGATGATGATGATGATGGTGATGATGATGATGATGATGGTGATGATGATGATGATGATGATGATGGTGATGATGATGATGATGGTGATGATGATGGTGATGATGATGATGATGATGATGATGATGGTGATGATGATGATGATGATGGTGATGATGATGGTGATGATGATGATGATGATGGTGATGATGATGATGATGGTGATGATGATGATGATGATGATGATGGTGATGATGATGATGATGATGGTGATGATGATGGTGATGATGATGATGATGATGGTGATGATGATGATGATGGTGATGATGATGATGATGATGGTGATGATGATGATGATGATGAAGCAGCAGGTTTCCAGCATCTGATGAACGGGTTAGGGTTTGTTTGTGAACTGTTTGTTTGTGAGCAGCTTCTCCATCTTCCACTCCTCTGTCTGAGGTTATTTTCAGAGCTGTTTTTGATCAATGATCCTGTATTCACCATTACCTCAAACGTGAGTCTCTTCAAAGCTCCAGTGAAGGTTTTATGTTGTTTGAACCTCATTTCTGGAATCTTCTTCACTGAACAGTGAACATAGAACAGACAGAACACTGATGTTTATCTGCAGCTTCCAACATTTACACCAATCGCTCAGAAGTCACGTTTGTCTCCAAGTTTTTGAAGCCGTAACTCGACCAGGACACGTGGACTCCTGAAGCTTCTCCATCTCCACAACATCAGTAAAACCTGAATGTGGACGTCTGCTAAGAAGAACCAGAGTCAACAGGATCTTCATGTTGCATTTATGTTGTTTAAGCTATTTCTGGACAGATTTCAAGATTCCAGAGACGTTGAACACTGAACTGAGTGGTGCGTGGTATGGGGGCTGTGGGGGGTCATTTACAGCAACGCCACGCCTCAGTCACTGGTTTCCATGTATAAATAATGCAACGTTTATGGTCTTGAAATAGTTTCGCATCAATCGTCACCATTCGTGAGCCAATCGAAGCATGAGAACATCTGGAAAGATGACGAGGAGCAAATAGGAACGTTTGACCATCTCTGGTCTGACGGACATCACTGAGAACCAATGGGAGTGAAGATCAGTCCATCATGTGACATGTGGGATACGTTCAGTTATTTGTTTGGCCCATTTTTCGCCATTTTGTCCCAACTTTTCTTTTCTTGCTGCCTCCAGGACGTTTTTTAATCCTCCATCGCTTTAGTTCTTCACCCAGTGAAGCGTCTTCTGAAGCGACGCTGGACGTTCAGCTTAACTTCTCCATGTCGGGATCCTCGGATCAGACTCGTTGGTTCTGAATCTTGTTTTTATCCATGACGGTTTTCAACCGTGATCTCATCGTAAAGAATGAGTTTGTCTCCTCGGTGAATGTTTGACGTCTGTGCAGATTCTCGCTCATCCAGGAGTTTCTGTAAGAAACTGGATGTTTTCTTTAGCTTGAAGACGTTTCTGCTTCATCCAGAAGCTTCTTCAGTTCTGATGCTGGAAACCAGGGGTTCATATCTTGGTTTCCAGCATCAGAAACCTTTTAGAAACCTGAAGACGCTGTGAAACAAACAGTCAACGTCTCCTCATGCAGCTTCTCAACGTATTTATGAAGTCATGAATAAAATAAGCGCCTCAACGCTCAGACTCGAGGCCGAGAAGCGAGAAACAAAATCTGTCGACAGCGTGAATCAATCTGAGAACAGGAGGAAATGTGTCTGAATGTGTTTCTTATTCTCCATGTGAGCACATACACTTCAGCCCAAAATGGTTCATACTTCTGTCAAACACAAGGGATTTCTTTATTTTTTCACTTAAAATGAGTATCTAACCTCAGTTTTT
>JAYKQN010000023.1:13102500-13135000 GCA_036785175.1 Eupleurogrammus muticus | reverse complement strand
AGAAAACAGCATCATGAAATAAAAAACAAACAAAGAAACAAACAAACAAACAAACAAACAAGTCATCAAAGGTGAAAGGACACGAGAGTCCTAGTTAGTAAAACATGCACTAAAGTGCCCGTTAAATTATCTATGAGGGTAAAGTGCCCTTTTCATATATGAAAACATGCACTAAAGTGCCCCTTTTGAATGTCTGAATGTGAACTAAAATGTCCCTTTATACATTAAAACACACATTAGAGTACACTAAAGTGCCTTTTTTAAATTTGCATCAAGGTGCCCTTTTTAAACATGAAAACATGCACTAAAGTGCCCTTTAAAAATATATATAAGTGCAATAAAGTGCCCTTTTAAGGGTACATTAAAGTGCCCCTTTTTAAATGTGAAAACATGCAGTACAGTGCCCTTTAAACGTTTAATGTGTTAAATATGCACTAAAACCTTTTTAAATGTCTAAAGGTGCGATAAAGTGCTCTTTTAAACATCTTTTATGCACTTAAATATTCATTAAGGTGCCCTACAACAATAAAGAAAGAGTAAGAACGAGTAGAACAATTTGGGAATTTTCCGATACTAAAGTTTTATGTTTTGCTGACGTCGCCTCCAGATCTGACCAATCAGAACACAGTATCACTAGGGGGCGGAGCTTAAAGCGACAGGCGCTGTTTCAGTCAGCAGCTGAACCGAGGAGCAGCTTAAAAAGCCTGTATGACATAAACAAACAGCTTTTTATATTTTAATAAGATGTTTCCTGAAATAAGGGGCGGAGCTTAAACTCTGTATTGACCATTTGTAAATTTGCACTAAAATGACATTATTTTATATTATTTAATCTTAAAATCCTGTGTGGTGCAGATTAAACGTGTCTGATATCATCAGAACAACAAAGCTGCGATTCAGTTTCATATTTAATATTTTCATGATGAGCCTTCTATTAGTTCTAGTGGTTCTAGTGGGTCTAGTGGTTCTATTGGTTCTATTGGTTCTAGTGGTTCTGGTTCGATGCGGCTCACCTTCCAGCTCCAGTTCCTCGAACCAGAGGCGACGCGTGCGGATCACATGTCAAATCTCAGGTTTCATCTCGGCTATTAACGGAGGGTCAGGGCGGTTCATTCCTACAGACTATTACTGCTGCCATTCCCAGAAAGTTAAAAAGGTGAAGTAGGACGCAGGAAACAGGAAGTTCATTCATGGAGACACGAGCATGGGCTCTTATGACTCCTCATATACACACATGTATATACATATATACATATATATATAGATATACACACATATATATATATATATACATACATATATGTATATATATATATATATATGTATACATATATATATAGATATACACACATATATATATATATACATACATATATGTATATATATATGTATATATGTATATACTATAGCTCCTATAGGGGTAAGCTGGTAAACTTTATGACCCATAGTGCATCAGACTAATATTTGTGGAGCATTTAACCACATTTGAAGCCCTGCTGAGGAGGTTATTGTTCATTTTGGTGTTTTTTCGTCACTGATACAAAGTGAGAATTTCATCCATTTTAATACAGAATAAAAAAATCACATCCTGGAGGATGACTTCAACATGCATCACGACCGTAAACTCATCGTCTCGTCAGGGTTTCCTGACTTATTCACCCCCTCATGACTGATTCTGTCACAGGTCTGGTCTCAGGTTCTACTGGACAGGTCCAGTCACTTCAGCCGGTTCAGGGTCAAACATCCATGGGGGGTTACAGCAGGGGGGGGCAGGGATCCGTGTCAGGACCACACGCCTGGTTATGAGGAGGAGGATGATGATGATGATGAGAGGAGGACGGGTTAGGTGATCTACTGAGGACCTCTAGTGGTCACAGGAGGTAACAACATCATCTAAAAATAATAAAACTAAACTTTATCCATAAATCTCATGTTAAACCTGAGCTAAACACTAAATAAAGTATTTTATCTGTTCCTGTTCCAGCATCAATATATATCATCAATATCCACATCATCAATACAATAATAAAATAGTTTAATATAATATCAGTAGATTTAGATATTTATTTAGATTGGAGCTGTTTGTGGGATTATTTAATTGGCTCCTTTATAATTTACAGAAAATATTCTTCATGTTCTTAATGATCCTCAGTGATTTACAGCATTTTATGGACCAATAATTTATCTTTGTACTCTGATTTTATTAATTAGAGAAGTTTGTATTAAAGATAATTTTCATTATTTCAAGTTTTTTCCTGATTTGGATCAGTTTTGTCTTTTTTGAAGTTTTAAATAAATTCAATTCAATTCAATTTATTTGTATAGCCCAGAATCACAAATCAGATTTGCCCCAAAGGGCTTTACATTGTGTACAAAAGCAACACAACATCCCCTGTCCTTAGACCCTCACATCGTACAAGGTAAAATAAAGTATTTTAACATTTTTCCTCCACTATTCTATCTCTATTTCCTGTGTATCATCAGCATAAATAGATTCTGACTCTTCTGTCGTCACCTCACATGTTGTAGATTTATTCTGATTCAGGTTTTAGTCCAATAACCTGTGTGGTTGTAGATTTGAGCAGTGACTATAGTTGTGACATCACAACCTCACACTGGTTTTAAGGCTCAGATTCTGAGGTTGTGTCATTGAGTTCTGAAACATGAAACTGTATTTATTCACTGCAAAAAGATGGAATCTCCTCATTTAATGATGTGAAAATATCTTGTTTTAGTACAATTATATTAAATATGATGTCACTGTCCAGTTTGTATCTATTTTTATTCTATTATTTTTTACTGATGATTTTTAATCAAATATCTCAAACAGTAAAAGGTGAATGTAAGTTTCTTTTTAAATAATCATAAAGATTTTAATCCTTGCTCCTAAACACTGACTCATGTTTCATGTGATTCTTTGCCCTTGGCCCCGCCCACTTTGACAATCTCAGACCAATCAGGACACACGCTGTGTGTGTGTGTGTGTGTGTGTGTGTGTGTGTGTGTGTTTGTCCAGTGCCGCGGCAACATGAGACGAACCGTTTCCATGGTGAGAGCCAACTGAAAGGGTCAGTACGCTCCGACCCAGAGGACAGGCGGGAAGTGTGTGTGTGTGTGTGTGTGTGTGTGTGTGTGTGTGTGTGTGTGTGTGTGTGTTTGACAGCAAAGGTCACACCAGACGCTGTGTTTGTGCAGATTAATGAAACCAGTCGGTTTTGTTGTCGCCGCTCGTTTGATGCTGAGGCCAGACACCTGTCAATCAAAGTCAATACACCTGTCAATCAAAGTCAATACACCTGTCAATGATTAATAATCTATAAATGCAGGAAACACTGACAGGATGCTGACAAAGTTCTACACAGACAGATTATATTATATATTTTAAAGAAAATGTTTTTATAATATATATATAATATATTATTATATATATTATAATATTTTTAAGTATAATAATCCTCAGATAACTTTAAACCAAAAACATGTTAAAGTTTTCTCTCCAGAGCTGAAGATAAATGTTAATGTGATAAATGTTTTTTCCTTCTTGTCCACTTTAAAAAGTTCACATCAATGCAATAACCACATAGCAACCACCTTAGCAACCACCTGTCCACGGCGTTGCAATGACGCTAACATCTGTTTAAAAACTCTAAATCAAAACAGCTGCAGCGGTGTGTCGTGGAAATTTGACTTACGGTAAAATTATAGAAAAGATGATCCAAGCAAACAGTTATTTTTGTGTGGTTTATTGGAAAGGAATAACAAAAAAAGAACAAAGAAGAACAATCTTTGCAAAGATGGTGAGAAACCCAAGTCTGCCTGATGCAGGGTTGAGTCTCTCCCCCGACACTCCTTATGCACCGTTTTTTATACTAAGACACTTACGGGCACACAAACGCATGGGAATTTAGGGAGTATGAGGTGCTAGCGTTTATCATAACTCTTCGACCTTGGCTTGTGCAGCTGCGCTTTTATCAGAATAAAGATGAACAATGGAAGATTCATTTTCCCATCACAATTCCCTCCTTTTGATTAACATTAATCAACCAATGCAAAAATATTTGTAAAACACATGAAAACCTTAGACCATCAACATAATAACTGATATAAACATGAGGAAAAATATAACATGTAAAATGTGTGAACATATGTAAGTGTGAGATATATATTGGAATATATGTATATGTGTAAGGTTAGTAAAAAATACAAAGAGCATATATGTTGTGAGATGAGAAAAAAACCCTAAAAAACATCAAGAGATTCACACCTGTTAAGGTTTAAGAAAATCCATCATTACAGGGTTTATGCATCAACTTCATCAGGAAATAGTTCCAGGAAAACAACATCAGTGCCAGAATCAGCTACAGCATGGAGAGCAGTGTATCTCACCATGGTTGAAGCGAGCATGCGAGCAATCAGAGACTTGACTAAAGGCACTAGACAGCAGGAGAGCAAACAGAGAACAAGCAATGCAACGCCAATCATTGTACCAATGCGAATAAGCCATGCCTGCCATCCAAAGCCAGTAACCCATGAAGAGTTGAAAAAGGAATCACGATCAATGGCATCACGTAAAGAGGTCAAATTTTGTATGGCCTGTGCAATAACTCCACCATCCTCAGAATTAGCAGGAATGTAGGTACAACAGCTCGTGTTAATCAAAGCACATACTCCACCACTAGAGGCGACCACATGGTCCAGCACAATACGATTCTGTAGGGTGACCGCACGCAGAGCCTTCATTTCAATTCGACTAGCTTCTAGAATTGTGACGGTCGAATTGACAAACCCAGAAAACCTATAGCTCAACGTTTCCATACGCAACATTAACTTACCCACGCCAAGCTGTGGAAACAAGGAAAGAACAACCTTTTGACCCACAGTCCAAAGTTTATGGTCAGCTGGTACGTCCGTGCCCCAGATTGCGTCATGCGGGACATAGCTACGTTTGTCACGGGTGGATCTGGGAGTGGTTGACACAATAAAGGAGTGGTCAGCTGCAGTAATTAAAGCACACCGGCCAATCCAATTAGGGGGCAAGGAAGTGTAAACATTGTACCCACAAAGCCACAGAACATTATCTTGGGGCAGTGTGCCCATTTGGTCTGGAACAGTGAAATAGGGTGCGCACTGACTACTTGGAGCAGCTTGGGAGGCATTTAAGCTAGAATTACCTTGGAACGGAGTGCAGGGGCTTGAAATATTCAAACAAAATGCAGTCGGAATTTTCCCCATCTGAACAGGAGAATCTGTCAGACTCATTGCCATAGTCATAGCATAACAGACATACTTCGTGCCTGGTTTAATGTGAACAGGACCAAAAATTGGAGTACCACCTGTGTCGTTGGTAGACCTAAAATGAGAGAAGTCTGGGCCAGTAACTGTAATCAGTGGAGGTAAGAATACACCAGTACGTATTTTTATTGTGCCATTCAAATAAGTAGCTGAGACTAAGGAAGACAAAACCCGTGGAAAGTATGTGTATGCATTAGGCACAGGTAAAGGAGTGATGTGAGGGTTAGAAGCTGCAATAGGCATATGAGTGCAGACATAGCAGTTAGAACGATTGTATGATTCAGCAACATATTTGGCATATTGATACCAGTAATTAAGAGTGTACACACTAGCATGCTTTGTGGCTTTAGCGAGAGCATGTAACCACATGTAGTCAGGTGGAACCATGTCATCTCTTTTACCATGATAAATCAAAGAGGTCGAATTATGGTCAGGAGAATTTACACTCTGCAGGTTCAGCCATAGCAGTGGAAAAACAATCACAATTGACACCAGAAACAACAAAGTGGTCCCTCGGAGTCCACACAGCCCTGGATTTCCGAATGGATGCCAAGGCGCTCGCTCCATAGTGCTTGCTTCTGCTTCTGCCGTAGGTGGCGGGCTCTTCTATGGTCTATTTTCTGCTCTTCTATGACCTAGGTGAACGGTTACCAGCACTCGTCACCTTCAACAGCTAACAGTGAATGCTAACAGTGTTTAATCGGTGGGAGGGGGTGTGTGTGTGGGTGTCCCTCCTTCCGCCAGCTTCACAAGCGCAGGTGCCACAGATGGAGGTGAGATGACTTTGCAGTGAGATGCGTGTACCCACGTAGCTCGCTCTTGGACCTTTATAGCAGTGTGTGTGGTGAGAAGGACTTGAAATGGGCCCAGCCAACGTCGATGTCGCCAAGTCTTGCGCCGGAAGTTCTTGATCAGCACGAAGTCACCTGGTTTGATGTTGTGGAGAGGTCTGGTTGCCTGTCGTGGGAGGGCAGCCGATACCTGTCGCCTAATATCAGAAAGAGATTGAGTTAATGATATACAATAGCTCACCAAGTCATCCTCACAGAGATTGGTGTTTATCGGAGGTCCTGGGGGCCCCATCCCAACATTCGGAGGCACTGCAAACAGAATTTCAAAAGGTGAAAGGTTATGACGCGCGCGCACCCGCATTCTCATGTACATCAACACAATAGGCAAGCATTTTGGCCAACTTAGTTTTGTTTCTTCACAGCACTTGACCAATTTAGATTTTACTGTACCATTTTCTCGCTCCACTGCTCCACCTGCCTTTGGATAATACGCACAATGTCGTTTAACATCAAAACCTAATCGCTCAGATAATTGTTGTATTATTTCATTCACAAAGTGGGTGCCATTGTCTGATGAGAGCTTCTCTGGAATTCCCCATCTTGGAATAATTTCAGTTAACAATGCTTTAGCTACTGTAGTAGCGGATGAATGTTTGGCGGGGACTGCCTCTAGCCATTTGCTAAACATGTCTACCAAAATGAGACAATATTTCTTTCCTTCACTGGGTGTTAGCTCAATAAAGTCCATCATAACATGTTCAAATGGTCTTGTTGGAGGAGGGTGTGCTGCTTGTTCAAATAAAGGTTTGGGTTTCCCTGGATTGTTTTGAGCACAGATTAAACAGGCTTTGCAAAAGTCGGATGCAAATGTTGAAAAACCTTTTGTAAACCAAAACTGTTGAATGGCTGCGAACATCCCTCCTTTTGACACATGGTCTAGACCATGGGTCAATTTAGCATAACAAGAAAAAAGCCGACGGGGAAGGCACGGTTTGCCGTTTGGGCCTAACCAGACGCCATCCACCACAACTGCCCCACACCGGGACCAGACTTTGCGCTCTTCTGGAGTCGACAGGCTCATAAGATCAGACAGTGTAGCAGGAGAGGAAGAAGAGGAGTCAGAGAGAAGTAAGAGAGAAAGGGAGGGAGGTAATTTAGCAGCGTTCTTAGCAGCAGCGTCTGCGCGCGCATTCCCGAGGGAAACTGGGTCAGAGGCGCGTGTGTGTGCAGCACACTTACAAACAGCAAGTTGAGAAGGGAGCAAAATCGCATCGAGTAGTGCAGCAACCTTCTTATGATGTAATATAGGTTTGCCATCAGACTTTAGGAAATTCCTATGTTTCCAAAGGGCCCCGAAATCATGTACAACTCCAAATGCATAGCGAGAGTCAGTGTAAATCGTAACTGAGCGACCTTTTGCTAATTTACATGCTTCTGTAAGTGCCACCAGCTCTGCTGCTTGTGCTGAGTAATGAGAAGGCAGGGAAGATGATTGCACTACACAATGGTCATCAACAACTGCGTAACCAACATGTGAGTGTCCTGAAGCTGGATCTCTAAAAGCAGATCCATCCACATAGAAAATAAGTTCAGAGTTAGGTAAGGGCACATCAAACAAGTCTGGCCTAGGCGTGCAGATTTCTTGCAACTCAGCTGTGCATGAGTGTGGTGTGCCATCATCAGGGAGTGGCATGAGTGTAGCAGGATTGAGTGTGGAGCATTTTCGCACTGTCACATGAGGCAACCCTAAAAGAGTTGTATGATATCGAAGCCAACGTGATGCAGAGAGATGAGAAGATTTCTGTTCTTGCAAAATAGACGCTACAGAGTGTGGGACATACAAAGTAAGAGCACCATAGCCGACAAAGTCTCGTGATGCGACAACAGCGGACTCACATGCAGCCACAGCGCGTAAACAAGATGGAAGACCTCTAGCCACAGGATCAAGCAACCGTGAAAAATAACCAATGGGCTTTAATGAATCCCCATGTGTCTGCAAAAGCACTGACGTCATACAACCATGTCTCTCATCCACAAACTGAATGAAAGTTTTAGCTGGATCTGGAATGCCAAGAGTCGGAGCAGATTGCAGAGCAATTTTCAAACCTTCAAAAGAACGTTCTGCTTCAAGAGTCCATTCAAGAAGTGTAGAAGCTGACATATCACGCCCTAGAGTCATGTCTCTGAGTGGTCTTTCCAACTCTGAAAAATTAGGAACGAAATGCCTACAGTAAGAACACATCCCCAAAAACGTGAGCATTTGTTTTTTAGTTTGTGGTTTTGGAGTTTTTACAATAGCAGAAATTCTGCTTGGAGACAATCTCTTTCCCTCTGGAGTCAAGATGTGGCCTAAAAAGGTCACACTTTGTGAAACAAACTGCAGTTTAGAAATAGAGGCCTTGTGCCCCTCTTGAGCGAGGTGTTTAAGTAATTTAATTGTGTCATGTTCACACTGTTCTTTAGTTGGTGCAGCTATAAGCAAATCATCAACATATGTCAATAGCACAGAGCCATCACTGAGCTCCAAAGGTGCCAGGCTGCGGCTAAGAGCCTCACAGAACAAAACTGGTGAACAGTTCAACCCCTGACATAACCTGGTCCACGTGTACCGGCGGCCATTAAAGCAAAATGCAAACCAAAATTGAGAGTCTTCATGAACAGGTACAGAAAAAAATGCATTCGAAAGGTCAACAACTGAAAACCACTGAGCATTTGATGGAATTTGAGTTAAAATTGTGTAAGGATTAGGTACATTTGGGGTGGGTGAAACAATTGCTGCATTAACAGCCTGTAAATCTTGAACAAAACGCCACTCAGTAGGCTGATTTTCAGGCCTATTTTTTTTGACAGGAAAAATTGGAGTTTGAACTGGTGAGTCTTCACATGGGACAATTACTCCTGCTTCTAATAAAGATGTAAAAACAGGAGTAATTCCTTCAATGGCTTCTGGGCGCAGCGGATATTGACGCTGTTGTGGTCTGTAATCAGACTTAGGTTTGATATGAACTGGAGGGCAGTTTTTTATAAGCCCTACGTCATATTTACTTGTAGCCCACAAATGTTCGGGAACTTCCTTTAACAGGGGAGAGATATCTGCTGGTGATGTCATCGTCATGATTGAAGCAGGCTGGAAGAGAGCAGAGAGTAGATAGACTGAGCGCAACACAGACACTGTCTCTGAAAAAGATAATTTTGAAACTTTGAGAGATGGTGAATAAAACAGATTTGGATTTTCAACGTCGGGCTGCCAATCAGTTGCACATGTGCATGTGAGAGCAAAAAGACCTAAATCTTGCCACCGTTCAGTTTTCGATTTTGTGATTGAGACATGAGGGGCTGCGTTTTGAACATGATAAACCCCTAATTGTCCGTCTGTCAATTTTGCAGCTGCAATGCAACGTACATTATCAAAATACAAACCTCCAATGCACAGGTGATCATTCAGATTTTGATAAAATTGCACTTCATAGCTGAGATCAGGGCCATCATGTACATGAGAGGTACAATGCAGTCTGTCTGCTCTCATTTTGTCTGAGTCAGCATTAAAAAATGGAAGTGCAGTTTTTAATATTGCCTCTCCCATTTTTGAATCCAACCACCATTGATAAACATATTGAGGCTGATTTGTGTCAAGTTTTACACAAGTTGAAATACTTTCTCGACCAATTTGCAGACCATTAGGCGTGGAATGAATTGTTATTCCCCATTTAATCATCAAATCTCGGCCTAAGAGATTCAATGGGCATAATTCTGACACAAGGAATGAGTGTTTAGTTGAGACAGTACCGTCTGGAGATTCCCATGAACATCGTATAGGAGTTGAAAATTTCTCTAAAACCTTTTGACCGCTTGCACTTATAGACCAAATTGTTCTGCCACTAAGTTTTGTAGAGAGAGCTCTCGATTGAAGCACTGAATGAGTTGCTCCGGAGTCAACCATAAATTCAACAGGCCTGTCATTTATCATACAAGTAATAGTTGGTAACTCTTTGTATGCCGGGCTTTCAACAGCTGTATAAGTGCCTACCAGTTTGGTTACCTTTTCCAACTCTAAAATCTTAGCAAGCAGTGTATCAGTAGCAAGCGCTTCTTCATTGCATTGAGCAGGTGTGTGTGTGTTGAGTGTAAGTGTGTGGTGCTGGTTACTCATCCGCTTGTCCGTCTTTTTTCCTTCGTCAGCTGGTCAGTCGGAGAGGTGTCTGGATGACTGGGCAGGCTGCTCTCCCAGGGCATCATGGTTTCCCCCTCGACTTGCACGGCCATCTCGTCTGCGTGGTTCCGGACATTCATTTCTCCAGTGTCCGATCTCATTGCAATTAAAACATTTGTCGTTTTCACGGCCCCCTGGACTTCGATTAGAATATTCTCCTCTCTTACGTCTGCCTCGAAAAGTTCCTCTCGTAATATGTGCCATTGCCAGATTTGCATTTAGCTGAGCAGTTTCAACTTTTTTCAGCTTTCTTAGCTTTGCCTTCATTCGTCTTCGCCTCTGCGTGTTTAGCATGACGTAGTACTTCTGGAATGCGATTGTCTTGCCAACCACCAACCAAGGTCACTTTTATCTGTTTTAATATTTCTGGATGCAGTCCCTCACAAAAGGCCATTTTAAAAATGACTTCAAATGTGGTCTCTGGCCCAGTATAATATTCAGGTTTGTCATTTCCTGAATGTGCGGTGCAAACTTCTTCCAAACGATAATAAAAGTCCACAACACTCTCATCAGGGCCTTGGACGCAGTCTTTAATTTTTCCCATGTCAAATTTCACTGGGAATGCCTCTTTAATCGCATCTCTTATGGTCATGATGTACTTCTCCCAGTCCTTGGTCTCATCCCATATTGCTTGTCCAGGTCGCATTGTATCATGGCCAGGTGCTTGGACCACAGTGGCAATTTTGGCAAACCCCTCTGGTTTCAAATGCAGTAGAAGCAGCTTTTTTAGCTCTGGGCCTGTGGGACGCCACGCTTTGCTGAAGTTGAAGACCGCACGTGCCAATTGATCACCACCACGATGGGGAGAAGGCCAGTCTTTCATCGCCTCTTTCATTTCACTGTCCATTTGTCGTAAAACAAGAACTGGATGCCCATCTGGACCTGGGTACTCCAGCATTGGAGCGTTGAACACAGTGCCTTGCCTTGTGTGGGAGGGAGAAGAAATATAAGTAAACTTTCTTGGGTCTGATGGAGACCGATTGTCTTCTGACATGACAGATGAGGAGACATCAAAGAGGTTTGCGGGTGGTTGGGGGTACAGGCGCGCTGAACTTGGTCCTCCACCGTCAGTGAAAGGGTTGTTTGAGGCTTGGGGCGGTGTTCTCACTGCTGCTGCAGGCGGCGCAGACGGCGTTGTTGACGACACTGTTGCAGCTGCGAGCCCTCTGTCTCGGTCTGGAGCTGGCTGTGGTGGGGGTCTGTAGGGCGGCACCCAGTCATCCTCCCTCCGCTGAGCAGGCTGATTTAGGCTCGGAAACAAAGCAGAAACAGATGTATCAGATGCGGTTCCCTGTCCATCTTTTTCCTGACTTTTCTGTGCTGATCTTTTTTGTTTTTTTTTCTCTACTTTCAGCTTCTGCTATCCACTTCTTCAAACACTTTCTTTGCTCTGCTAACTCCTTCAAATCTTTCATGCTGACTTTCTTTTTCCCACTTTGTTTTTTCACATCCTCATTCAATCTTTCACTTATCTTATTTAGCTGAGCTAAACTAAAAGACCCCCCTTTTGGAAACTCAAAATACCCAACCCAGACTTCCAAATGTTTCAGACATTCTTCCCCATATTTATCTCTCATCACATTCACACAAGGCGAATTCCAGTCCGGTGTCTCTACCTTGCTGCCCTTTGACCCCATTTGGTCAAAACCACTAGGTCCCTGATCCCTTGCGCCCTGGAGCTCCACTCAACAGGATCTTTAACCTCACACACGGGGCCTCACAAGGGACCCATCTCTGTACACATGCGGCAGCCCCAATAGGACTAAATCCTATTTTCCCTAACTGGCGCAGGGAACACCTAGAATAGCAGGTCGCGAACCTGCTTTACTGTCTGCGGCAGCGACAGAAGTGAGCGCTCCTGTAGAACCGTCACCAGTTCTACCCTGGTCGAGACTGGACCTTCGTTCTGCCTAACCACACAACAATCTGTTTTCAACAGGCTTGGATTTTTTTTTTTTTTTTTTTCTCACTTTAGACTATCAATTACAATTATAATTCTAGCACAAATTGAACTAACTTAATTTGGAGAGTGAAAAAAAAAGGTTAAAAAAAAATTATACTTATCGTAACAAATTGAGTGGATTCGGTGAAGATTCCGAGGTGACGGCTGGATTCCAGGAGCAGTCGGTCCTCCCGTCCTTCAGATGGTAGGGTAAGAGGCAGGACGTTGGTTTGTCCGTCCTGGGTGATCAGCCCCCGGCTGCAGCTGGTCCAACGGCCCTCCTGGAATCCCACTTCTGACACCAAGTTTGTCGTGGAAATTTGACTTACGGTAAAATTATAGAAAAGATGATCCAAGCAAACAGTTATTTTTGTGTGGTTTATTGGAAAGGAATAACAAAAAAAGAACAAAGAAGAACAATCTTTGCAAAGATGGTGAGAAACCCAAGTCTGCCTGATGCAGGGTTGAGTCTCTCCCCCGACACTCCTTATGCACCGTTTTTTATACTAAGACACTTACGGGCACACAAACGCATGGGAATTTAGGGAGTATGAGGTGCTAGCGTTTATCATAACTCTTCGACCTTGGCTTGTGCAGCTGCGCTTTTATCAGAATAAAGATGAACAATGGAAGATTCATTTTCCCATCACAGGTGTTAGCAGTTAGCATTAGCAGCGGTGTTAGCATTAGCAGCAGTGTTAGCATCAGCATTAGCAGGAGCAGAGTTAGCATCAGCATTAGCAACACAAGCATCAGCACCAGCTTTAGCCAAAGTTGGCATTAGCAGCAGCAGTGTTAGCATCAGCATTAGCAACACAAGCATCAGCACCAGCTTTAGCCAAAGTTAGCATTAGCAGCAGCAGTGTTAGAAGCAGTATTAGCAACCGTGTTAGCATTAGCAGCAGTTAGCAGAAGTGTAGCAGCAGCATTAGCAGCAGTTAGCAGTGTTAGCATCAGCAGCAGTGTTAATAACAGCATTAGCAGCAGTTAGCAGTGTTAGAATCAGCGTTAGCAGCAGCATAAGTAGCAGTGTTATTAACAGCATTAGCAGCATTAGCAGGGTTAGCAGCGTTAGCAGCAGTGTTAATAACAGCATTAGCATTAGCAGCGTTAGCATTAGCAGCATTAGCAGCAGTGTTAATACCTGCTTTAGCAGCATTAGCAGCATTAGCAGGGTTAGCAGCGTTTGCAGCAGTGTTAATAACAGCATTAGCAGCATTAGCGTTAGCAGCAGTGTTAATAACAGCATTAGCAGCCTTAGAATTAGCAGCGTTAGCAGCAGTGTGTTTGTGCCTCTTCATCCTGCCGCTGTTTGTTCAGGTGGGTTTATCTCTATTTCGTGGTTCAGGTCGCTCTGACTCTGTTTTCAGGATCAAACGCTGAGGTCAAAGGTTAAAGGTCAGAAAACCTGCTGAGGTGAAACATCTAAGAACCAATGAATCAAAGTTAAAGCTTTTTTAAGACTTTAGTAAAATATTATTCTAATGCTTATAGATGTTATTTTCAGTAAATATTTCAGGTTCTAGGATGTTCTTCATTTTTCATTAAATCCTTCATGTCGTCAGATAAATTATCAGAAACTAGAATAAAATTCAGACTCAATTTGAGCAGAATTTTCCATCTATGACAAAGTCATAGTCAAAAAAGCTGTGATATGAAAAGTTAAGGTTTGGTGTGAAAATGGTGCTTTTATTTTGAAGGACATTGTTTTCTAATCTGCTAAGTTTTGTTTCCATGTGTCAACAATATGCACATGTGTGAAATTCTTATTTTATTGCTTTTATATATTTTATAGAAATAAATATCAGACTTTTTTTAAATTATGACATTAAACATTTTTTATCATGTATAAGTAATATTTTAGGATTTTAAACTTTTAAAAGCGGTTATCTATTTGAATTATGTCATTATATATTGCAAAAAAAAAAAAAAATTGAATCATTCAAGAGATTTTCCTCTCTCACACACACACACCTTCACTATAACACACACAGACACACACACACACACACGCACGCACACGCGCACACACACACACACACACACACACACACACACACACTTCCTGCCAGACGTCTGTCCCTAAAAGTGATTTATAATTCTGAGATAAACGTCTAAAAATAGAATGAATGACACCATCCTCCCTGTGTGTGTGTGTGCGTGTGCGTGTGTGTGTTCATCAGGCGATGACTAACGTGACGATGATGCAGCTGATGAATTAAAATCTGCAGAGAAACATCGAGTTTCATCTTTAGGTGAACAATAAATGTTTGATTCACTTCTATGAGTTCAGCAAAAAACAAACTCATTACTCAGAGAAACGTTCAATAAAATTTTGATCAAAACTAAACTGATGATTTTTGGGTCATTTTCAACCACTTCAACACTTTGAGTTGGTTCTAATGTAAAATGAAGTTTAAATGATCCTGCTCATGTTTAAAGCTTTAAATTATAATTTATAACCGATGCACTTCTAATGTGCAAACAAAGAAATCAAATAGTTACAAAGCATAATGTCAACTATAATTATAATTATTATAAATACAGCAAAGTTGTATTTTACTTCATTATTTCTATACTTTTAAAGTCGAGTTTGAGGAGGAACTGATTATATAATCTGTACAAATAATGAACCAGCTGTGGTTTGATGACACACACACACACACACACACACACACACACACACACACACACCCTTGTTTAGTCTGAATCACCATCACACACTGAGTATATGGGTCAGCCTGAGTCACTGTGTGTGTGTTATAGTGAAGGTGTGTGTGTGTGGTGTGTGTGCTCTCCACCTGTCTCCTCCTGAGCATGAGAGACACACACACACACACACACACACACACACACACACACACACACACACACACACACACACACACACACACACACACACACACACACACACACACACACACACACACACACACACACACACACACACACACAAGCAGGTGAAGACAAAACCAGAAAAAAGATAAAGACAGAAACAGCTGCAGAAAACGCTGAGTCATGTTTACTGGATGAGGAATAAAGCGCTGAGTCATGTTTACTGGATGAGGAATAAAGCGCTGAGTCATCATCTGTCTGTGTTAAATCATCATCATCACTACATCTACTGGTTCTATTATTATTAGTATTATCATCATATCATTAGTGACGAAGCTCATTTCCACAACAATTCACATGAAAATAAGAAATAATAGAAATATTAATGGAATATCTCATAACTTTTTCTTCTTTATTTTCAGGTGTTAAAGTAATAATATTAATAGACTAAATTAATGAGATGAGCATTAATCTGTTTACTGCAGTAATATAACAGGAACAGCTGAATTAACTTCTACCTACAACACGATATAAACATTTATGTTTGACAGATTTATTTGGACTAAATGTCTCTCACACTTATAGTCCCTGAAACGCCTCCTGTTCTTTATGAAACTTACTGAAGCTTTTTGTTGAAGTTGGTTTCAGTAAATATTTCAGGTTGTAGGATGTTCCTCAGATTTCATTAATACTTCATGTCGAGCAGCAGCTAAAGTTCCATCTTTACGTAGTGTTTAACATGGAAATCACTGCTGTGATATAAACCTGGGTTTTTACAGTTTGCTGTGAAACGGGTGCTTTTATTTTGAAGGACATAATTCACAATGTATTGGTTTTCAACAAATAAAAAATTAAACCCACTATCTATATAAATAATAAATAAATAATAAATAAATTCACTTACTGAGCCTTTTTCAAAATAAAACTAAATTCAAGGTGTTTTTTCTCAGGTCTTAATGGTTTGAATCACACGTTTGATGGTTATTATGGACGTTATTGAAATCTGAAAACAGCAGCATTGAGTTTTATTCATAAACCTGAGCTTCAGAACTGAATGTTTTATCTGTAGTAAAACATATTAGATTCTTTCCTCCACTATTCTACCTCTATTTCCTGTGTATCATCAGCATAAATAGATTCTGACTCTTCTGTATCTCCTCACATGTTGTAGATTTATTCTGATTCAGGTTTAAGTCCAATAACCTTTGTGTTTGTACAGATATTCCACATTTATCATCATTTACAGCAGGAAACTGAAAAATAAAGTGGTTAATAGGATTTAAAGGTGACTCAGATTTCTAAACCATGTTTTCTGTCATGTGTTCGGTCTAGTTCCTGATGCAGGATCAGAGCGATTTCCTGATGTTTTTAAGTTTAACACACACACACACACACACACACACACACACACACACACACACACACACACACACACACACACACACACACACACACACACACACACACACAAACAGCTGTGATGTGGAAGCTGGAAAAAAAAAAAAAACATAAAGAGACTTTAACTCCTGAAATTAAAATATTTACATATTTTTAGAGAATCTTTCAATGACAATAAATTATTTTTCACACTTATGATAATATTTGTGTTTTTAAAGCTCCAGACGTAGAATCGATGAAGACGAAGAAGAATTTCAGCTGGAAACACGTTTTTTTCCCGTTAAAATTCAGTTTAGAACCAACTTCTCTGAAAAGATGCAACGAAAGATTAAAACCAGTAAAAAAACAGCAGCTCTTTAGTGAAAAAACACGACACCAAAGAAGAAGAATGAATCAATCAATTATTATTATCAGCATCATCATCATCATCATCATCATTATTGATCCCACAGCGAACGTCGAGGATGAAGAACAAAAAACATTCCGTCGCTTCCCGTCGTCCAATCAGCTTCCAGATTCCACAGAAGTTTCGTCCTTTTAAAGCTTTTCTACAAAAATACGACGAGCGACGGCGTCGGGTCCGATCACGTCGCCCGATCAATGAATCAATTAAAAATACAATCAGGATATGTTCACATACATCTGGTTTCATATATAGATTTAGATCTCTCCCAGGAACAGACGTCTAATATGTACACGCAGGGCGGCTGTGGGTCGCTGGGCCGTCCATCAATCAGCCAATAACAGATCAATTAACCAATTAATCAATCAACCAGTCAGCAGACTGACGGCGTTTCTGTCTCGTCATCAACATAAAAAAAACACTTAAGTCGGCTGAAACGGCTCAAAAAATAAACCTAATAAACACACAGAACGTGAGAACAGACTCTGGACTGCATTTCCCAGCATGCACCAGGTCACCAGGACAAATCCGTTCACCAACAGGAGCCTGAAAAACTGGTTTCTACTTATTGAGTTGATTTATTGAACATTACATTTACAAATAAGAAATCTGTTTCTATTCTAAACTGATTTAGTCAAAGTTTTCGTGACTTTTTGAACATTTAAAGTCATAAATTAAAGGTGAAGTGATGAAACGTTTGTAGATGTAAATTAGTCGTTTTATTAATCTGGAGAGGAAATAATGAACTTAATAAATTTAGATGTAAAAACAGTGATAAAATCAGCAGGAGCTTAAATCCAACAAACTGGTTTTATTCAATTGTTCTATTATCTCCTTGTATTTCACTTTTCTTCTGTTATTCTGGTGGAAAATACTAAACCTGGTTCATTTTAACTAATTCAGTCAGTATCTGTAGATTTTTTATTATTTCCCAGTGAAACTGATTATTTGAGATCTGAACATTTTAAATTAATGAAGTTGAATGGATGAACTTTAGTTGTAAATGTTATCACACATTTGAGGAGAAAATAATGAATTATTAAGTAAAAATATTCATCTGAGTCTACAACAAACTGGAAAAATGTTCTTTTTATTAAATTATTCAATTTAAACTCCCTTAACTTATTTTAAGTGGTTTCGTCAGATTTGAAGCCTTTTTGTGATTAATTCCTACAGAAACTAATTATTTAAATATGTAAAATAATGAAAAAAAGGAAATTAGCATTTAAAGCCCAACACGCTGAATACGAGCTTTACACTAAATGAAGAAAAAAAAAGTTAAGTTTTGCTGTTAAATCTTTGTTATATATTTTTTGGACATTTTTCACTACTATGAAAAACTAAAGTAAAACACTCAATAAAACCACTCACTTGATGTTTGCAGCTGGAAGATTCATCGTTATGTGAAGTCGTGGCGACTTTTAGAGGCAACGCGTCGTTTTCAGGCTGAAACCAGGTTTGAACTCTACGACCTTTGACCCTTAAAGCCTCTTTAACAGAATCTACAGAAACTCGTTTTTATTTTAACAACACGAGTCAAACATTGAAGGAAAAGTTTCAACAGATGGATTTTACTTAAATATCATGTTAATTCTTTAATGTTAACGATTCTTCTTTTATTTTCTAGCTTTTTTCCTTGGAATGTGCAGCTGAAGCTGCTTGTTTTAAAGCTTTTTTACATTTTCTTTTGGTTCTGGTTCAGAAAATCACTTCCTCATTTATAAATCTGCATTGAAAAAACATTTTTTTAGATTTTAGAGAAATCAGAGATTTTACTTGTTCTCGCTGTCGATTAAAAAAAACAAACAGAATCTGAGGCTGGATGAAGGATTAGTTAAGACTTACATGATGATAAATGATTCAGCCACCCGGGTCTGGACCTGATAGAACCAGCTATCAGAACCAGACCAGAACCCTGCAGATAAATAAGATAAATAAAGACCTGAGTTCTGATTCAAGGTCTGAGACGAGGATTAAAACAAACTAGTTTTTATTAAACATCACGAGAACCTTTAAAGGTTTGCTGCTCTTAACCTGCAGTTAAAAAAAATAAAATAAAAACTAAAATAAAATAAAATACGTGGCCATCTGTTGCCTCTAAAAGTCGCCGATAAATCACTGACTTTTATTTTGAAAATATTTACAGAAACGTTTCTGGTCGTCTGTTTATTTGAAAATTAACGTGTATGAACCCGTTTGTTCTGAAGCATTCACAGAGTCCGGTTCTGACTCTAGGCCTGAACCTGGACTCCCTGGCCCCCCTCAGACCCACAGCCGGCCCAACCAGAACCTCCACAGGCCGTGGTTCAACCACTGGACTGAAAGGAGCTAACCCCGCCCCCCTGGGAGTCTCCTAGGAAACAACAAAAAGGCAAATCAAACACACCCAGAGGATCCGAGACACTAAAAACACTTCCTGCTTCCTGTCGGGTTAATCGACCAATCAGGACACGGAGGAAGTGAAAAAAAAAAAAAAAACAGTCAGTTCCGTGGGTCAGACTGGGTCAAAAAAAACTTTATCCACAAAAAGGCGAAAAAGTTAAAACAAACAGAATCTAAACGCAGACTCAAACTCTGGGGGGTCACAGGAAGTCCAGGTCCCGGGTCACCCCCCTCCTCACTTGTGATTGGCTGGGGGCGGCGGCGGCAGCAGGGGGGCGGAGCGGTCGTTGGTCATGGTCCGTTTCAGCCTCACGCTGCGGATCTGTCTCAGCATGTCGCCCGGACCCCGGTCCCGGTCCTCCTGGTCCTGCTGGTCCTGGGGGGCCACGGCGGAGGGGGGCGGGGCCTGAGGCTGGTGGAGGGCCGCAGGGACGGAGGATCCGGGCTGGGCCGCGGACGCCTGGTGGTGCTGGAGCAGAGACGGCTGGTACTGGACCTGATGCTGGACCTGGATCTGATGCTGGACCTGATGCTGGACCTGGACCTGATGCTGGACCTGGACCTGATGCTGGACCTGATGCTGGACCTGATGCTGGACCTGGACCTGATGGTTTAACGGCTGCTGCTGAATCAGCTGTTTGGTGTTGACGCCGTCTGGCGGCAGCGGGGAGACGTGTGGGATCTGGACCTGGACCGGAACCGTGGGGACCGGGACCGGGATGGGCATCTGCCCCGGGACCAGCTGGTAGTAGGGGGACACGGAGGAGGAGGAGGAGGAGGAGGAGGAGGAGCAGGAGGGGGGCAGGGCGCTGAGGCTCTGTGTGGAGGTGCAGAGCTTGCTGAGGCCCAGCACGCCTCCGTGGGGGGGCGCCACGTAGAACACGTTCTCCTCGCTGCCCCCCGCCCCCACGCCGGCCTTCAGCGGGACCTGGGGGGTGCAGATGGGGATGGGCACCCCCCCGCTGATGGTCCCGCGCCGGTACGCCGGCTTGGACGACGGCTTGCGGCGGATGGTCGCCGTGTGCGACGCCACCGCCGCCGGCGGGGGGTGGCGGCCGGCCCCCCCCAGCAGGTCCGGGTCCACCAGACTCACCGTCGACGCGGGCCGCTTGGACTGGGCGAACTTCCTGTACTGGAAACCCAGGTCCGAGTTCCGGGGGATCGTGGAGGACCGGTCGAAGTCCGACTGGCTGCTGTTGCCGTGGGAGACGTGATGCAGGGAGATGGAGTCTGCGTCGCCATGGAGAGAGATGGACTCATAGTCCACTGGGGGGGGGCAGGGAGAGGATTAGCTGCTACCTTTTTTCCTGATAATTATCAGCAGTACACTAACTACATCTTAATTACATCTTAATTACATTAGTGTACATTAATTACAGGGACACAAACATCATGTCATCAATAATGAATTAAAACCCAAACCACATATAATAAATAATCAATTAAAAGGATTAAGAGACAAATTAAAGAAGTGCAAAGAAATATAAGAAAAGCAGACAGACATGCAGACAGACAGACAGGTATGCAGACAGACAGACAGACAGAGACCTACCATAGAGGGGAGGATCTCTCTTTACAGCTGGAAGAGAAGAAGGAAGTTTAACTGAGAGAAAAAAAAACGAGTGAAACCCAGAGAGAAGCAGGAACACCAGCAACAGCAGAAACCAAAGAAACCAGCAAATCACTGAGGACATCCACACACACACAGGCAGAGTCAGGGAGCAAAAAAAACCTCTCGAATAGCCAAAGATATAAAACCTGAACAGAGTAGAGTCTGAACCATAATCACTGGACCTGGATGAATGTGGAGTTCAGGTCTGAATCAGCTAAAGCATTAACCCTGAATCCGTCTAGTGGTTCCCGTGTTTTTCCGGCTGTATTCCGGCCTCTACTCACTGTGGGTGTGGATGGTGTCCTCGGAGCAGGACGGGGTGGTGGTCTGGGTGCTGTACCCGCTGGAGCAGTGCAGCGAGTCCCTGCTGCTCCTCGGGGCGTCCGAATTCAACGCACCCAACGTCAGGGCCAGCTGGTCGCGGGCCGAGCAGGACTGAGGGGGAAGGAGAGGAGATTCAGGAGTTTCCTGATTACCGTATTTTCAGGACTATAAGGGCACATTAAAGTCTTCTATTCTCTTCAAAATGTGTGGTGCGCCCTTTGTGGGCGTGGATTGTAGATAAAATTGTAGATAAAATAACGGGGATGTGCGTTATGCAGAACATCGTAATGACACACAGAACTGAGACTGAGCCTTTCAGTACGGTGCCTTATGGTCGTGATAATACGGTAATACGATGGGTACAGAGCCTCTAACAACAGAAAAAATTCAACATTCCAGGTGCTGACATGAAGCTACAGCAGAAGAGAAGGTTTCAGGCACATGGCAGACATTTTTAATTCTTTTATTTAGTCATGGAGGAGGAGACAAAACAAGAGCTGAGAACATGAGCCAGTTTTAAAGTTTATCCACTAATCTAAATACTGTTGATGGACTGTAGAGGAAATAAAATATGAACCATTAACAGTTGATTAACTGCTGCCCCCTGGTGGCTGATCCAGGTTCTGATCAGTCTTCATATGTTTGATAAATACAACCTAAAAACAAGGTTGTAAAGCAGAATAAATGAATAACACGGTGTGTGTAGAAAGTAACTAAGCACATTTACTCAAGTACCGTATTTAAATACAATTGAGGTACTCTATACTTCTCACTCGACCTTATTCCAGAGGGAAAGATATTTACTAATATACTTTAAATTTTAGTATTTTACCATTATTCAATAAACATTATTATTGCATTATCTATATTCTATTAAATAGTCGCTCTTTTTAAAATTTACTATGTGGTTTGTGTGAAAGGTGAAAACTATTTTGATGCAGTTCTATAATTATTAATTTAACTATAGTATCTCCAATTGGCTCCAAACTGATAAACTAAACCATTAAAATACCCTCACATGTATTTAGCGAGGATGCATAATAAGTCATTTTACTTGTGATACCTTAAGCTACAGCTTGAGTTATACTTATAGTCAATTACTACCTTACTAGATGTGTGTGTTAGACGTGTGTGTGTTACCTTCCCAGACGCAGACATGGCGCGTGCCCTTTCTCCGTGGTGTGTGTACGCGTTGAGGGGCGGGGCCAACAGGCCGTTTTCCGCCGACACGCTGACGCCACACGCCAGCTGATTGGTGGAGCCCATGGCGTCCTGTCAGAAACCAACCAATCAGCATGAGCGCATGATGATGTCATCAAGACAGAGGAAAACCACATGGAGGCGTCATTATATTTTCTCTGTTTAATACCTGCTGCTCCATCATTACCACATTCAGCCTGTTTAGTCATTCTCTTTATTTCCATTCGTCCATTATCTGAAAATGTTCGTCTTCCTTATTGTTTTTAATGTAAAGTACCAAGGAATTCCTCTGCTGCTAATGCTCTGCTAATTCTGCTGTTATACTATAACCTCAGTGATTTATGGTAAATATTTCACTTAAGGTCATTACTTTATGTAAAATACTGTAAATATTGATGTAGTATTACTGTGCTGCTGAGTCCCTTAAACAACTTTAAAATGGTTGAAAAATCTGTGGACTCATGTTGAAAGTTATCAGACTTTTATTTTGAAGTCTGTTTAAGCGATAGGAACAGGTAGACTTTTATTTTGAAGTCTGTTTAAGCGATAGGAACAGGAAGACTTTTATTTTGAAGTCTGTTTAAGCGATAGGAACAGGTACTTTTATTTTGAAGTCTGTTTAAGCGATAGGAACAGGAAGACTTTTATTTTGAAGTCTGTTTAAGCGATAGGAACAGGTACTTTTATTTTGAAGTCTGTTTAAGTGACAGGAACAGGCAGACTTTTATTTTGACGTTTGTTTAAGTGATAGGAACAGGTACTTTTATTTTGAAGTTTAAGTGATAGGAACAGGCAGACTTTTATTTTGAAGTCTGTTTAAGCGATAAGAACAGGTAGACTTTTATTTTGAAGTCTGTTTAAGCGATAGGAACAGGTAGACTTTTATTTTGAAGTCTGTTTAAGCGATAGGAACAGGTAGACTTTTATTTTGAAGTCTGTTTAAGCGATAGGAACAGGTAGACTTTTATTTTGAAGTCTGTTTAAGCGATAGGAACAGGCAGACTTTTATTTTGAAGTGTGTTTTAAGTGATAGGAACAGGTAGACTTTTATTTTGAAGTATGTTTAAACGATAGGAACAGGTAGACTTTTATTTTGAAGTCTGTTTAAGCGATAGGAACAGGCAGACTTTTATTTTGAAGTTGGTTTAAGTGGTAGGAACAGGCAGACTTTTATTTTGAAGTTGGTTTAAGTGGTAGGAACAGGCAGACTTTTTGTATGTTTAAAAAAAGAATTACTAATAAATAATAATTAATTATTATATTGTAAATTATAAAGAAGTCAGGTGTCACTTGGGAAACTGTGAATAGTAAAAATAATAAAAATAAAGTCACAGAGGAGTCAGACATAAAATCACATTAAATGAAGACAATAAAATCCAATCATTGCACGTCTGAACAAACACAAACAACCAGTTTCATGACATGGAGTTTAGGAGTTCAGGATTAAAATGACAACAGGGGAAGTTAGATTCTGGTTTTATGGGATGAACCAGGGTTGGATTTTAGGATTTGAGGCGGATGAAGTATAAAATAATAATAATGAGGTGTGATGGGTTCTACAGCGATGAGGGGATGACTTTTTTTTTTTTTTTTATTCTCACGCTGGTCACATCCCTGCGGCTAACGCGGCGGCCCAGCGTGGGGGGGCGGCGGTAACCGTAGCGACCGCGGCCACCGCTGCTGTTGCCCTGGCGACCGGGGCGGGACGGGGAGTTGCCCTCGCTGAGGGACCGCCCACTTTCGTCACGGCCAACCAGCAAGAAGGGGGAGGAGCAGCGCTACACACACAGGAGAGGAGTTTAGAGGGGGGGTGGCGTCGTCATGGTGACAGGCTTTTATTTTGAAGGTCCCTGAAATCTTCATACTTAAAATAAAATTGTGATTCAGGGAGGAATTTGAGTGGAATGTACCTTTAAGATATATATTTTTAGGAGAATTTCAAGAGGAATTCAACATTAAACTATTAGTTGTAGTAGTGTAGTACTAAAGTATCATTAATGTAAAGTACATGGACAAAAGTATGAAGAAACTCCACATGTACTCTTATTATTTGGTCTTAGAAGCTTTAATTAAATAAAAAACTAACCTGAAATCTGTGCTGAAATCAACAAGATTAGAGCTGGTTTTCTACGTTTTTCCATAAGTTTACATTATGATGCGTTCAAGGTCTGCTCGGTAAAACGAGTGTTGTACAAAATAAAAAACCATGATAATTTCTGCTGTAGAATGGGTCATTTTAACACAAAACTCATACTCTGTATTTTTTTTTTTATCATAGACATAATTTTTTTCATCAATTTTCAATTTTTATTATAACTAAATACCACAGAGAAAACCATGAACAACAGACATTAACTAAAGGATCATCTACTTCTGGCCAGACACTGTAAATCCAATATATTTAGTTGTAAATAAATATTCACGAGCATTTTTATGAAGCTAAGAAAGTGACATATTTAACCAGTGATATAAATTCTGCTGTTTTTGAGATGCTTCATTTTTTTTTAGCAAGAATATCTTCTAAATTCTAATATTGTGTTCAGATCTCACTTTGAGTGTGTGTGTGTGTGTGTGTTACCTGGATGTGAACCCCGTCCACAGCACAGCTGATCGAGTCCAATGACGGGACGTGTCTCACTGATCCAGACTGGTAGCTATGGAAACGCACAAAAAACGACGTTAACGAGGTAAAACTCTTAACGAAGCCTTTAATTAAAAAAATGGAAATGCAGCAGGAAAAATGGTAGTGTGTGTGTGTGTGTGTGTGTGTGTGTGTGTGTGTGTGTGAGACCTGCTGATGCTGCTCTTCCTGGACAGGGTGTTGCTGGGTGAAGCTGGAGGCGTCTGGTAGGTGTAGCTGAAGTCAGAACCTTTCAGGTCCAGAATCACCTGAGATAAAAAAAAAAAAATACATAAGAATCACACACACACACACAGGTTCTGTGTGAACTATTTTAAGAAAAGGTGTTGTTTGTCATGAATATATAAGTTACATTTTTTAAAAAGGTTCATAATTATTTCAGAGAACATTAGTCAAACAGGAAGGAAGGAAATAGTGCGTTTGTTGCTGACTATATATAGAAATAACCCAGAATAAAACATAGAAATAACCCAGAATAAAATATAGAAATAACCCAGAATAAAAGAGAAAGAAAAAAAGAAAGAAAGGCCTGTTGGGGAGAATCTGTGATTTTATGCTACAAATAAAACTGACTTGACTTGTTTTCACCAGTAATGGAGATAAATGTTGTTGATATTGAAGCTATAAAACAGGAGGATGATGATGATGATGATGAAGGTACCTGCTCGCTGGCTGGTGGTAGTTTATTGGGCTCAGCCGTCATGTGGGTCAGATCTTCTAGAATGGTCTGCAGGTGGGTCACCTCACCCAGCATGTTGATCTCATGGTCCTACACACACACACACACACACACACGCACGCACGCACACGTTATTGATTCTAGTTAAAAAAGGCTTCTAACATTGTTACAGTTCTGTAGTGGTGGATTTCAACACATTCTTCTTTCATATACTAATATATTCCCCCCCCCCCCCCCCCACACACACACACACACACGCACACACACTGACCAGCACAGGCTTCATCATGCTGACAAAGCTGCAGTATCGAGCTCTCTCCTCTATCAGCGCTCTGCAGACGGCTCGTTTCTCCGTCTCCTCCAGGACGGCGTAACGCACGTTGACGTCCTGCAGGGCGCTGTCCAGCTGACCCCTGACCTCGTCCTTCCCTAGGAGACACACACACACACACACACGTTTAAACATGCATCACACGACCAAACAGCTGCATCCAACAACGTGACTCCAGATGTGGATGGTTAACAGATGATGCTGAAGGGAAGTTAGTTTACAGATGTTTTAAACAAAAAATAAAATAAACCAAACCACTGAGTGAAGTTTCTTTAGCTTCAATGCAACAACCTGCATCAAAGTTCACCTGGAGTTTCTTCTCTGATCATAATGAAAATAGATAAAGATTGAAAAACTCCTGTAAAATTAAATAAAATTCTTTATATCAAACTACTGAAAATAGACTTCCATCAGTATAATTAATTAATTATTACTAACGACTGTTATAATAGTTAAATTATTGATTGGTTTTTGAAATGATTGAAGCTAAAATGTCTTTTTTTGTCCACAACCCAAAGATCATCAGTTTACTGTTATAGAAGAATAAAGAAACCAGGAAATAATCAGAGAACAGAAGCTGAACCAGAGAATCTGGACATTTATCAGTAAAAATGACTCAAATCCACTGGGAATTTATTAATAGTTAGCAACTAATTGATTCATCAATTAACCCCAGCTTAATTTATCATAATCAAAACTTGTTTTAATCACTAAATATACATGAGGTTTATAACACTGAACTGTTTTGTATTGATGATGTGGTAATAAACGACATCTGGGTCAGTGACAAATAAAATCACATTTATCAGGTTGTGTTGGTTTCTTGTCATTTAAAAGTCCATTTGCACAATTTTCTCAACAAGAATCACAATTGTCTGACCCACAATATCATGTTGGAACCAGAAGAGAATGATAAATGTTAAATAATGAATCCACCTAGAATATAAAACTAGTTGATAGCATGTTTTAATGTTTTAAAACCTTTACAGCAGCTGTTTTCAGTTACACCACATGATCTTTGACATTATCCTGTGTTGTAGTTTTCCTGGCTGTGATACACAGCTGTGGCCAGCAGGGGGCAGCAGCACCACTCAGATAGAACCACACACACAGACACGTGTGTGTGTGTGTGTGTGTGAGAGATTTACTACACTGTTTACTGGACCTCGCTGCGTGACGCTGAACACGAAGCAGAAAAAGCTGCGGTCGTTCTGAGAAGCTGCTTTTACAGGAATAAAATCAAACGTTATAGTTTAACCTGGTTATTCAGCTCGTTTCCAAAGATTTGGTCAAAAATAAAAACTCTGGTTCCTCAGGACGAAGGTGACCTCAGATCTTCATGTCTGACACATACAGTTTCATTTTTCTATTTACATACATTTTTTATATTCACTTTTTAATGATTAAGCGATTAATTTCCACCTATTACGTTTATCATCAACAATTTTATATCAGCCATTGATTGATTTGGTTTTGATTTTAAGAAAAAAAAAAGCCTTAATTTTCTGGTTCAACAATTAAGTGATTAATTTCCTGTTTTTACAATGATTATTAACTATTTTAATATTCAATTAATACATTTGGGTCATTTTGTTTAGAAAAACCTGAAAAACCTTTTTGGTTCCTTTTTACCAATTAGCTTCCAGCTATCACAATAATTACCAACCATTAAAAAAAAATAAAAATTAATTAGATTTAAAGATGAAAATGTCAAAATTCTCTGGCTCCAGTGTCTCATATCTGATTATTATTTTTTTTTTTTTTTAACAATTAAGTGATTAATTTCCACTTATTGTGTTAACCTTCAACTATTTTAATATTCAATTAATCAATTTGGGTCTTTAACTGAACTGATTATTTTCCCACTATCACAAAAATGTCCTACTATTAAAAAAATACTTTAAAGAAGAAAATGTAAACTCAGTGTCTCAAACCTGATTCATTTCTGTGTTTTTAATGACTAATAACCAAGTATTCAACTTCAAATAATCGATTTGAGTCATTTTAAGGAAGAAAATGTCCAAATTTCTCTGGTTCCAGCTTCTCAAAATTACATCTTTTCTGTTTTATTAACAATAATTACAAACTATTTAAAAATAATTAATTGGATTTACTTTAAAGAGCAAATTACAGTGTTAATAACCATGAATCAGAACATCGACTTCAGAGGACCACACACACACACACACACACACACACACACACACACACACACACACACACACACACACACACGTTAACAATCCTCTAAAGCTGCTGATCTCTGGGTTTATATATTTTAACAGCGTTCCTGGTAAAAACCTTCAAAGGACAGAACACAGCGTCGTGGACAGTAAATCCGTGGAAACAGGAGTTTTTGTTCTAGTCTGAAGCTCAGTGCAGCTAGTGTTGGACTGTGTGCTTCAGGTGTGTGTTTCCACCCACCAACAACAGGCTGCTGTTCAGCAGCTGGATCTGAGGATTACATTAGAACAGAACCAGCAGCGTTGGTGTTTCTACAGGCTGAGAAGGTGAGACACATTAAGCTGGAAACATGAGTATTAGGTTATTAAAGACACTGATTATTACAGCTTAGCATGAACCTTTTCATGGATTAAATATGAAGCTGCAGCGACTCAGCAATTAGTCGTCAACTCAACAACTAGTTTGATAAGTCATTTTTTAATAATAAAATGTCCAAGTTCTCTGGTCCAGCTTTGACTTTTTAGGTTGATTTTGACAGTTAGTTAGTTCGTTACCTGTCATTGTTTAACAGGAGTATTTTGGCTGATCCCACAAGTTATTAAAAAGCTAAATTGTTGCTGGCACCAAAAGGACAAAGAAAACTGGTTGGTCATTAGTCCTGTAATGATTAATTAATTATCAAATGGCAAGTAATCGATTAATCAGTATGAGTCGTCAAATTCTCTGGTTCCAGCTTCTCAAACCTGATTATTTTCTCTTTTTTTTTTAATTTAGCGATTAAGCGATGAGTTTCCAACTATTACGTTAATCAACTTTTTGATAATCAATTTGGGTCATTTTGAAGAAGAAAATGTCCAAATTCTCTGGTGGAAAATTGATTATTTCTTGTTTTAATTTAATGATTAATCAAATTCCAAATTAATCACATTCATCACCAACTATTACAAAATAATAATTAATTTGAGTCATTTTTTAATTCTAAAATGTCCAGATTCTCTGGTTCCAGCTTCTGTTCTGATTATTTTCTGGTTTCTTTATTCTTCTATAATAATGAACTCAATCATTATCAGGTTGAATCTTCAACTTTGGGAAACACTCAACAATTTACACCATTTCATAAACCCAGTAACTATTTAATCAATCGTTTCAATAATCTATGGTAGAAAAGTAGTAAAAGAAGTAGAAAAATCAAGGAAATATGAGCAAAATGGACAGCAGTTGGACGTCCTACAGGTAGGAATCAGAGTTTTCAGAGAGCTCAGCTGTCAATCAAAACTGTCTGCAGAATAAAAGTTCTCAACTCATAGTGTTAAAAATAACTTTTCCCCCTTCAACCAAACTATAAAAATCATCAAAATAAAATCTATTTTAATATAAATATAAGCGTCAGCTGCTGAACACTTATTTCAGAGATAACTCCAGGACTAGAGAGGTGAGTGGAGGCAGTAAAAGTGAAATACTCGTCAGTCGTACTTTCATTAGCCGTAAACCAGTGTGTTAGCATTCCTGCCTCTCAGTTACTGCCGCGAGTAAAAACCCAAACGCTGCCACGTTATTACGTCTAAACCATTTGTTTAATCACTTTTTTACCAGCAGGAGGATTCGCTGGAAACTCAGCGTCACGTGCAGCGATTTGCATAAAGCGGTTTGTAGAAAAAGTAGAAAAACCTGGTGATGTACCAGATAAACAACAACAGCACTGATTTATGTTTTCACCCTTTCTGTTTTTTCTACTGGGTTTCCATGGTAACGCCCCAGGGCCTGACTCCTATCTGGAACAGTCATTACCATTCCATACGCTTCTCATGCAATGGAGACATTCCTCACTGTTCCAGTAAATAGGCCGGGCCTCAGACACGGCACCAGGGTCTGTTCTGGTCTGTTCTAGTCTGTCCTGGTCTGTTCTAGTCTGTTGTAATCTGTTGTAATCTGTTCTAGTCCGTTCTAGTCTGTTGTAATCTGTTCTAGTCCGTTCTAGTCTGTTGTAATCTGTTGTAATCTGTTCTAGTCCGTTCTAGTCCGTTCTAGTCTGTTGTAATCTGTTCTAGTCCGTTCTAGTCTGTTGTAATCTGTTCTAGTCCGTTCTAGTCTGTTGTAACCTGTTCTAGTCTGTTGTAATCTGTTCTAGTCCGTTCTAGTCCGTTCTAGTCTGTTGTAATCTGTTCTAGTCTGTTGTAATCTGTTCTAGTCTGGTGTAATCTGTTCTAGTGTGTTGTAATCTGTTCTAGTCCGTTCTAGTCCGTTCTAGTCTGTAATCTGTTCTAGTCTGTTGTAATCTGTTCTAGTCCGTTCTAGTCCGTTCTAGTCTGTTGTAATCTGTTCTAGTCTGTTGTAATCTGTTCTAGTCCGTTCTAGTCTGTTGTAATCTGTTGTAATCTGTTCTAGTCTGGTGTAATCTGTTCTAGTCCGTTCTAGTCTGTTGTAATCTGTTCTAGTTTGTTGTAATCTGTTCTAGTCTGTTGTAATCTGTTCTAGTCCGTTCTAGTCTGTTGTAATCTGTTGTAATCTGTTCTAGTCTGGTGTAATCTGTTCTAGTCCGTTCTAGTCTGTTGTAATCTGTTCTAGTCCGTTCTAGTCTGTTGTAATCTGTTCTAGTCTGTTGTAATCTGTTCTAGTCCGTTCTAGTCTGTTGTAATCTGTTCTAGTCTGTTCTAGTCTGTTCTAGTCCGTTCTAGTCTGTTGTAATCTGTTCTAGTCTGTTGTAATCTGTTCTAGTCTGGTGTAATCTGTTCTAGTCCGTTCTAGTCTGTTGTAATCTGTTCTAGTCTGGTGTAATCTGTTCTAGTCCGTTCTAGTCTGTTGTAATCTGTTGTAATCTGTTCTAGTCTGGTGTAATCTGTTCTAGTCCGTTCTAGTCTGTTGTAATCTGTTCTAGTCTGTTCTAGTCAGCAGCTTCAGTTTTTCCTGCTGTCAAATCCAGGAATAAATAATAAAGTTGTGGCCTCATAACTCATCACTGAGTAATAAAATCCAGATTTTTACAGTAGAATTTAGTGATAATTTAATCAGGTCATTAAACTATTTACTGGTTTATTTCTTTGCTTTCAGATCCAGGAAAAAAAACATTCAGAAACTGAGCCTCAGAACCAGCTAAACTTACTAAAGTTGGAGAGAGAAGCTCCAAAGACGAGTTGTTAAAGTTGAATTAGTCAATTTTAGTCAAACTCATGTCACTAGTCACATCACATTAAATAAAACCCAAAACTACACTTTGACTACTCTACCCATTACAGTTTAAGTTGATTCAACTGCACATTTTTATGTTCTTGATGCATTTTCAGTTTATTATTATTATAATAGATAATTATAAAGTAAAAAATGACTGATGACTTTCACCTGGGTTTTAGTTAGTGATGATTTTAATGTTGGTTTAATACGTTGGTTAATATTAAAGATAAATTATGTTTGATAGAGGTTTTGTACCCGTTTATTACAAATAACCACATTTTATTTATTGAATGAGCCTAGAATCTTATTTTAGTTTAGCCGTTAACACCATTAAATAGATAATATACTAAAATTTTACTTAAGAAAATACTCCCCCAATCATCATCAATAATTGAGCATCAAAACTGACATTTAACTAAATCTGAAGAAAAACCTGAAACCACTTAGTTTCATGAAATAATGACTTATAATAAATAATGGACATTATCCAGTCAATGAAGAGAAAAAACCTCAGATCTTCCCTTTATATCACATCCCTACACGTCTAACAGTCATATCCCATTATAACAAAGATCCTGTCGTAATGACATCACTACCATGATATTCCTGCTTCATCTTTTTGCTGACGCGTCGCATCGTTTTAATCGCGTCGACTAATCCTCCGAACGGCAGAGCATCAATCAGCAGAAACGTAAAGCAGCTTATTCTGGAGTGTGGAGCGTGATCGCTGCCCTCACACCAATAAACGCCATTAGAATACAACTTCATTACCATTACTCTGCTCAATTAATGGCATTTATTTACATTGAATTCAATTAAAGTATTGGTTGTAATTTCAAAATATTAATAATTAATCATCGGGGCAACTTAGAGATTTGTTGTAAGTATAATATGCTCATAACAATTTGATTTATGGACTTTTATTGATTAGTGACTGGGTTCCCAGCAAAGCGCTATACAAATATTATTATTATATATAATGTTTCTTTGCTATGTGATTATTTAAAATGCTTCAGAGAGAGAGAAGAAGCTGATGAAGAAAGAAACCAATGACAGAATTATTGCTGAAAAAAACCCAAAAATCCTTTGAGTGTAGATTTCTGAGTTG
>JAYKQN010000023.1:13082500-13097500 GCA_036785175.1 Eupleurogrammus muticus | reverse complement strand
AGACTGAAACATCAACTATAAAAAGTGCTTCAGATTCTTCTAAGACAATTACAGAATGATGTAACACACCGTAGATATGACAGGGAAAGATGCATTATCTAAAAATCAAATCAATCAATCACAGAATATTTGACGTTTCTGCTGATGACAAAACCTCAACCAACCCTAACAAACTGCATTTATTCCATTTAAAACAAAAAGTCATTTTCTACACTGTTGGGGAATAAATCTAGTGTGTGTGTGCTGGATGAAATCCAAGTGTGCACTTTGTTAATGAGCCATGTCGAAAAGAAGGAGACCACCACACACACACACACACACACACACACACACACACACACACACACACACACACACACACACACACACACACACACACACACACACACACACACACACACACACACACACACACACACACACACACACACACACACACACACACACACACACACACACACACACACACACACACACACACACACACACACACACACACACACACTAAAGTCAGCAGGATTATTCAGCTCTAAACTCAAGTTGGAAGCAACAAATATTTTTCAGGGTAAAAGTATTTGTGTGTTTTTAGTACTTTGAATATGTTGTTTTTTCCGTCTCTAGAACATTTTATTTGGCAAAATTTGAGAACATTTATTCAGCTTTGTGCAACGTTTGGAGGGAAACATCAATGTTGACGGAGAGAAGGAAAACACACACACACACACACACACACACACACACACACACACACACACACACACACACACACACACACACACACACACACACACACACACACACACACACACACAATAATGACTTCTTTGTGTAACACTTCTGGTTAAACTGACCCTTCTGTCCCACACACTCACACACACACTTCATACATACATCATCTCAGCATTTTTTACAGGATCAGTTGAATTATTTCAGATTTTACCATATAACACATTTGTTTAAATTACCAAAATAAAATACTAACCCATTTGAGCTCCAACACTAAATAAAGTATTTTATCTGTTCCTGTTCCAGCATCAATATATATCATCAATATCCACATCATCAATACAATAATAAAATAGTTTAATATAATATCAGTAGTAGCTGCAGCTAACCACTATTTAGAGATTTATTTAGATTGGAGCTGTTTGTGGGATTATTTATTGGCTCCTTTATAATCTCCTTTTAAACATCTTACAGAAAATATTCTTCATGTTCTTAATGATCCTCAGAAGTATTTTTAGCACAATGTTCTTTCTTCAATATTCTAACTACATCAGGTCTGTTCCATCATCTTTGATTTGACTCTTCTGAGATATTCCAGATGTATGATCATTTATAGCAGGACAACTGAAGACCAGACCTGGAGATTAAACGGTTAATGAGGAAGTGATTTGTGTATCAGACATTTAAATGGAACTGACCCACTTAACTCTGCTTGATAATGTTGGAGCCTGTGATAGCCTCAGTGTGGTTTTTATTTATCCAATAGAGACGCTGACCTTTGATTTTATCGCCATCGCTCACTCGCTCTGCGATGAAACAACGTCACACACACTTTATAAAAAAAAAAAAAAAGAAAAGAACAATAGCAGTGAGGCATCAGGCAGTTTCTAGGTGTGTGTTCTTTGTGATGTCACAGCAACACCTGGACCGGCGCTGACTGTTCACACTCGTTAGAAAACACTCACTCTTTCCCATCACTCATCCTGTCCTCTATCTGTCTATGGAAACCATCCAGAAATAAAACATGGCGGACGACAGTTACAGTTACACACACACACACACACACACACACACACACACACACACACACACACACACACACACACACACACACACGAGGTGTGTGCTAATCGTTGAGGCGTGTCAGGTTATTTGCTATGTCGGCCGTTTATTTTCTGGTGCCTCCTCCCATTAAAGACTTCACTGACGTGTGTGTGTGTGTGTGTGTGTGTGTGTGTGTGTGTGTGGTAAATCCTCACCCATTTCAAAGCCTGTCCACATTTGTGCTTTCAAGCCATTAAAACACTTAAAAAACTGAAACATTAGTTTTTTTTTTCTTTTTGTATAATCATCCTATCACAGCAACGCTGCCTGATGTTCACATTACCGTATTGTCACGACTATAAGGCCACATTAAATTCTTCTATTTTCTTCAAAATGTTGGTGCTCCCTATGTCTGTATGTAGGGGAAGTGTGGGCATGGATTGTAGATAAAATAACGGGGATGTGCGTTATGCAGAACATCGTTGTTTCAACAACCTGAAAATGGTAAAGAGACACGCTGATAAAGCACAGTTTAAACTGAAGGAAATCAGCTACACAGCTGAGTTTAAGACATAAGACAGGTGGTACGAGTTGGAGGAAAGACTGGATCAGCGGATCGCAGAGCAGAGACTGGATCAGTGGATCACAGAGCAGAGACTGGATCAGTGGATCACAGAGCAGAGACTGGATCAGTGGATCACAGAGCAGAGACCGGATCAGTGGATCACAGAGCAAAGACTGGATCAGTGGATCACAGAGCAAAGACTAGATCAGTGGATCACAGAGCAGAGACCGGATCAGTGGATCACAGAGTGAAGAACAAGTGGGAGAAGCGTTCCGACGGTCACCATTCACTAAAAGCAGTAAAGCAGCAGAACCAGGACTACGGTAGCACAGCAACTTCCAGCGGATTATAACGCATCATTTAGAGGAAAGTGACTCTGATGGTGAAGAAAGTGAAGCTGGCATGTTTGATGGAGATTTAGCTGCTGTTGGAATCAGAAACAGAGGATGAGGACTTTGATGGTTTGATTGATGACATTACCCCGCTCTATTTTTAAATACACACACTTGTGTGCTTGTTTTATCAGTGTGTTTTACCATGCGCGTGATGATGAAATACAGTAATGACACACAGAACTGAGACTGAGCCCTGTGGTCGTGAAAATAAAGTAAATCAAGATATATTTTTTAAACCTTTAAATCAACAAATCAATCCAACAATCACACGCCATATTAAAGCGTGGTAGTGATGAATCTGGAGGTGACTTATCAGACCCTGATGATCTACGAGGTTCATTTAGAGTCTTAACTTGTTGTGATTCGCTCTGGGAGCTGGAGGCTGATATCGTGATATCAGCTCTAACAATCTCTGATAAACTTCCTGTACATCACCCACCCAGCTACAAACCACAGGGAGGGGACCAGCTGCTGGAGGAAGGAGAGGATTTAGCGAGTAAACAATTAGTCTTCCATGGAAATAATGAGATGATTTTGATTATCAAATAATTGGTGAAAAAGCATTAATGTGGGTCCAAACAGTGACTAAGGCCTGAATCGCCTGAATGAGGTATGAGGTCACTTCCTGTTTGGCGGCTACACCATGGAATCTGATTGGCCCTGATGGCTAAAAGATTTGAAAAAAAACAAAATCACATCATCATGCGTGTTGATGATTTTTTATCCAATATGACAGCTGATCAATCATCAATATGAAAACTCCTGGAAACACGTCACGGGATATGACAGAAAACACGTTTGTAAGTTGTATGTAAATTTAGTGGAAGTCACATTCAAGTCTTTTTCTTGTGTTCATAGTTGCAAATTAGTATTAGAATAAAATAATGTTGACAATTAATATAATACTAGTGTACAGCATGTTGTACTGTCAGATCTATTTTATTTTTATAAAATATTCAGTAAATTATATCTAATATTTGATATTTGTGATGTGTACTTTAAAGTAATTTCCAATATTCAGCTTTTGTGAAAATGGTAAAAAATAAACGTTTCTTGGGGTTTAAACATAGGGTGAAACCCGGTGTGTGTGTGTTTGTGTGTGTGTGTGTGTGTGTGTGTGTGTGGGCGTTTCGTGTGTGTGTTCAGACTCGTCTAATGGAGCCGAGGCTCCTCTCAGACAAGAATGTGACCTGACAAGACGAGGCAGCGGTGGGAGTGTATGTTTTGGATTTTCAGATGGTTTTTCTTCTTCTGCTGGTTTTCAGGTTTGGTTGATTTTTCAGCTCTGAAAGATTCTCTGTGTTGTTTACCGTGTCTACCTTTGAGTTTTCCTTTCTGATGACACATTTATGAAGCAGATTCACACATTTACTGGAGTATAAATCACAACCTGATGATGAATTAATCAATCAGTATCAGTTGGTTCATTAAATGAGAAGGTGATCACACCTGCTCATTAGGCAGAGCCACAGCCTTCCATTTCCATTTCCATTTTCCATAAGTCACCAGTTTTAATTCTGTGAAAGGTAATTGTACCTTAGTACTACTCTTAAATCCATTTTCCAATAATTAATGATTGAGAGTAAATGAGGGGATTGGTTTGGATCACTCATTTATTTCAGGGATTGTACAAGGTGCAACTTCGTTAATTATTGGGATATTGGTTTTCCCACACTAATTGTTTGGTCCAATTAAGCCTCGTCAGGCTGATGCGTAAAAAGAGCTGCAATTGGACAGGGACTGTCATTTTATCATTTTAGGTCTAATCTGCTGAGAGGTGGATCAGAGGGTCGGCGGTACCAGAAAATTTGGACATTTTATCATTAAAAAAATTACTCAGATCATTGAATCGATTATGGAAAAGTTGCCCATTAGTGTAATAATTCATAGTTGATTAATCATTACAGGACTAATGACCAGTACTGAACCAGTTTTCTTTGTCCTTTTGGTACCAGCAACAATTTAGCTTTTTAATAACGTCTGGGATCAGCCACGTCTGGTCCTAAAACACATGACGTTAAGTTAAATCCTTTGATCATCTGTTCTAAAAAAGGACTCAAACTGATTAAGTGATTATCAAATAGTTAGAGATAAATGTAAAAGTTTTTGTCCGGACCAACAGTCCACAACCCAAAGATCATCAGTTTACTATCAGAACATTTTAAAAATGAGAGAACAGCTGGAACTCAACACGACAGCTGTAAACTAATAGATTAATTAAGTTCACTAGAGATTTATTATATGTGTATGTATTTATTTATTGTTGCACAACACTTTAGGTTTTGCTACGCTGTGTTGAAAACGTTGAATACACACAATAAAAATGATGAAAAAAAACTGTCATAAACTCCACCGGATGGAAAAAAGCAGAGGAAAAATATAAATATATATAAAAAAGAAAAAAGTCGTTTATAGTTTCCCTTCGTTTTTCCAAAGACGCGACTCCTGAGACACAGAGAGAACTGTTCAACCCAAAGTTTCCAGCTTCTCTCTCCCTCATAATGCAGCTCTTTCAGAAAAGTGTGTGTGTGTGTGTGTGTGTGTGTGTGTGTGTGTGTGTGTGTGTGTGTGTGTGTGTGTGTGTGTGAGAATTCCTCTCGTCTTCACTGCTCCAGGTTTTCCAACACAGACTGGATTTTGCCGTGTTTTATTCAACCACCTCCTGAATCACAATCTGCCATCCCTGCTCCAGAGCTAGACCCGTTACCATGACGACCCCCCCCCATATATTGATCCGGTTATTGATTAACTGGCCGATCGATGGTGCAGCATCGACATACACACAACAGAGACATGACCTCAGGAAACCTCTGTTATACCTAGTCAGCACTCAGTAGGAACGTCTTATGATCTGTGTGTGTGTGTGTGTGTGTGTGTGTGTGTGTGTTTCATAAAAAGCCCCGTGACGCCGCAGACGTCACCGGTTCCTCGGTTGCCGGGTTATCGAGTCATGTGGAATCACCAGAGAAGAGACGAGAGGAAATAAATCAGCTGATTGTGAAAACGCGTCGTTTTTCTGACCAGTTTCTGTAAAATTTATTGCGACACGACGTCGTTTCTGCATCTATCTTATATTTATGAAGAGCTGAAGCCAGAAACATGGATTATCTCCACGTGATTAATGTTTACTGCATAAAAACAGGAGAACAAGAAGAAGGAGCCTGATAAATAATAAAAAACAGCTGAAATGGGGCCAGTTTGCATCATTTCTAATAACCAGGAACATGGTGTTAAACCCGTAGCAGGGCTGCAATTACCACGGATTCTATTGGTCAATTAATTAACCAATTATTGACCAGATGAAGTGATTGGCTGTTTGGTTCATTAAATGGTTTAAAATGTTGATCAGTGTTTCTAAAGCTGCAGATTGAAGCTAAAATGTCTTTTTTTCTCCACAACCCAAAGATCATCAGTTTACTATTATAGAAGAATAAAGAAACCAGGAAATAATCAGAGAATTTTCTCTTCTCCCAAAGCTAAAAACAACATGGATAATGTCTAAATGCTTGACGTTCATCCTGAAGTTTGACTGTTAAAAACGAGAGAAGAGTAAAAAAGAGGAAGCCTAAAAATAAAGTAAAAATAAAATCACAGGAAGAAGGAGGGACCAGCGACAGACAGAGGCCCAGTTTCTGTTCTACTGAAATATAATAGAATGAAGTCATGTGTAACTCAATTTGAGGTTAAACTCAATCTGCTGCACACACACACACACACACACGCACGCACACACACACACACACACATGCACCCACGCACGCACACACACACACACACACACAATCGATCAGGTGATTTGGCGATAAGGAAACTGAAGGTTCAACAGAGAATTAAACAGAAAAGGACGTTCAGATAGCTTGTCATAAAGCAGCGTGGAATCCTGGGAGTTTGTGTTTTCTCAGCGCTGGTCTCACTCTCGATTAAAGAACTAAACAAAACTACAGGATAAAGCAGTTTCACGTTAAAAGAATCCTAAATTACCCTGGTTCACTAACAACTTCAGATCCAGACGTTCACGAGGTTTCCCAGCGGCACCAATGAGCTCCACGTCCGTCTAATGGCGTTATGAGATTAGGACGCAGACTGCCTCAACCGATTAAAGCTCACGTCTAAATTTGGAGAAGGATGCAGGACTCAGGTTTATGTCAGGAGGTCAAACATCAGCCTCCGCTGCTGCAGCTGTTCACAACACGACAAAAACAAAAGTCCACGGTTGTGGTCTTTTTTCCTGTATGAATATTATAGTTTTTAACAGCTGTCTGCAGGTATTTTTACTCAAGGATTTTTGCACCATTTACTATATTTTACTGGTTCTCAATGAAGCTGGGAGATTTAAAAAAAAAATACATTGACAAAAAATTTGTATAATGTTTAATATCAATTATCGATGATTTTATTTTGAATATTCGTGGATATTTCATGCTTAATGAACCATTTTTAATACATAAGTGTAGAGGTCGGTGATATATCCAGAATATATTGATATAATGATATATTATAATATATTATCTATTTTCAATAAGGACCAGTAGGAAAAAAAGACTGAATGTGACCACGTTATATTAATCTTGATTTTTCTGTTAAATGACCATCTGATTTAATCATGTATTCATTATCAACAGAAATGTGAAGTTAAATATTCTATTGAACTTTTCTAATTGTATTGATCATGGGAACATTGATATGTATTGATAGTGTTTTATTGCCGAGGTCGATTCTAACTTTTTAAAGTCTGTGTGGAAATATTCAGACTGGAAAGTTTCCTCCTCCAGAGGGAAACTTACCCCCTCCAGAGGGAAACTTTCCTCCTCCAGAGGGAAACTTTCCTCCTCCAGAGGGAAACTTACCCCCTCCAGAGGGAAACTTTCCTCCTCCAGAGGGAAACTTTCCTCCTCCAGAGGGAAACTTACCCCCTCCAGAGGGAAACTTTCCTCCTCCAGAGGGAAACTTTCCTCCTCCAGAGGGAAACTTTTCCCCTCCAGAGGGAAACTTTCCTCCTCCAGAGGGAAACTTTCCTCCTCCAGAGGGAAACTTTCCTCTTCCAGAGGGAAACTTTCCTCCACAGGTGAACGCTGTCTGTCATATTTTCTGGGAAATACGATCTTCAAAAGAGAAAAAAAAAAAAAAAACACATGCAACGCTTTCATTTTCCACATCACAGAAAGATGAGAACACGGGCGTTACCCTAGCAACCAACCACAGAACCGGTTCTGACTCATTTATCTTTGACTCACACACACACGTATATACAAGTTTGAGCGTTCTTCTGGTTTTAAAGAGGTGAAAGGAAAAAAACAATTAACTGTTTTCTACATGTAGACAGTAATCGTCACTGCAGAGAGTGTGTGTGTGTGTGTGTCACTGAGGTAACGTCTTGTTCCAGCTGTTCCATTTTTCTTTTGTTGCTCAGCAGCTGATGAGCTGAAGAAGCTCCAGAGATAATGGAGGAGGACACAGCTGCACACACACACACACACACACACACACACACACACACACACACACACACACACACACACACACACACACACACACACACACACACACACACACACACACACACACACACACACACACACACACACACACACACACACACACACACACACACACACACACACACACACACACACACAAAAAATGGTGGAATGTGCTTGGTCAACAGCTAGCTAGCTGAACTCTGAGCTAACTGCTAACAGATAGCATCGCTTAATGGATGAGTTTGGTCTAATAGACGTAAACCAACAGATGTGTGTTTATCCTACATGTATGTAGATGTGTGTTTATCCTACATGTATGTAGATGTGTGTTTCCTACATGTGTGTGTGTAGATGTGTGTTTCCTACGTGTGTGTGTAGATGTGTGTTTATCCTACATGTGTGTAGATGTGTGTTTATCCTACATGTGTGTAGATGTGTGTTTATCCTACATGTGTGTAGATGTGTGTTTATCCTACATGTGTGTTGATGTGTGTTTATCCTACATGTGTGTGTGTGTAGATGTGTGTTTATCCTACATGTGTGTTGATGTGTGTTTCCTACATGTGTGTAGATGTGTGTTTCCTACATGTGTGTAGATGTGTGTTTCCTACATGTGTGTGTGTAGATGTGTGTTTCCTACGTGTGTGTGTAGATGTGTGTTTATCCTACATGTGTGTTGATGTGTGTTTCCTACATGTGTGTAGATGTGTGTTTATCCTACATGTGTGTAGATGTGTGTTTATCCTACATGTGTGTTGATGTGTGTTTATCCTACATGTGTGTGTAGATGTGTGTTTATCCTACATGTGTGTGTAGATGTGTGTTTATCCTACATGTGTGTAGATGTGTGTTTATCCTACATGTGTGTAGATGTGTGTTTATCCTACATGTGTGTAGATGTGTGTTTATCCTACATGTGTGTAGATGTGTGTTTATCCTACATGTGTGTAGATGTGTGTTTATCCTACATGTGTGTAGATGTGTGTTTCCTACATGTGTGTAGATGTGTGTTTCCTACATGTGTGTGTAGATGTGTGTTTATCCTACATGTGTGTGTAGATGTGTGTTTATCCTACATGTGTGTAGATGTGTGTTTATCCTACATGTGTGTAGATGTGTGTTTATCCTACATGTGTGTAGATGTGTGTTTCCTACATGTGTGTAGATGTGTGTTTATCCTACATGTGTGTAGATGTGTGTTTCCTACATGTGTGTGTATAGATGTGTGTTTCCTACATGTGTGTAGATGTGTTGTTTTAGGACCAGTATTTGTTCTTCAACTTAACCTAGACTGAAATACTTCCTGACTGAATAACAAATATGACCAAACAGAATAGGAATACAATTGCTTAAATATGACTAAATCAAATTAAGGTGTCCAACGAAATAAAGACAATATTTGGGCTAATCCCAAAAGTTATTAAAAAAGCTAAAAAGCTGCTGGTACCAAAAGGATGGTTGCTCATTAGAGCTGCAAAAATTCATCGATTATAAACTATTACATTAATTAACTATTTTGATAACCAATTAACAGATGTGGACATTTTCTATAGCAGTAAACTGACATTTTAGGTTGAAGTTTCAGCTTTAAGACAGAGTGACCATCATTTTACAGTATTTTATGAACCAAACAACGAATTCATCGTTTTAATCATCGATTAACAAAACAGAGATGCAGCCCTACTGGTCATTGTCTTGTGTTATTTTTGTATTTCTTTCTCGAAGCCTTTTTACCCCAATAAAAGAATGAAATAGTAAAAATAAGGGTGAAATGGTCAACAGACTCCTGGAGGTCCTCAGATACCGTTTAGTATCTAGATGACGACTGATCGATATCTGTCTGTTATTAAGAAATTATTGTCACTCAACAATAAAATCTTTCAAAATTCATTAATTGTTTGGTTCATAAAAAGACCTAAAATGTTGATCAGTGTTTCTAAAGCTGCAGATTGAACCTAAAATGTCTTTTTTTGTCCACAACCCAAAGATCATCAGTTTACTGTTATAGAAGAATAAAGAAACCAGTAATTCTTCTTAAAAATGACTTAAAATTCTCAAAATAGCTGTTGATTAATTCAATATTTAGCGACCTATTGATCGATCAGTTATTGCAGCTCCAGTTCCAGGAAAGCAGCAACTCCTGCAGCTTGAGGACAGATAAGAAATCTGATTTTTTTTCTTGAGAAATGAGCTAAAACACTGAACACTGACTGACTGTTGGCCGTCTATGATTGATTGTTTGATTGATTAACGGACAGACTCCAGCAGCTTCAGCACTATTTAACCCCTCACAGCAGAGTTATCCGTGTTTTCCTTATTGATCGCAGCGCGTGATGATCGTGGTGGACGTCACCCGTTAAGAAGCTGCTGATCGTTTTCCTGTCGACACACGGATCCATTAAGTCAACACTTTTAGTGCGAAGGAAGAGGTTGGTGTAAATGACTGCCCTACAGGATCAATGACCCCTGGTCCTGAAACAGCAGAACAGTCATACTTTGAACTTTCTTTGTCAAAATCTAGCCTACATGTATTTTACTTTGGATTCCCTTTAACTAAAACTCAACCAAAGTGTGTTGGAATTTCTTTAAAACTACACTGAAATACTTTAAATTTTCATTGACTAAAACTCAACTAAAGTACGTTGGATTTTCACTAAAACTTGACTAAAAAACAGAAAACAAATACAATTGATTAAATATGACTAAAACTCAAATAAAATACTTTGGACTTCCTTTAACTAAAACTAGAACAAAATACTTTAGTTTTATTTTAAGAAAATCCAAAGTGTTTTAGTCCAGTTTTAGCCAAAGAAACTCCAGCCTAAAATATTAATGGACATATACATGGATTGTTTTTCATCAAAACTCAACTTAAGTATGTTGGATTTTCTCTAAAACAAGACTAAAATACTTTGGATTTTCTTCCACTAGATTTAGACTAAAATACTAAGACTTCCAGTCGACTAAATAAGACCAAACAGAAAAGAATTAAGTCTGATTAAATATGACTAAATCTAATTAAGGCGTCCAACAGAAGACCAAGACTAAATATAAACTAAAAAATAGCGACAAAATGAATCATCAAATACAAGAAAATGTAAGAAAATAATTATTATAAGTGTAGTAAAATAAAGTGTATTACACATTTTAGGAATGTGCTGACAAAGAGCAGTGAGGAGGTTGACAGGAAACGACAAAAACTGACAGATTCACAACACACACATGTGTGTTTATCCTACATGTGTGTGTGTGTGTGTGTGTGTGTGTGTGTGTGACCCACTAAAACTCGTCTCCAGCTTAACTGTACGTCTTGTGACGCGACGCCGAATGACGCCGTGTTGGCGTCCTTCGCTCCAGGTGAAGTCATGTGCTGCACCATGTGACCACAGACCCCCCACCAGCTCCTCATTACGCAGCATTTAAAGGGCCAGCGCTGTATTTAAAGTTCTGAACGTTAGTATTCATCAGTCTGCGTGGTAGAGGTCTTTCTTATGTCTCTTATATCATAATTTACACACACACACACACACACACACACACACACACACACACACACACACACACACACACACACACACACACACACACACACACACACACACACACACACACACACACACACACACACACACACACACACACACACACACACACACACACACACACACACACACACACACACACACACACTTTACTGGATTTCCAGCTTCTGTCTGACATAATCGTAGCAGCAGCTGAGTGTTTTTTCTCCTGCAGCCTGAATCAGGGATTCTGTTTCTGTTTGAACAGGAAATCCAATGGAAACGCAGAGAAACACATCCAGGGCTGTTAACGCTGCCTTTGGCTTTTTGGTTTTTTTACTGCCTTTTCTGTAACTTCATTTGTGGGAAATAAGTCACGGGTTGAAACAGGAGTTTAAATCAGGTCCAGCTAACAAATTAATCCATTTTTTTATAAGACATGAATAAAACATGATCTTTGTTGATAAAATGATAAATGTCAGCAAGAAGTTATTAAACACAATGAAATTCACCAACCTCAGCATTCTGCTCTCATCTCTATCCCATGATGCACTCTGGCTCGGCTGATTAGCGTTAGCCGGTTAGCTCCCTGACTGTAAATATGTCGCCATCTTTTTCTCAACAAGTTTTTGAAATTTTAACATGAATCTGTACTTTGTAGAAGTAGTGGAAGAAGTATTCAGATACAACATAGTTTGCTAAAAAATACTCTATTACAAGCAAAAGATTACTCAAATAAAACTGTATTTCAAACCAGTTATTTACCATAACTCAATAACAAATGTAAAAATACACAACATAATGACTTATAATCATATCACATAATCTTATTATTTTGTGTTTTATAACTATACCATATAGTGAATATTTGTTTTTTAGGGATGCAACTAACAACTATTCTGATAATCAATTATTCTCATTATTTTTAAAATGATTAATCGATTAGTTGTTGGTTTCATTAAATAGTTTAAAATGTTTCTCAAAGCTGAAGATTGATTTTTTATTATTGAAAATGACTCAAATCCATTAATCAGTAATCTTATGGGTTAGTGATTTACGTGATATTTGGTGATAATCGACTAATCAACTAATTGTTGCTGCTCTACTACATAAATATCACTAACAGAATGCAGAAAACAAGATATTTTGTCCAAATTCTGCTTTAATTTAGCTTAAAAATCAGGTAAAAATCTAAATCAATTGCAGCTTTAGTTTTTAAATCACTAACAAGTATTTATAAGAGAATATTTATGCTGTAGTTCAAAGTGAAGCTAATTTCAGCCAATTGTTCCTGCAGAATAATAGAAAAACTACTGCATCATTATTATTAAATTATGTTTTTTTTTTAAATATGTCATTCAAATTGCCTAAAAATACAAAGAATCAGAATATTCAAATATAGAAGTGTATGCAATTATGCAATATTTTCCCTCTGAAATGTGTAAGTATAAAGTAGCATCAACTGGAAGTACCTCTAAGCTGTAGTAAAGTACAGTACTTGAGTATTTATTTACTTCAGCATCAGGGTAAACAGCTAAAAAACACAGCTCCTTCAGGTCCAATGACAGGAAGTTCTCAACACTACAAACACACATATTCCAGACAATAACTAAAATAATGTCCTGATGTGACTCATCCAACACGTTCTGATAAAAACCTTCCTAGAACGTTATAGCTGCAGGTTAATGTCCATTCTGCTGGAATCTGACCGTCTCAGACACTCGTATCGATTCTCAGATCAGTTTTTTAGACTTTTCCCACAAAAAAAAACGCATGAGTTGCATGGTCAGCATTGAAGAAGTGAAGGAGTGTGTGTGTGCGTGTGTGTGTGTGTGTGTGTGTGTGTGTGTGTGTGTGTGTGTGTGTGTGTGTGTGTGTGTGTGGATGTGAATGTGTAACCTAATCCAGGGTAAAACAAGGCAGCTGCTCATGTGTCACTTCAGAGAGAGAGAGGAAAAAATAAAAAAAGAAAGAAAGGGAGAAAGAGACGGGAAGACCAAGAGGAAGAAGGGAAATTATCCCAAACACCAGAGCAACTTGGCCTGAACGCACCAGAAGACAGAGGAAAAGGAGAAGAGACGTGGACGGGACATTTTCTGGGCAGTGTTCCTGGTCTGCTGCTGTAATGGTTTCTACATCATACCGTATCACACACACACACACACACACACACACACACACACACAGATAAACACACACGGCCTGGTCCATGGGGAGTTAATGGAGCTAATTAGTTCCCTCGTGATCTCACTATATTTATATTGAAAAGAGAGAAACGGCTAAAGATCACATTGAAAGGAAGAGACGGAAACAGAGGGGAAACACACACACACACACACACACACACACACACACACACACACACACACACACACACACACACACACACACGCACACACACACCTCTGGTTCCGGTCGCCATGTCCGCCACCTTCTGGAAGGCGTCCAGGAAGGCTCCGGTCACCAGGATGGTCGTCCTGCATGGATCAATGACAGCGACAGGAGGAAATTAACCAGGATTATTAAACATTCAGCAGGTTTATAGGTGACATCTGACACTGATTTAATCTGGATTTATGATACCTGGCAACAAAACGTTAGGAGCTAACCCACAACATGATTATTATAATGAACCAAAGCCGTAGAAAAACATGTTCTTCATGCTGAAGTCACTGCTACCACACTTAAGTGTTCTAAAACATCCCAAAGATCATCAGTTTACTGTTATAGAAGAATAAAGAAACCAGGAAATAATCAGAGAACAGAAGCTGAACCAGAGAATCTGGACATTTTATTCTATTAATCAAATTGACAGTTTTTGTTGTTTTAAGCAACTGTTTCTAAGACAAATGAGCCCTCAGATACAATAAAGTATTCAATAAGCATATTTTTCTGTTCCCAGAGTCAGTTTCACACTTTTTAACAAACACAGTTGAACATATTTGCAGGTTAGAAGCTGGTGAAGGGATTGAGCAACAGGAATTATCCCTCAGGAAATAGAATTATCTACAGCAGCAGCAAACATCCAAATTGAGAAATAACGTAGAACAACAGGAAAGTCAACACACACACACACACACACACACACACGTTGGCATCGTTGGTGAGATACCCTGAAGCTTTCTGTGACATCACAAACACACCTACAGACTTTTATTTTGGAAGCGTGGGGCGGAGCCACATGAGAGGCCTCGGAAAGGCCGGAGTCAGGACGGCAACTGGAGACCCCCGACACACACACTTAATCATCATCAATGGGCCCTATTGTC
>JAYKQN010000023.1:12825000-13077500 GCA_036785175.1 Eupleurogrammus muticus | reverse complement strand
TCTAAACCAGAAAAAACAGCAAATTCTCACCTTTGAGAAGCTAAAGACACGCATGGTTTGACATGTTTGCTTAAAATATGACTTAAGAAAATGATTAAAACAAAGCTCAATTGATCAACCAGTTGTTGCAGCTACAACATGAAGACTGGGAATTTATTACAGAGACACTTTATGGAAAGAACATCATTAATATAACACATAGTACTATTACATAATGCTGGTTGCTTTATTCTAGCTGCAGATAGAGACGAGGCATGTGACTGGCTTTGATAAAATCTGCCTTATTATACACTGAGAATCAGAATCAAGTGGAATATATTAATTGGATTTTTAAACTACAGTAAAAGTGCTCAAGCCATTGGTAAATATTATTTAAAAAAAAAGAAACCGTGATCTGAAATAAGTGAAAAACAATAAAATGACAAAAGCCTGAGTGATGGAGTCACTGAGGATTAATATAAATTAATGAAAATCTAAATGGACGAAAGAGAAAAGGGAATGAAATGTACAACAGACCAAAAGGAAACGTCAAGACATGAAGGGAGAACTCCAACGTCCTGTTAATTGATCAAGAATTCAGGTTCTGATTGATTCAGAGCGGCCTCATGGGTCAAAGGTCGAACTTACTTCACAGCAACTCTGGACGTCGCTCACATTTACACCAAGAAACAATAATCCGATGATTAAGAAGATTTATTCAGATCACAGAGTTTCCCCACACAGACAAACACGTGGCGCAGCGCCACAGAATGAACACTGAGTGCCATAAATAACACTGGAAAAGATGCTTATAGTCTATCATAACAAAAATAAAAGTCACTAAGATGATTTTTTTAAAGTCTCCACATCAATTCTTCTCAGAATGAAACTTGAATAACGCTCGAGTCGTGCAGGTTTATGAGTCGCGATCGCTGATTCGCTAATTTCTGCTGTCAATCAAAACCAGATGCCGCATCAGACAGATGCATCTAGAAGTTCAATTATTAAACAAAAGAAGCTGCTTCTTATGAGTAATTTTACTTTTACTAAAAAAAACAAAAGTTAAAGGGTTAAAAGTTAAAAAGGTCAGTGACAAAAAATGTTTGACAAGTTGAGAAAGTCAATAACTTTTTAAAAATACAGTTTTAAAAGCATTTATCAGGTTTTTCAAAATGTACATTTTCTGTTCATGTTGGTTTCTTTTCATTTGAAAGTCCATTTGTACCATTATTATATTAAATGTCAGATGGTGGAACCAAAAACTAAATAATTAATATTAATATTTGATGCACCTAGAATATAAAAGTAGTTGATAGTGTTTTTTGAAGTATCTTGTATCAGGTTTTTAGGGTCACACTAAATATATTTTTGACATGTCGTAAATTCAAGTTCAGTATTTAAATAAAAACCTTTTAGCTGCACAGTAAATTTTCCTTTTCATAAAAATGTATTAACTGGCCAATGTAATAAAAGCGCTAAAATGACTAACTTTTGGGCGATAACAAATTATTACATTATTGGTCTGGTGAAGAAAAAACATTTTTGCAAATCTAATAACTGAACTGATTATCTTAATAGTTCAGGATGTTTTTATTACGTTAATAAACAATTATTACATTATCGGCCTATTGCATTTAAAGGAGGGAAACTTTATTACGTTTCAGCTGCTAAGAATCTCAAGATTTAGTTCATTTGTTTTAAATGTCAAACAATCTTAAATTCAGATAAAAAAATAACCTTTAACATTCATTTTGGGAATTAATTGTCTCAAAAAAAAAATAAAGTCTAAAAATCAATCTGTCACTTGTTTTTTATTAACAGACTATCGCTCACTACCTAATAAAAAAAGATCATAATGCTCGTTACAAGACAAGATTGACTTAAAGCGTCACACTTTCCCCAAAAAATCCTATTTGAACCAATGAACTTTGTGGAGGGGACAGTTTAAATCAATATTTCGACTTTCCACAGAGAGAACAAACAGATCGATGTTGGTGTGGTGCAACGGCGGTCGAGTCTCCGCCAAACTGCAGCTTTTCCCTGCGAGTTTATCTGCACGTTCTCGTGTTGGAACGAAAGGTCACCGTGTCAACAGAAGAGAACGCAGAAACGGTTCTTACAGAGCAGACGAAACCTTCACGGCTTCACCAGCAGGGCCGGAAATAAAGAATAAAAATACACAGCACGGTCCACCAGACACAGACTCAACCATTTACATCAAATACCAGGATCAATTAAAGACTGATTAACAAACTAGGACTCGTTATCATTAACAGATGGACCCATTGTCTTGTTATTTCTAGAGGTTGCATTGTCTTATTTGTCCAGTCAGCAGTCTAAACCACAAAGGAATCCAGTTCACCGTCTCGACTTATGACTAAACTTCAAACGAAACAGCACTTTGATTTTCTGTCAATTAATAGATTTGTCCTTTCAGCTCACACTTGCAAAGGGAGTTGGTGGAAATTACAGAAATTTGTTGATCCAGTTTAATGGAAAATAGAACTGAAAACCAAAGAAAAATCCCCCAAAAATCAGTTTATATATTTCTCGTATTTAAACCTCAGATCAGCTGACGCCGACCTCCTGACCCTCAGACCCAGACGAGGCCTCAGCTTCTGACCACCACTTCCTGTCTAGACGAGGCACCGCTTCACCCGTTTTTATTGATTTTATCATCATATATATAATAATGATAAAATATTTTATTTGACATATTCCATATATTTGAACCATTTATCCAATCATGTCATGACATCTTCCTTAGGCGAGAGCAGCTCAGACTTTGCACAAATTTATGGATCAGTTTTTTTTTAATTATTTATTTTTACACAAGGCATGAGCAAAATTCTTTAAATTCTAAAAATACAATGTGTGTGATGCTCTCAACACACTGCAAGAATCTTCTGTTTTTTAATAATTAATCATTTTTAATTAATAAATATTACTTTGAAATTGTAAAAATAAAGTTTTGAACGTTTCTATTCATTAAAAAGACTAAATAATAATAGATCTTTTATATATATATATATATATATATATATATATTCTCAGGATAGTTTGATGTTGTGTAAGTCAATGTGACTCCATTATGTTGTTGTGCTATGAATTTTACATATTTGCAAATTTGTGCGATAAATCGATTTTAGCATGTTAGGAACGAAAACATGGCATCAAAATTGAAATAAATGTGAGTTATATAAATAAATGTAAAGGTTTAATTTTTATTTTGGTGAAAAATCTACCGAAAAAGTCTGAATAACAGACAACCTCCTGTTGTGAGACGACGATGCTCACATGTCAAATGAGCAAAAAAGGGACTGGTCATGTGACCTCATAAAATGTATGGCCTTCAAAATAAAAGCCCCCTTTTGACACCTTAATGGAAAATAGAAATGTTAAAAATCAGTTTAGATACTTTAATCTGCAGCAATAACAGGAGCGTATTTAATGTGTGCTTTAGGGTAAAACAAGTGTTTCTCAGGCTGTTTCTGCAGCAGCTGGTTATGTAACACCAGGCCTGCTTCATGCTGCACGTTCTGACCTTGGTTCACATCTGTGACCAACAGCTGCTGCTGCCGCGTCGCTCTGGTTATTGAATTAAAGGCCAGAAAAGTTGTGTCGGGACACGGGGCCTGAATCCCACTCTCTCTCTCTCCCTCCCGGTGTGTTTCCTTGAACCCGGTCACCCCCCGTCAGGAGCTAATACCGATTTAACCCCTAACACAGCCACGTTAGCCTCTTAGCAGCGAGTCGACGAGGCCACATTCGCACCAGACCTGGCGAGAAAAAACCTCCTCACCGGACCCTCGGGTGACCTCGGATCAGCTGACGCCAACCTCCTGACCCCCAAACCCAGACTGGTTCACCTCTGAACTCAAAACCACCTTCTCCAACCAGGCTTCAGCTTCTGACCACCACTTCCTGTCTAGACGAGGCACCGCTTCACCCGTTCTATCAATTTAATCATCATATATGTAATTTAAATGTTGATTTTTATCCCTATATCACATTGTTGTAAAGCAGAGGTGTGAACGTGTGTTTAGTTCATGGACCATTCAGTAAAATTTGATCCAAAGTGTGTCAGACCAGTAAAAATAAAACTTATTATTAACACCTTAAAAATGTCCTTCCTTTATATGTAAAGAAATAAAATTATAAATATTTACACAATAGATTAACCTTTCAATTTACGAAACAGGAAAGATGACATATAGAAAAAAGGGGAATTATAACAATATTGCAGTAAATTACTAAATAATGAGAGTTTTAAATGGCTGGGTGCAGGTGTGTACTTTTATAATTAACAGAACCAATAAATGATGAGTCTTATTTATATGAATAGTAATATTATGAAGAACCACTGACTGTGTAAGACTTTCTTTCACTGTGGTGATTTCAAAAGAAAACTAATAATATAGTTTAACTTTCAATCATCATGACTCTGGTTCAGCAGAAAAAAAAAATGTAAATTATGAAATTTACACGTTCTATAGTAAAATTTGCAGAGGAAAATTCTGGAAAAAGCAGCCACGAGACATTTAACTACAGAATTGTAATCAGAGTTTAGAAAAAAGTAAGATGTACTGTAGTTATAAGACTTTTACTGTCTTCACACTTCTATGAAAAAGAATACAAAAGAGATGATTGATTATACATATATACAAGAAGATTAAAAAAAAGCTTTATATTTAAAGTGCCCAGTTACTTCATAATAAACCTAATGTATTTTAAAACATAAAAATACAAGTCCAGCATAAAATCAAATTTAAAAGCAGCAGTTTTTATATAAGTGACCAGATATTCCAGTTGCCCGGTGTCCACTTTGGGCCCTACCGGCCAGTTCTGGCCCCCGGGCCTCATGTTTAACACCCCCTCTTTGTGAAGTGCCACAGAAAGTGCTGACAAATAAAAAACGTGCTGTTAATATGATCCAGGTTGTGAGGAGGTGTGAGCGTCTTTATTTGTCCTTTAGAACCTATAACCAGCATTAAAGAAATTATAAAATAAGCTATCACACACACACACACACACACACACACACACACACACACACACACGGAGCTGACAGGTTTACTAGCAGCAGCATGAAATACTGCAGCTGAACCTCTGGATGAACAGAAAAGAGGAGGAAAGGACGGGAAGAGGACTCGGTCCAGGAATGATGGTGATCCCCGTAGAACAAGAGGATCTGGATGGAGCGATTCACTGAAGCAATTTAACATATTAGATAAGAAAAAACATGTGTTTGGAGCTGAGAGCTTCACTGGTTCAGGAGGATAGTGAGTGATTGATGGTACAATAGAAATTAGGATATACTGTAATGGTTCCAAAGCCTTACTTCATAATACGATGTTGTTCCACTATATTATGCTTCTGTATATTTGAACCATTTGGTATAAGATGAGATATTTCTAAGATGAGAGCAGTTCAACTGTAGAAGCTCAAACTCTGCACAAATCTGTTTTTTTGTTTGTTTGTTTTTGGACAAGGCATAAGAAAAGTCCTAAAACTACACAGAGCAGATCATACCAGAGGAGTAGATACTTTATTTTTGCATATTCTAAAATAAAAATGAGCTTGATGCTGTTCACTCAATTATCTTATGGGTTTTTTGCATGGAAGCTTCAAATAAATGAAGAAAAATATTTGAAACACGAAATTTTGTATTGTGGTTGCAAACTATTCTTTCTTCTAACAAACCAGTCTAACATTACACACAGCGTTAATTTGAACGTGCAAGCTGGTCAGATGTTGTCTGTTAGCAAATCCATGCTAATCACGTTAGCCCCAATTTGTTCCTCATATTACAACCAATGAGAATCGTGGGATTGTTATGGGTTTCCATTAAGTCTGAGCAACAACTGTACAGGGGGCAGTAAAAAGACCTGTAGATATTTGGGTTTATATCCAGCCTACCATACGATAACTTATCTGCATAACTGCAGGAACTACGGCTAGAGGCCAATGTTTAATGACAAAGTTCATTACACATAATTATCTCTCACGATAATGTGAATCCATTATGTTGTTGTGCCACGAATTTTGCATATTTGCATACTGCTGCTATATGACAACAAATCTATTTTAGCACCAGGAACAAAACATGGCATCAAAATTGAATAAAATGTAAAAGTTTAATTATTATTTTGGTGAAAAATGTTTCATATTCTGAATAAAAGACAACCTCCTGTTGTGAGACAAAGGCGCTCACATGTCAAATGAGCAAAAAAGGGACTGGTCATGTGACCCCATAAATTGTATGTCCTTCAAAATAAAAGCCCCCTTTTCACACCTAACTGTAAAAAAAACATGTAAATTAATTGTTTCCACATGGAAACACTCTGCAATAGAGGGTTAAAACACATAACAGAGATGCTCTACTGCATTTCACTGTGTTCTCTGTTGTATGGAAAACACATTAAAGCATGAGCTCAAATCTGAGGCCTGTATTAAACCATGGTGTGTGTGTGTGTGTGTGTGTGTGTGTGTGTGTGTGTGTGTGTGTGTGTGTGTGTGTGTGTGTGTGTAACCCTGACTCTGTACTGTTGACAGAAGTGAAGGTCACCCTGTGGACATGAAGGAAAAAGCAGAGAACAGAATGTGGTCGTGGTTCTGTCTGTGCCCCCCCCCCCCCCCCCCTCCACGCCACCTCTCGCCTCAGCTTCAGATTCTGCTGTGACCTCCAGGAATGTCGCAGCCACCCTCAGACTAAATATCCCAGCAGCAGCCATGGGCCGAGGAGACCACAGATGGACCCGGGGCACCCCAGGGTCTGGAGCTGGGAGGCTCCAGTTGCTAAATCAGGGGCACGGGTCCCACAAGGAGGTCACCGGCCGGGTCCAGAAGGTTCCTGGAGACAGCTGCCAGGCAAACAGCCGCCTACCCTCATCTGGCTGGAGGTCACTCTAATTCTGCATGTTTCTGTAGCTACAAGGACAGAATATAGCAAGAGCTCTCCTCTTTATGTTCACACAGATTATAATATGTGCTGTTGTAGGAGGTCTATTTATAGCGTGTTTCAAAAAACGATATTTAAAACCGAGTGAACAGTGAAACAATTTAAGTTCAGACATTCGTCTATTTTAATGATAGCTTGAATTTTTATTAATAGTGCCATAATCCCCAAAAATGAAAACTCAACTTGTCCAAAATGTTGAGTTTTGCAACACAAGCAATGTCCCGTCAGTCTCAGCTGCACCTTCTGTTGAATATTAATTACTTTATTTTAACTCTTAACATTAGCATCGCCTTTCTTAGCATGTTAGCATGCCTGTGCTCGCATTTAGCTAACCAAGCACCGCCAAGAGCTGACCAACATGTCTGTAGAAAATTCTCAGATAACCAGTTTCAAGATATTATTTTTGGTTATGGTGAGAAGTAAAGTTATGTTTTAAAACATTAAAGGTACAGTGTGTAGTTTCTAGCAGCATCTAGTGGTGAAGGTGCAGATTGCAGCCAACTGAGCACACTGACTAAATGTAGGAAAAACGTTGTAGGCTACTGTAGAAACACAGTGAACCTCATGGAGGAGACCAGCTCTCCATGTAGACAAAAACGCCTCAATCCAAGGTAAAAAAAAAAAGATAATTATTTCCATCTGTCCATTTACAACTGCTTTTCCAGGTCGGGTTTCTGCTCAATTATTATTTTAATGGAATTATACACCAATTAAAACATACTTATGAATCTCATGTTTCATACACGCCAGGTCTGCTGCTGAAATCTTCCACACGGGGCCTTTAAAAAGGCCGATATATCATTTTCAGATTGGAAAGGTTACTCAATTAATCCATTAGGCGGCCGACAGGAGATTTATTGACCAGGGTCTCAACTCCAGCAGGTTCCCTACGAGGCTTCAACGCTGCCCAGATGAATGGAAACAGTCGACTCCATTCACCAGGCCTTGGCTCCCATGTATAGGAGACACAGGCGGGCTGTTATCCTATCTGCTGGTTCAGGAGGGTCCAGAGAGACCTGGTCTACAGTTACCTCTGTCTATGCAGCCTCTAATCCCGCCTCAGTAATCCTCACTTGCTCTACTGACCGACAGAGAGAAGAGAGCAGCGATGGGCAGGATCAGGAAAGTGAGCAAAACTGCCTCGTTTGACCTTTCTGGACCCGGAAAAAAAGGCCTGATTCAGAGAGATTTACAGACAGACAGCAGCTTCTGGGAAGACGTCTACTACTGAATATCTCCTGAAAACATGCCAGGTTCACACTGGACCAACAGTGATGTGTTAACAGGCGACGTAGAGCTCCATTTAGGCCAAAAAAAACCCGGGAGGACAGAAACTAGGCAGCTTCTGCTTGCTATGCATGACTTTCTTTCTATACTAGCACAGAATACTTTTAGTACTACTACAAATGTATTTTTTTATCCATTAGTTTGACAGACATCAGTATGTTTCTCTAAAATGAATTAAATTGAGGAACAGAAGAAGCCAAAAGAAGGATCTGTTGTTTTTAGATAGAAAATCCTGATTCTTGGTAACCAGGGATGCTTCATGACAATTAAATATATATACAAACAGGTAAATATGTAAATCAATGAGATGAGAAATCAATCTTGAAGCTCTTTTAAAACAATAGGAGTGGATATCTACCTTGGACAGCAGAATTTCCCTCCCCGCTCCATAACCACAACCAAGCTAACTTTCCGTTTTCAGCTTTTTTCCCCAGTTAACAAAGACGTGACGGCCACAGCTGAGGTGTTGGATGCACGCGTCCTTTAACTAGTCTGAGGTTTAGCAGCATTTTTAACCTCCCTGAGGCTGGAATATTCTCTGAAACAGACACCACAGACCAGGCTGTGCGCCACAGACTCGTAATAGTTCTGTTTATTTCCATTTTTTAGAGTCCATGTTTCACACATACAACGTCTGGTTATAACCAGTGGACCGGTCCAGAACAAGTCCATGCAGTCAGCAAAACGACAACTAAAAAAGGTGATACAAGAAGTAAGTAAAACCAGTGTGCAAATATTGCAAGTTGACATTGAACTAGGGCTATTTTGATAGATTCAACAATTATTTGATTAGTTGTTCGGTTCATTAAATGGTTTAAAATGTCAATCAGTGTTTCTCCAAAGCTTTTTTTGTCCACAACCCAAAGATCATCAGTTTACTATTATAAAAGAATAAAGAAACCAGGAAATAATCAGAAGCTGGAACCAGAGAATTTGGACATTTTATAAGTAAAAATGACTCAAATCCATTAATCAGTCATCAAAATGGTTGGTGATTAATCATTTAAACAACTAATTGTTGCAGCTCTACAATGAACTGCATAAATATCACAAACAAAATGCAGACTAAACTAAATATCTGATTCAAGTTCAATGGAATTCTGCTTTAATTCTGTTTAAAAATCTGGTAAAAAAATCATATGATGAATCATAAGCCGAGTTTAGTAAATAATGAATTAATCAATCAGTGCAGCTCTAATAGGAATCCACGATGCTCCTTTATGTTAAGTGCATGAAGTCATGTGACTTCAGGTAACCAATCACTGCCAACTGATTATAGTTGAGTCTAACTTGGCTTTAAAACAAAAAAAAAAAATCATGTGATATTAGTTCTGTCTATCAAATTGAATTGTGAGCCGAGAGTATTGTTCATAACTAATCAATTAATCAACTAATCACTGTAACACTACACAGTCCATAAGGTCATGTGACCAATCGCTGACAACTGTCTGATTATAGTTCAATCTAATTCAGCTTCAATCTCATTTTGTTTAAACGAATCATGTGAAAACCGTATTGTGAATCATATTAAATTATTTTAAAGTAGTGTATCATTGAAAACGAACTATTGGCTGCAGCTTTTCTCAGAAAATGCTGCAGAGACTGGTCATGTGACCTGAGGTGACCAATCACTGTCTAAACTACCTGATCAGCTTGGTGTGTGTGTGTGTGTGTGTGTGCGTTTCCTGTAACAGGACTATCTTACCTTGGCATGTGCAGCCACGTGTAGCAGCCGTTTGCCAAGTCACGCTATGAGTCATGCGTCACGCGTGTTCTAGCTTCCAGAAAACGTTTTACAGACATCAGGCTTTAAAGCACGAATTCCTGTAAACTATAAAATAAATAAGAGGTTAATTCTGCATCTAATGTACAGAACTAAAGAGTCGACCGAGAAGCTAATTTATGTCCTGCTCTGACTAATTAGCTGCTGGAAGGTCGAAGGCGTATTGTGGAAAGCGTCGTGGTTCGGGATTTATGGGAATATCGACGGCCGTCGCCGTAAATCAGCCGGCGTCATCGAGCGGAGGAGTTATCAGCCCCGGAGAATGTGACGGTGCAGATTCTCCTGAAAACCAGTTTGGAGAGTGAAGCCTGGCGATTACACAAGCGTTTAGTTCTGGTGTGTGTTAGTGTGTGTGTGTGTGCGCGTATATTTCCTTCATCTGCAACGTGTGTGTGAGTGTGTGAGTGTCTTTACGTTGCATATGTTCTTAATATTAGCGAATCCCATTAAAATGCCACGGCTAGCGATGCATTCACTCGTCTCTCTGTATAATTCCTCACTTCTCTGCTCTCAGGCCTGAGCCCTCAACTCATACCGTGAATCTGTAAGAGGAAAAAAAGCATCATAAATGTTCTTTTCGGCAGTGGATTAATACACATTCGGTGCTTCAGGGAGTGTTTCCGGCAGCAGGAAGATGTGGGATTGATTCAAAATAGAGCACATTGTGTGTGTGTGTGTGTGTGTGTGTGTGTGTGTGTGTGTGTGTGTGTTTTTTGCGGTAATGAAGGAACATGTCAGCCAGTTGTGGATTTAAAAATCGTGTTCAGACAACAATGGAGGGATCAGATATGATCAGGCTTCAGCTGCGTGGACAATACTCAGGATAAATAAGGTGTTTTTAGCGTCCAAATCAATCATTACCTTTAATATGAAGCAAGTAGCTCTGCAACGATTAGTCAAATTAGCATCAGTTAGATTCATTTTTTAAGGAGAAAAGTTACAAATTCTCTGGTTCCAGCTTCTCAATATTCCATATTTATATATAAATATGTAGAACTTTATCCCTATGTATAAATATCCACTAAAAAGGCTCCAATCTTGATTAAACTTTGTTTTTTAGAGTAAAATGAGACTTGTCTCCTTTGGGAACTTGATTGTGTTAGTTGTTAAGTTTCACTTTATATAAACTAAGGCTGCAACGATCAATCTATCAATTATTGGAATGATTAATCGATTAGTTGTTTGTGTAAAAATGTTGATCAGTGTTTCCCAAAGCTGAAGATTGAAGCTAAAATGTCTTTTTTTGTCCACAACCCAAAGATCATCAGTTTACTATTATAGAAGAATAAAGAAACCAGGAAATAATCAGAGAACAGAAGCTGGAACCAGAGAATTTGGAGATTTTGCTGTTTACAAGGTTCATCCTATTTACTGGAGCAGTGAGGAACATTAATATTGCATGTGGACCACATGGGATGGTAATGGTCCAGATATTAGTCAGATCCTCAGGTGTCATCAAAGGAACTGAGTTAGGGTTGAGATCAATTATTTGTGGCAGCTTTAAATATACATATGTTTATGCCCATCTCCCACTTTTCATTCAGCATTTTTTCAAACTACATAAATATCAACAGAACTTGGAAAAGACTAAATATGTGGTACGTTGGGAGTTCAATGTTTGTTCAGTTTTATTCCAAATAATAATCGTGGAGTCTGAAATGACTGAATGAACCCTGGGACGCGCTGGTTACGATAAAGAGCAGCGTTCTGCTGATCAAACACCAGCTCCACGGTTTGTTGGAGCTGTTTGAGCAGCACTGGTTGACTAAGGAATGCAGCGACAGGTAGGGTGTGTCCACCTAATGGTTTGTTGGTCCTCAGCGAGCTAAACAGAGGAACTTTCTGTTTCTATTCTCAGTGGAGATCTGTTCACTTTCATTCACTGTTCTATCATGATGTAAAAGCTTCTATGGATCATTTCACTTAGTGGGATATTTACAAGTCATGTAAAGTATATTTGATGGATAAAGTACACAGTTCTCATCTATTTCTATTTGTTTGCATCGTATTTGTGTTTTTTTGTCCTAGCTCATAATCTCTCAATATATTTACATATAAATCTGTATAACTCAACATGTCTGTAAATTGAAAATGTTCCAATCACCAATAAAATTATACATACGTCTATCTAAACATAATTATTTTAAAGCTGCAAGCGTTAGTCAAATAATTGGTTAGTTGCCAATTTTTTTTTACATTTATCACTAAGTATTTTAGGAATCTTTTATTTGATTTCAGTCATTTTTTAATACTAAAATGTCCAGATTCTCTGGTTCCAGCTTCTGTTCTCTGATTATTTCCTGGTTTCTTTATTCTTCTATAATAGTAAACTGATGATCTTTGGGTTCAATCTTCAACTTTGAGAAACACTGATCAACATTTTACACCGTTTAATGACAAAAACTAATCGATTAATTGACTAATCATTGCAGCTCTACTCATCATAGGTTAGAAAATTTGATCTTATAGACTCAATGTTAATTTTCTATTAGAAATATTACTTATAATTAATTATCAAACTGATTTTAGGTCTAGTGGTTATAAATGATGATATTTAAATATTGGTTTGATACCAAACTGGCTGTAATAAAGATAATTGTATCATATAGACCTGAAAGATTAATGGATTAATCTACAGCTTTGGAAACTGATCTATATTTTACACCAAGAAAAAGTTTAGAATAATTTGATATATTTACTCATGTGTTATACATGTTGATTGTCAAATAATAACGTTTATTCCTTCTCATTTGTCGAATCACGACCACACAACTTTTATCTATTTCTACTTCTTGCATTAATTTTAAATATAAATATGGTTAAATACCAAATAATAGCCATTTTCCTGATGTTTAAATCCGATTTTGATGTTGTTTTGATGCTCAGTCACTCAACAGATCAGGTGACTGGTCAGCAAAGTTTTTACAGGAGATTAATTCCTTCCTGGCATAAATGTTGCTCTGCAAAAGTGGAAAAAATATGGTAATTTCCTCAAATTCTTGTATTAAACCAGTATGACTACTGCATAACTCACATTTTTCTAAAGTCAGATCACAGTTCTGGAGTTAAACGTCTCACAGTTGCTTTTCCTGTGTTTTACTCTGTGTTTTACCACGAAATAGTCAGAATTTCATGTTGTACTTATTTACTACTACTTTATTTTATTCACTGTACAGGAGTGATGGACAATCAATATAATTAATATATTATTATTGAACAAATGAGTGTTTATACGAACTGGTGGTTATTTATCAAAATATACACCTACACTCTGCATTTATTAAAACTCAGCTTAAAATAGAAATATACTTATCTAAACATATTTAGATAGTCATTAATGTTAAATTTATGTTTTAAAAAAGAAAGAAAAACAAATATATAAGAATTATGTTTCTACCCTAAAAACATCTTAAATCCAACCATTAAATCTGCAAAGAGCCGTTGGCGTTTCCCAACCTTCAAACTCTCAATGTTCTATTCAGAAAATTCACATAAAGTTCAGAAACTGAAGCGTCATAAATCCAGAGGCTCTGCCTCTACCTGTTCATCCAACCCCACACACCTGGAAACCCCCCAGGAACCTTCAGGGTCCCAGCTGTGGCCCAGTTCAGGACCCAGAGATCGGACCAGACCCGCCTCTCCATTCAGGTCTCAATAGAAACGGAGACAGCTTGTTTTTTTACGTCTGGAGAACATGGCAGCGACGTGTGATAGTTGAAGGCCTGGTTCTAAAACCACAGACATGGACGGGTTCAGCTTGGTCTGACACTAGAGTCACAAAAAGCTCCAGTCCTGGTGTTGGGTCAACAGGTCTGGGTCACAGTCCAGGTTCTGGTGTCAGGTCAAAGCTTTGATCCAATAAGTTCTACTGGAAAATACAGTTCTAGCATTTCATCACATCTCTGAGTCACTATGTTTATGGGTAAATACCTGACATTTTTCAGTCACACGATTTCTGAAATAGACGCAATACTCTAAAAATGTCAAATGTCAGAAGAGTAGTTTGGTTGGGAAAAAGGTTCTCTTCTATGGGAACACTTTGGATTGAATGAATCACATATTAATGTGTAGATTTGTCACTCATGCTGAATAAATGCGATTTGAATTTGACCAAAATATTCACAACAATGATTATATTCCATAAGGGAGCAGCCTCACGTTGTTGTACGTCCTAGTAGGTGGATTATTATTGTGTCACATTCTGAAAAACGATGTGGGACAAACACACAAACATTAACAGCCTCATATTTTAATTATATAATCAGCTGTGGAACACTTCACTTCCTCAGCGTTATTATCCCCACGTTTTCTTCCCCTCCACCTCCATTAGTCCTTATTTCCTCCACTTATCTTTAACTACCCAACATCATATATCCTGTATACAACAACCACGACACATGTGTGTGTGTGTCACAATGTGTGTGTGTGTGTGTGTGTCACGATGTGTGTGTGTGTGTGTGTGTGTGTGTCACGATGTGTGTGTGTGTGTGTGTGTGTGTCACGATGTGTGTGTGTGTGTGTGTGTGTGTGAGACAATGTGTGTTTATTTAACATCTATTTTGCTGCAAAGTGTGTGTGTCCAGTTCACGCCCACATTCACTTGAAGCTGCCTATTATCTTGTCACACACACACACACACACACACACACACACACACACACACACACACACACACACACACACACACACACACACACACACACACTATAAACACATAACTATAAAGGATAGTGATCTGACTAAAAGCTTGATGACATCATATCAAATTATGGCCTGTAGTTTAGGGTGTGTTTCTGCGTGTATATATGTGTGTGTGTGTGTGTGTGTGTGTGTGTGTGTGTGTGTGTGTGTGTGTGTGTGATAGAGAGAAAGAGATTCAGGTCAAAACAACCATTTTTTGGAGAGAAAAAACACATTTTACTCCACACACGCAGCTAATTATATATAGACAACGCCGATTATAAAACACAGTAATGTAGTCATAACCTGTGTTTTTTTACTGTGTGTGTGTGTTTTCTAAACACACACACACACACACACACACACACACACAGACAGACTAAGGGGGAGGGCAGGTCGACTGTTATTTGGAGCCACATTTTCCCTTTAAAGTCACCAGTGAACAGAATAAATGTAATAGTGGAGCACTAATCAGATCCTCGTGAAGCGGTGAATCACATCAGGGGATCAGGGACCAGCTGGAGGGGGGAAGGCCAGGAAGGGGGGGTGAGAACGGGAGTAGGTCAGATCCTGGTGTGCGGAGGGATTTTAATTCCTACGTCGTCTCCTTCCCGTCACGGAAAAACGCAGCGAGAGCTCGGAGGTTTTTTTTTCATGGGAGTTTAGGTTTGTTCGTGCAGATCTTCTCATTCAGTAGTTACACACCAACATGCTGCATGCTACTAAAACACTCAAAATACTTAAACTACTTACTAAATACTGCTGTAATATGGGTCGAGTCAGGATTCAAGTGTAATGTGATGCTTTTATTTCATTTACCAACTTTATTAACATGCTGTGATTAAGTTTGCATGTTTAACGTGTGGAAACGGACACAGATCCTTTGTCAGGACACATGTGAAAACACCTTTAAGGTCTATAGGAAGGGAAGTCAAATCCACTTTAGATCATGAGCCACATTCAGCACGATTTCATTTAAAGTCAAAATAAACATAACACCTACAAATTGCTCCATTTTTTTTTTTTTATAATCAACTTATAATTTACAGACAGGAGAGGTGCAAAAGGGGAAAAAGGTGCAATTTCAACAGTAAAACTCATTTATTCCATATTCATTCAGTCTGATGGTGTTTAGTTTTTCACTGGAACTGGACAATTTTTTGTGTCCCGGATTGGACCCTCTTAGTGGGCCGGTTCTGGGCCCTCGGGCCACATGTTTGACACCCTGGGCTATACGGATAAAATCATCCACACTAAACACACTAAAGCCCATAGCTTTGCATCCTCCATATCACCAAAAAAACAAATAAATGGGCATCAAATCAAACTCAACGGCTCGAATGGAGGAGGATCATAACGTCACTGCTGATGAGCGGAGGAGGAATCATCCGTCTCTGTCCGGATAAGCCGGAGAAACGGCAACGTGTCAGGAAGTTAGGACGGGATGGAGATAAGAAACGGGCTTTCACAAACAGAAACTATCTGGTTGTACGGTCATTCATCTGCACCAAACTCACAAATTATCTTTTTTTGCGCTGGGTAAAATACAGAAAATTTATCAAAATGATGAATAATTTACTGCTCAGATGCTGCACTGGGAGAAAGTCCACGCTAAGACGGATAAATCGGGAAATTTTGGCTCCGTTTGCTAAAAATGCAGAATGAAAAGTGGGTACACACTTATGTATATTTAATGCTGCAACAAATAACTGATTAATTGAATAGTTGTCAACTATCATATTATTCACCAACTACATGATAATCAACATTTTAGGTTGAATTTCAACAATTTAGCAACCAGCCTTATTGATTAATTGATTTGTGCTGACTATCATGTTCATCTCCAACTATTCTAATAATCACTTATTCTTTTTTTAGGTAGGTATTATTTAGGTGTTTTAGGACCAGACGTCATTTTGGCTGATCCCAAAAGTTATAAAAAAAAAAAAAGCTAAATTGCTGCTGGTACCAAAAGAACATAGAAAACTGGGTCAATACTGGTTCAATACTGGTCATTATTTCTGTAATGATTAATAAACTATTAACTATCATATTAATGGGCAACTTTTTAATAATAGATTAATGGATTTGAATCATTTTTAATTAGAAAATGTCCAAATTCTCTGGTTCTAGCTTCTCTTCTCCGATTAGTTGACTTCAGTATTATCGTTAAAATTGTGTATATCTAAATTATTACCGCCATCACTGCTGTTATTAATATGAGGAAGCATTACTTATAAATCTGCATTAATACAGTTATGAGTGAGCATTACATTGCTGTGATTAACATATTGATGGGAGTGATAGCTCCTTTTTAAACATGTAAATCAAGTTGTCAAATGACAGCATATTACTACAATATATTTAGTCTGATAAAAGGGGTAGAAAAAAAAGCTAATTCAAGATGTCACAGTGGAATCTGAGTCATTTCATAGACATTAATGAACAATAACCACATTTCACCCTGAACTGTAAAGCGTTAGGTCGGATAATCGTGTGGGAATTAAGAGTCATAACAGGAATAAAAAGGCAGCGAGACGTGGTGAAATCTGAGGTTTGGTTAATAAGCAGAAAAACAAGCGTCCACAAACTGATTCAGAGCGTTTCACGGCGGCGAGATGACGCCCTGAGGAGAAATTTATCTGTTTAATTAGACATCACAGAGTGTGTGTGTGTGTCTGTGTGTGGGGCATATGGCAGGATCGCCCTCATTGGCTCGCTGCCATGTTGGTAAAATACCAGGATGTAAAACCACGAGCGGCTCGACCAACCGTGGCCGCCGCTCTTCATCGTTATCGGAACAACAGCGGTGACTCACACACACACACACACACACACACACACACACACACACACACACACACACACACACACACACACACACACACACACACACACACACACACACACACACACACACACACACACACACACACACACACACACACACACACACACACACACACCCTCGTTTCCTGTCGATTCGTCACGTCATGGACAGGATTGAACCTGTGGCACCAGGTGAACTTCCTGTTTGCATCAGAGACCAAACCTGAAGGTTTCAGTCCACAAATAAAGACTGTTTGTTGGCCAGAGGTTAAATATCGTCGCCTTATTACAATAAAGGACAAAGTCATTTTTCTGATTAAAGTGTTTTTTGCCACATCTGGTTAAAGACTCTTTTTATTCTATTGGACTTTTTAAAAATTATTTTATTACATTATTTTGTGCTTAAGTCAAAATGTGGTTGTTTTTTGGCCAAAAAATTCAGGATAAAATGTCATTTTAGCAGCTTTCATGATGGCGGCTGCTCCAAGAATCAAGAAGAAGCTCTAAACATGAATCCTGAAAATGTAGAAGAATAAAAAGAGCAAAATCACATTTGAGCCTCTGGAACCAGTAAATATTTGGCATTTTTGCTTGAAAAATGATGGAAATTTATAAATGATCAGTAGTTGCTGATTAATTTCAACCAATCAAAATGGGTAATAATTAGCTAAATGTCAGAAATACAGGTCTAATCACACCATATATTTTATTTATTTAATGTTTGTCATAGTTCAGAAGCTTCATGTTAACATCTTGTACTGTTATATTGATGTAGTTTACAGGCTGTAAAACTAAAGATGTTTAAAATTCTATATAAAACAACAAATAAAGTTGGATTGCTGTAGCTTCAATGGAGAAGTCAACAAACTGGCTGTTGATGATGATCATTAGTTTAATTTAGTTTTTAGAGTTTTCACTACGGAATGAAAGGACAGTTTAATCCAGGTTAAAGTTTATATAAAAATAAATAAAGTCACACTAGAAAGTTCAGGAATTAGACTAATGTCACTTTTATTCTTTATTAGTGACTCAAGTTCTATAAATGTCCACATGATTCAGAAATAGAAGTTTCTGTGACTTTGAAGTTTTTTAGTGTTTTCCTGAACATATATATATATATATTCTCTATTTTAACAGGGTGATGAAATATAATCCAGTTAAATGTGACTCTTCCGTTTTTACTCAACATTCATGCACGTTTTTACTTTTCCAGCCGCATGAGAAGCTTTGTCGTTACGCGTTGCGTGACTTTATCGAGGCTGTTTCTGTGTTTCCACTTGGCAGCAACATGGGATGTGTGAAGGTTTTCTGTCGACAACTAAACGAGACTCTGAGAACCAGTTCAACCCAAAGCAGACGCAGAGAAAGCCACAAAAATCCTACAATTTGTTGTTTTTTAAATAGAAATTTGTATGACAGCATTTAAACTCAATTGATAGAACTACAAATACCAAAAAAAGATGTTAGCATGAAGCTTCTGAACTATGACAAATAAATATGATAAATATGTGGCGTGATTAGACTTTTATTTATGACATTTAGCTAATTATTACCAACACAGACGTGCTACGATAGATTGATATTTTTCTTTTCCTTTATGACACAATTAGTCTTTTACATTTTAGTCAAACTAAACGGTCACCAGTCAATGACATGATTTAACTTATATTTAACAGATTATATGAATGAATAAACAGACTGATTGAAAAACATGAAAGATAAAGGCAAAAATATTATTGGTTTCAGCCCTAAATGTTAAATGTATTTCATTGTTCTTTGTTTAATTGGCATTTTACTGACATTTTTCATTACTTTAATAGTTAGTGAATATTTCCTGATAATGAATTAAAAATAAAACATGTTTGATGTTACACTGAACTTTGAATAATCAATTACTTGTCTGGTTCATTAAATGGTGTAAAATGTAGATCAGTGTTTCTAAAGCTGCAGATTGAAGCTAAAATGTCTTTTTTGTCCACAACCCAAAGATCATCAGTTTACTATTATAGAAGAATAAAGAAACCAGGAAATAATAATAATCAGAGAACAGAAGCTGAACCAGAGAATCTGGACATTTTCTACTTTAAAGATGAGTCAAATCAATGAACCAATTATCAAAATAGTGGTTGACTAATCATTTCCTGTACACATTTTCTAAATGGATTATTTTAAGAATAATAATCAGTTAAATGATGATAATAATTGTTAGTAAATAGTAGTAATTGTCAGTAACTTCCAGTAACTAGATCACACAAAAAGATGCGTTTAAAGGCCACTGGAAAATAGACCGTCAACAAGCAATAGAGAGCAGTGAGACACTGGGAGAGACAGACAGGCAGTAAGACAGACAGTAAGACAGTCAGTAAGACAGAAAGACAGTAAGACAGACAGTAAGACAGTAAGACAGTCAGTAAGTAAGACAGACAGTAAGACAGACAGGCAGTCAGAAAGACAGACAAACAGACAGACATCCAGTAAGACAGGCAGTAAGACAGTCAGTAAGTAAGACAGACAGTAAGACAGGCAGTAAGACAGTCAGTAAGTAAGACAGACAGTAAGACAGAAAGTAAGACAGTAAGACAGACAGTAAGACAGACAGTAAGACAGACAGGCAGTCAAGAAGAGACAGTCATACAGATAGAGATAGACAGACACAGTAAAATAGTCAAAACAGTCAGTCAGTCAGTAAAAGTGCAGCACAAAGACCAACTGTTAAATCCTCCATTTGCAGCCTGTTTTCTGTTCATGTCTGAACAAATAAAGACAAACCAACATTCACATACAGATTTATCCATTTCTCTACACTTTACAGTCGGTTTTCAGAATAAATTAAACGTTTTCCAGCCACGACCTGTCCAGTCAAAGGTTAGAAACACTTTAATTAACACTGATATTAACACTGATGTTAACACTAATAGTAATACTGATGTTAATACTGATGTTAACACTGATATTAACACTGATATTAACACTAATGTTAACACTGATGTTAACACTGATATTAATACTGATGTTAACACTGATGTTAATACTGATATTAACACTGATGTTAACACTGATATTAACACTGATGTTAACACTAATGTTAATACTGATATTAATACTGATATTAACACTAATGTTAATACTGATATTAACACTGATGTTAACACTGATATTAACACTGATGTTAACACTAATGTTAATACTGATATTAACACTGATGTTAACACTGATATTAACACTGATGTTAACACTAATGTTAATACTGATATTAACACTGATGTTAACACTGATATTAACACTGATGTTAACACTAATGTTAATACTGATATTAATACTGATATTAACACTAATGTTAATACTGATATTAACACTGATGTTAACACTGATATTAACACTGATGTTAACACTAATGTTAATACTGATATTAACACTGATGTTAACAGAAATGTTAACACTGATATTAACACTGATGTTAACACTAATGTTAATACTGATATTAATACTGATATTAACACTAATGTTAACACTGATGTTAACAGTGATGTTAACACTGATATTCTAGAGGATCTGAGTAAGGTGAAGGTGGAGTGAGGTAAAACAGGAAAATCCCCATTAGGAATGAATGGAGCAACATCTCCCTTTAAAATGCTGCATCTAGTCTGTCAGAGTTTTTAATGAGGTGATGACCACAGATCTACCAAAAACAATTAAAGGATGAGTTCACATTGGTCCGACATGTCGGGACCAGAATCCAGTCCAGGATCATCTGAGAAACTGCACTCGTCCAGACGAGTCAAACCGAGCAGAAATCTTCCAACATTAGTCACTTTAATGCCAAAATCACTCCATTTATTACTATACTTCCACCAGAGCTCAACAGGGAAACATAGAGGGGGAACTTAATGCTAAAAATATGTCTGCTGAAGCCTCAAATAACCTTCACTATACTTCTAAATGCATTTTTGGTCTTGGAAAAACAGTGAGTTGTTTTCTCTGTCACAAACATTCAAAACACACGCGATGATTTTTTACACGATTCTGAATATTTCCTTGAAAATAAATGAAGAGATGTAGATGACAAACTAGAAATGGAAAATAACCAGTATTTCTTCAAACTTCTATCAAGAAGGAAATATTCTACTTTGACGCCTTTAATTACTTGATGTTTTAAATGTGTGTGTGACACACTTAAAGAAAAAGCTGCTATATAAAGTGTATTATACAAACATGTGATACACACACACATATAGAAGATGTAGAACTTTTATAAATAATCTACTCAAAGTAGATGATGATGAAATACAACATTAAAATACTAAAATAAAACAGTACAACATTAACCAGTAAAATAAAACCAGCCTGGTCAATGAAACTTTAATACATTTAAATTGTTGTTGATTGCTTTTACTAAGGTAGAGGATCTGATTTGTTCCTTAATCACTGTCACGGGTGATTTATTGTTTAATCAGTGTAAATCAGAAGTAAAAGTACCTTCATGTCGTTCATGATGAGCTGGAAGAGCCCTCCCAAGGCGCTGCATTCCTTCTCTATACCCGCATCCATTTTTCCACAGGCTCGGAAAATCCTCCTTTAACTTCCAACAACTTTTACCTCCCGGAAAAAAATATCTTCCAGCCAAGTTTTGAAATACTCCAGCAGAAGAATCAATAGAGGCCTTTATAGACTTATATATATAAATCTAACAGCGAGTTACAGCAGCCAAAGGGTAAAAGTCCAAGTTAAAAAAAGACACGGAGGGAAAAAGGAAAAAAGAGGAAACACAAGCGGATAGAATCCAGGTCGGAGCGGCTCCACTCAGCCGATGCTACCCGCCGGCCAGCTGGAAAAACGGCCGAAAAAACACCACATGATGCCCGAGTCCCCGGAGCACGGAGTCCCGCGGCGGTTTCGGAAGCGTGGTCCCCGGTGTCCCCGGTGGAGGAGCCCCGGTGTCCCCGGTGGAGGAGCCCCGCAGGCTAGCCGCGGCTAAGCTAGCGAGGTTAGCGTCAACTCCGCTAGCAACCTGTGACTGAGTGCGTGTGTTACCGTGTGTGTGTTAATGTGTGTGTAGGTTAACCGATACGGCTTTTTTGCGGTGTTCCAGCTGCGGGTTTTTTTTTCTTAAATCCTCCGCAGTCAGTCTCCGCTTCCTGAAGAGTGTCCGACTAATGTCTGATGTTTGTCTCCGTTGTTTTAACGCAGCCGTTTTTTCTTCCGGTGAGCGGAGCGGGATCCAGAGTCTGAAGTGAACCGGAGCGGCTCGCGCACAGCGTCAAGGCAGCGGGAGCGGGAAAACACACATCCGGCCAGGAGTTTCAAAATAAGAGCCCTCGATTCACCGACGTCCTGGGTGAGGGGTAAACGGCGCTTTTTAGTTTTGGGTTTTTTTGTCTCTTTTTTTGTTCCTTGTTTTTATATTTCTGTTTTTTGTTTGATTCTTATTCGTTTGTTTTGTGTACTTTTTTCTTTTTTTGCATAAGTTGTAGTTTTGTGAGATTTTATATTTTTATATATAATAATACTACATTTTATTTAGTATTACTATATATATACATATATATAATACTATTCTTTTATACTATTCTTCTTTTATATTTTAAGTTTAGTGTTTAGTGTTAAATTAACACTTAACAACTGTGTATATACACGATATAAGATAAGAGATAAGATAAAACTTTATTGATCCCACAACGGGGAAATTTGTGTGTTACTGCAGCGTTACAGATAAAGAGAAGAAAATAAAGCTGAAGAAGATAAAAAACTATAAAAAAAAACTATATTTTCACAGAATTTGTTGATCCGCATACACAGTATGCATTATCGACAGAATGGAGAGAAAATGCTAATAAATAGTAAGAAAAGAGTATGCATAAGCAAAGCATATATACATACATACATGGACGTACATACCTACATACATACACATACACACATATTTGCATATATATATATGGACATACATATCCACGCACATACCCACATGTACACATACATAGCTAATGCACACTTAAGGTGCAGGGTGTGTGTGAAGAGAAAAAGTGAAAAGTGAAAAAGTGACAGACTGACTACAGTGAGGTTTATGTTTATGTTATGTTATAGAGTCTTATTGCTGTCGGGATGAATGATCTGCGAAAGCGCTCCTTCTTGCAGCGAGGGTGTTTGAGTCTCTGGCTGAAGGGGCTGCTCAGCGCACCCACTACCCCATGCAGAGGGTGATGGGGGTTGTCCATGATGGATGTCAGCTTTGCCAACATCCTCCTCTCTCCCACCACCACCACCGACTCCAGAGGACATCCCAGTACAGAGCTAGACTCCCGTACCAGTTTGTCAATTTTCCTCCTGTCCCCGTCTGAGCATCCGCCTCCCCAGCAGACTACTGCGTAGAACAGGGCAGATGCTACGACGGAGTCGTAGAAGGTCTTTAACAGAGTCCTGCACACACCAAAGGACCTTAGTCTCCTCAGCAGGTGAAGTCGACTCTGGCCCTTCTTGTACAGGACATCAGTGTTTGTGGTCCAGTCCAGTTTGTAATATATAGTAATAAAGCACTTTTAATAAACCATTTATATATGTATATAAACCATATATATATATTATTATAGTCTGTAATACCTGGGTAAGTGTGTTTTTGTAATTTGTTTATTTGTGTTTTTAGTACTTACTACTACTACTATTACTACTATCCTGAAGGTGATATGAGTGGCACATCAGACATAAATTGTACAATTAATCAATCAAGTACTAATAAAAACTGTTTGTTTAATGTTAAAAAGAAGAAAAAAACATTTACATGTGCGATAACACGTCATAACCCTCCTACAATACAAATAATCAAGCTTAATATCGCAGAAATGTGTTATAAATTTTATTTTATTGCACTGATAAATAATAAAATGTACCTTAAAAATATAGTGATAAGAAAGTTTAATTTAAAAAAATGTAAATTATTTGGTAATTCACAACATGCTATTTTACATCAGACATGTACACAGTTATATTTTATATTTCACTATATTACAGGATATCATATTTCTATAGACATTTTCACACATGTTGCAGAGTCTAAGAACAATCTGTAAAACTGAAATAAATCTGTAGAAATACTGACTTTTATTACAGTGGGCTGAACGTTATTCATGAAAAAATCTGCTTAATGATGTTCTGAATGCTTTGCTGCTGTATTTGTCTTTTATTGTGAAGGCCGGCGGGTTTCCGGCCGTGCTGCGTGACGCTGACTGGACGCTGCTGGGGGTTTGTTGTGTGGCGAGGACGCGGCGGCGCAGGGGGCGGGGCTTGGACCAGGGGGGTGGGGCTAATTTACAGCGATTTTACCCAAAAACAGGTGATTTTAATATGGACCCACCTGACAACAGTAGAATACAGAGAGAATCTGAGAATAGCTTTTTAAAATGACTTAAAACAATGAATCACTTATCAAAGCAGTTGTCAATTAATTTTGTCACTCAACTTACTGATTAATTGCTGCAGCTCATATACAAGTTTTTGTCCATTAAAGAAGAACTGCATGTTGATTAAAAACAGAACAGAAAGACTAAAATGTGATTTTAACTAAATATAAAGTTCATTTAACTACATTAAAAACCCATGTTAACATTAACTGTAAAACTGCATTTAAAAGTTGATCTTCAGCATCAAAACAAATCAAATCAAGAAGAACTCTCTTGATATCAGAGCTTTTTATTGCCAAAATAAATCTTTTTGTCAATAGAGAAACACAAAGAGAGGATTTACTGCTGTAAACGTGTCTGATATTCACATATGATGAACTCAGAGCCTTAATAAAGCTGCACATTTACTCTTTAATGCATTTTTGAATAAAACTACTGATTATTATTATTTTTATTATTATTATTCCTATTATATTGACTACAGCACATTTAAGGTTAAAGTGATGCCTGGACGAATAAAAATCTGTTTATGTGAGTTTATGACAGACGTTAAAACCAGTGAACTTGTCCTTCATTGCATGTTTGGACGCTTTTATTTTCTGTTTTTATCTGTAAAAGACAGCACTGATCTTTAATTATGTGTGTGTGTTTGTGTGTGTGTGTGTGTTTGTGTGTAGGCGTGTGTGTGTTTGTATGTCATTGTGTATGCAGGTGTGTGTGTGTGTGTGTGTGTGTGTGTGTGTGTATTTTGCAGATTCACCCGGCAACAAGCTGAGTCACAGCACCGACGGCCATCCTCATCAGTCACGTTACCGCGGCAACCGGCATGCCACAGCGGCGTGTGTGTATGTGTGAGTGTGTGTGTGTGTATGTGTGTGTGTTTTGCTGAATCACAGAACCACTTCCTACCTGCCAACCAAACACCAGACTGGTTTCCATGGAGACCAGAACATCAGCCTCCATTCAGAAAAACATGACAAATATAGAAACAGTTTGATGTGATGAACCTGGATCTGAAAATGTTCTATTTATAAACTTGTTACTGATTTGATAAAAATGTAGAAACACATGTTTGAGAAGTGCAGTATGTATATATATATATATATATATATATATATATAGTTATATATATATATATATATATATATATATAACTATATATATATATATATATATATATAGTTATAGTTATAGGTATAAAATAAGCCTAAAGAGAACAAAACTTTTATTGGAATTCAAACACGCGTTAGATGAACCCCAAACCAACTAAAACTCAAGTGTTGTTTATCATTACAAGAGAATTAGAATGAGAACAGCAACACCTGCTGGTCAGAAACACACACTGCACCCACACTCCACATCTTCTGTTTCAGTCACTCAGACACTTTAGAATTCATCCACCATTCATCTACCAATAAAATGTACAATGCAGAAATACAAAAATACAACTTTAGAAATTATAATAGTGCATTTAAATATGGTTGATAATGAGAAAGTCCCAGTGGTAAAAGTGTTCGTAATGTTCAAACCACAGAGAAATTCACACAGCCTGTCTTCAGAAACTGTCAAGTTGTGACGTCACTTCTGTACAATCGCCGCCCACCTTTGTTTAAAGTCATTCAAACAAACAGGACAAGCTCAAAGGAAGGAATAAGAAGCTATAGTTAATTAATGAATTAAAAAAACACGAATGTTAATAATGACATCACATGTCATGTGTGTCACACACTCACAGCTCATCTGTTTCCGTTCATTTCTACTTGTTTCTATTATTACCAGAGTTCTCTGTGATGCTGCTTTCACAACAGCTTTCAAAGTTGAGTTTTGTATTTTATTTTTGGTTGTAGCTGTCCTCTAATGGATGAATTCTAAAATGTCTGAGGTTCTTGGCCATAAAATCAGGAGTTGAGCTCATTAGATAAAAGTGGAGGTGCAGTGTGTGTCTCTGACCAGCAGGAGTCACTGTTGTCTTCATTAAGAACACCAGGAACCCTTAAAGGTTCAGTAAAGTCAATGTTTAGCAGCTGCCACCAGTTTTATGATGGATGAATAAAAGGTGGATTGTGGTTGGTTTGGGCTTTAACTAATGTGTTTAAAGTCTAATAAACGTTTATTTTTATGACGTTTTCTGGTGGAAACTGAACTCAATGTTGTCAAACTGTCTTCATTAAGCTTCTTCTTATCAACTATAAAGTTCAACCTGTGAGACAATTTAGTAAAATAATTTAGACAAAGATTAAAAAAAAATTACTAAATGATTCATAACCGACTATAAAGTATCTGGAGTGTTAATATAATACTTAAAGAATTAAGTTTTAACCAGGTAACACTAGTAGTGTTAATGAAAGTGTCTTTTTCTTAGACAAAAAAAAAAAAAATTCTTTTCGTCATATTTTTTTTAATTCTCTTGTTTTTTTGTTCTAAGCAGAAGAAGCTTGTAGCTCACTTACATGCACAGACAGGAGGATAAATCAACAATATAATTACAGTAAAATAAACCATTTATTGTCCACTTTGTTTCTATTCTGTTTACAGATCCTTAATGAAGGAACTTCAAATGAGTGCAATTATAATCCATTTTTTTATATTCTACCATTTTAATGTCATTTTTTCCCTTTCATTCAAAGTCTGAAGCATCTTGTACCTTTCATTGTCTTATTAATGCCTGTCAATATTACGTTTATGGGTCATCTCATGTGTGAAGCGTGCAGGTTTATATAATGTTGTTCTGTTGTAGATGTGGTTGTATTCAGGGTGACAGAACAAACAGCTGATGTTTCCTGTCAGAACCACAGCGAGTTTCTACTGAGAGGTGCTTACTGTTGGTGGTAAACTAAAAAAACCTTTTTGTGTTCATGGAGGTGGCGTGCACGACCACCAACCACAGCTCTTCCTGACTTTCTCTTCCAGACCTCCAACCCAGACCAGTTCAGACCTTCAACATGGCCCAGTTCAGACCTCCAACCTGGCCCAGTTCAGACCTTCAACATGGCCCAGTTCAGACCTCCAACCTGGCCCAGTTCAGACCTCCAACCCAGACCAGTTCAGACCTCCAACATGGCCCAGTTCAGACCTCCAACCCAGACCAGTTCATACCTCCAACCCAGACCAGTTCAGACCTCCAACATGGCCCAGTTCAGACCTCCAACATGGCCCAGTTCAGACCTCCAAAACCGACCAGCTCTGACCTCCAACCCAGACCAGTTCAGACCTCTAACCCAGACCAGTTCAGACCTCCAACCTGGCCCAGTTCAGACCTCCAACATGGCCCAGTTCAGACCTCCAACCTGGCCCAGTTCAGACCTCCAACCCAGACCAGTTCAGACCTCCAACCCAGACCAGTTCAGACCTCCAACCCAGACCAGTTCAGACCTCCAACATGGCCCAGTTCAGACCTCCAAACCAGACCAGTTCAGACCTCCAACCCAGACCAGTTCAGACCTCCAACCTGGCCCAGTTCAGACCTCCAACATGGCCCAGTTCAGACCTCCAACCTGGCCCAGTTCAGACCTCCAACATGGCCCAGTTCAGACCTCCAACCCAGACCAGTTCAGACCTCCAACCCAGACCAGTTCAGACCTCCAACATGGCCCAGTTCAGACCTCCAACATGGCCCAGTTCAGACCTCCAAACCAGACCAGTTCAGACCTCCAACCCAGACCAGTTCAGACCTCCAACCTGGCCCAGTTCAGACCTCCAACATGGCCCAGTTCAGACCTCCAACCTGGCCCAGTTCAGACCTCCAACCCAGACCAGTTCAGACCTCCAACCCAGACCAGTTCAGACCTCCAACCCAGACCAGTTCAGACCTCCAACATGGCCCAGTTTAGACCTCCAAACCAGACCAGTTCAGACCTCCAACCCAGACCAGTTCAGACCTCCAACCTGGCCCAGTTCAGACCTCCAACATGGCCCAGTTCAGACCTCCAACCTGGCCCAGTTCAGACCTCCAACATGGCCCAGTTCAGACCTCCAACATGGCCCAGTTCAGACCTCCAACCCAGACCAGTTCAGACCTCCAACCCAGACCAGTTCAGACCTCCAACATGGCCCAGTTCAGACCTCCAAACCAGACCAGTTCAGACCTCCAAACCAGACCAGTTCAGACCTCCAACCCAGACCAGTTCAGACCTCCAACCTGGCCCAGTTCAGACCTCCAACATGGCCCAGTTCAGACCTCCAACCTGGCCCAGTTCAGACCTCCAACCCAGACCAGTTCAGACCTCCAACTCAGACCAGTTCAATTCAATTCAATTCAATTCAATTCATCCATCCATCCATCCATTGTCTATCCCGCTTATTCCCTTTCGGGGTCGCAGGGGTCTGCTGGAGCCTATCCCAGCGCGTTAAGGCGAGAGGCAGGGATACACCCCAGATGGTCGCCAGCCAATCGTGGGGCACACACACCATTCACACACCATTCACTCTCACACTCACACCTATGGGCAATTTAGAGTTTACCAATTAACCTGAGCATGTTTTTTGTATTGTGGGAGGAAACCGGAGTACCCGGTGAAAACCCACGCAGACACGGGGAGAACATGCAAACTCCACACAGAAAGGCCCCAGACCCAGGCCCAAGGCGGTCTTGAACCTGCGACCTTCTTGCTGTGAGGCAACAGTGCTACCCACCGCACCACCGTGTCGCCCCAATTCAATTCAATTCAATTCAATTTATTTGTATAGCCCAGAATCACAAATCAGATTTGCCCCAAAGGGCTTTACAGTTTGTACAAAAGCAACACAACATCCCCTGTCCTTAGACCCTCACATCGTACAAGGTAAAACTCCCTAAAAAACCCCTTTAACAGGGAGAAAAAACGGAAGAACCCTCAGGAAGAGTAACAGAGGAGGAATCCCTCTTCCAGGACGGACAGGCGTGCAGTAGATGATGTGTGCAGGTGGAGAACATTACAGAGAAATTTGAATATTACAAACAAACAGAAATGTAATGAATGTTGGTAGAAGTGGAGGATGAGGAGCAGGATCCATCACAGCTTTCAGGTTTCACCAAGGCAGCCTCAGACCCCCCAACATCCGTAGATCCCTGAGTGGCTGTACTGCAGCGTGCTCTGTGAAAGAGAAAACACAGGGCAGGACTCCGGAACCACAGCAGATTTAAAAGTACAGTAGTGGTACAACAGTATCACAGATAGAAGAAGAAAAAGAAGCCCAGGGCATCTCATGAGGACCCGGCAGACTAACCTATCGCAGCATAACTATAACTAGGCCAGCCAGGGCCGGCCCTAACTATAGGCTTCATCGAACAGGAACGTTTTTAACCTATTCTTAAATATAGGAAGGGTGTCTGCCCCCCGGACTGAGACTGGAAGACGGTTCCACAGGAGAGGAGCCTGGAAGTTGAAGGCTCTGCCTCCTGTTTTAATTTTAGAAATTCTGGGAACCTCCAATAAGCCTGCATATTGGGAGCGTAATGTTCTTGATGGGCGATATGGGACTAAGAGATCCCTAAGGTAGGATGGAGCCTGACCGTTGAGTGCTTTATAGGTGAGGAGCAGGATTTTAAATTCTATACGAGATTTTACAGGAAGCCAGTGTAGAGCGGCTAATACAGGTGAGATATGCTCTCTTCTTCTAGTGCCGGTTAATAAACGAGCAGCTGCATTCTGGATCAGCTGGAGAGTCCTTAGAGACTTTTTGGTGCAACCCGACAGTAAAGAGTTGCAGTAGTCCAGCCTGGAAGTAATAAATGCATGGATAAGTTTTTCTGCATCTTTCAGAGACAGGAAGTGTCTGACCTTTGCTATGTTGCGTAGGTGGATAAAAGCAGTCCTAGAGATATGTTTAATGTGGGCAGAGAATGACAGGTCCTGGTCCAAGATGACTCCCAGGTTTTTCACCGTGGAGCTAGAGGCCAGGGAGATGTCATCCAGGACACCTATATCACTGGATATTGAGTTCCTCAGGATTTCAGACCCGAGTACAATAATTTCAGTTTTTTCTGAATTCAGTAGAAGGAAATTGCAGGTCATCCAGGATTTTATATCCTTAAGACAGGCCTGAAGTTTAGCTAGCTGATTGGTTTCATTTGGCTTAATTGATAGATAGAGTTGTGTGTCGTCAGCATAACAGTGGAAATTAATACAGTGTTTTCTAATGATTTTACCCAATGGGAGCATATAGATGGTGAAAAGTATTGGTCCAAGCACAGAACCTTGTGGAACCCCATGATTAACTTTGGTATGGGTAGAAGAAACGTTATTGATATGGACAAATTGGGAACGAGCTTTGGGTTACGTTGGGGGGGTCCGGGGAGACTAGGGACCGTCTAGCTACACTAGCATATGACTGGCTATCTAACGTACGGAGCCGAGCTTCTACCTCACGAACCCTCGCCTCCAAGTCTAACACAACATTACATTTGATACAAGTACCGTTACTACTAATGGAGGCAGGGGAATAGCTAAACATAAGACACCCTGAGCAGGAAAAAGCAGTAGGAGAGGGAGTGAGAGAAGCCATCGTAGCTAAGTTAGCTGAGCACTTCAAGCTAGCCGAGCAAGCTAGGTTAGCGGAGCCAATACAACGAGCGATCGGGATATGAGCGATGGAAACGCTAAAGTAAGAGAGAGTAGGAGGGTGCTTGAATGACACTATCGTAGATAGGAAGGATTAACTTTGGAGATGCCAATTGAATTTTTTTTTTTTTTTTTTTTTTTTTTTGAAATGATAAAAGGGAAAAAAGTAAGCAGCGACGCAGAGACGCTGCCACACACACAACAGAGCTTAGAGTAACAGAGAGTGACGCAATACGCTCACCGTACGTAGGCAGAGGAGGAGGAGTCAGGAGAGGAGGTCGCTGGACTGTGGTTCAGATGCTAAGCATTCGCCTGCTCCATGAGTAGCCGCTGAGACTGAGACTGAGACATCCAACCCAGACCAGTTCAGACCTCCAACCCAGACCAGTTCAGACCTCCAACATGGCCCAGTTCAGACCTCCAAACCAGACCAGTTCAGACCTCCAAACCAGACCAGTTCAGACCTCCAACCCAGACCAGTTCAGACCTCCAACCTGGCCCAGTTCAGACCTCCAACATGGCCCAGTTCAGACCTCCAACCTGGCCCAGTTCAGACCTCCAACCCAGACCAGTTCAGACCTCCAACTCAGACCAGTTCAGACCTCCAACCCAGACCAGTTCAGACCTCCAACCCAGACCAGTTCAGACCTCCAACATGGCCCAGTTCAGACCTCCAAACCAGACCAGTTCAGACCTCCAACCCAGACCAGTTCAGACCTCCAACCCAGACCAGTTCAGACCTCCAACATGGCCCAGTTCAGACCTCCAACATGGCCCAGTTCAGACCTCCAACCTGGCCCAGTTCAGACCTCCAACATGGCCCAGTTCAGACCTCCAAACCAGACCAGTTCAGACCTCCAACCCAGACCAGTTCAGACCTCCAACCCAGACCAGTTCAGACCTCCAACATGGCCCAGTTCAGACCTCCAACATGGACCAACTTGTGGACTCTTCACTACCTGTCCCTTCAGAAGGTAGGTACCCTTTTCCAGACAACAAGGGCAATGGTAAAATCAAATAATTGCTTTTAGGGGGGTATAAAGGTTTTTTGGCATTAGTAGTAACCTGTTATAAAAGGAGAAGATCTGCTTCATTGTGGGAAAATCCTCCTTTTATGGCAAATGTAGACGTGCAAGACATAGAGAAGATGGTGGTGGAGGTAGCGTGTACAACCACCAATCACAGCTCTTCCTGTTCACATCACCATCAGGACTTTTTGAAGGTTCACGTCAGCCTATGACGTAGGTTTGAATTGACCACATAGCTACTGCATAGCTACTTACATAGAGGAATAAAGAAGCTTCAGGCTGGAAACACTCACAGAATCCAACGAGACGAACTGGCAAAGACACAGAGACTAAACAGAGGAGGTGGTAGGACACAAGTGTGAGGAACTAGAGCAGCTACAGGAAATCAACAGGTGAAGCACAGGAAGTGAAGAGAACTGAAATAAAACAGGAAAAAAATAAAACAGGAAACAGCCAAAAAGTTTGACAAGACTCCAGAGATGAGATGACGTTGGAGTCGTGTCAACCACTGAAGTGTTTCACTGAGAAGTGACGTTATGACTGTACAACATATATTCTGAGGAAGCTATGTATAGTTCCTGCTGGTTTATTTCCTCCTAACTGTGATGAAGGGAGGTTTCGTTAGAAAGGGGAAGGGTTTTTTACCGAGTCTGAGGTCAGGAAGAAGAAGCAGAAACAGACGAACCAACTCTACAGAGCAGCAGCAGCAGAATGAGAGCTGGAAACAAGACAAACAGGATGAAGATGTGTCTTCTACTCATCCTCCACCTGATGACAGGTAAAACCATTTCTGCTACCAGACCACTGGTTTTAGACATGGGAACACGTCAGGATCAGAGAAACAGACTTTTCAGTGTAGTCACTAGGAACCAATGAGGAACTCACTGCTGAAACATGAGTTAATTATTCATTCCTTACAGAACATAGAGGATCTATGAGGAGTTTTACTCACATGTGACTCACTGTGACTGAAACATTCAAACTTGGTGTAAACTCATCAACAAAGTGAGGTTTTGATTGTTTGTGATGATAAGAAGGTAGAGGCGTTAACAGCCATTCAAATCAGCCAATCAGACAGAGACTGGTTAATATTAATGAGACAGAAACATATCAACCTGTTTTTCTGCTGCAGACAGAAGCTTGAGATGAAAACGTGAATCGAGGAGATTCTTGATGCTAAAACCACAAATACATCTTGTTACTGATATTTGTTTTAAGAAGTGAGTTCAGTCGTGTGTCCTGGTACAATAAGGCCTGTGTGTGTGAGAAGTAAAGATGTGTTTGACAATAATCAAACCATGGAGTTGGAACTTCTGCATCGTTTCTGAACCACTTTACTGATGTGATGTGTGTTAAATTAATAAAATCTGAATTATTCCATGTTCATCTGTTCCATGAATTCAGCTCTTTAGTCTAATAATAGATCCTGAAAGTCTCAATAAATATCCAGACAGTGTGTGTTCATATAAGAGTTTATTCAGATTACTGCAGTTTCTCTGATTGTGTTCAACATGATGGAAACTTTTCTCTTTGTCTGATCAACAGGTTGTGAGGACTCATCTAAAGTGGAGGGATGTTCAGATGGATGGGTTGAATTCATCTGCAGATACCCCAAAAGAAATAGAGAATACCAGAATATTGATTTATATCGAAAAGAGGAGAGAAGAGGAGAGGAAGAAGAAGAAGAAGAATGGCGAAAAATCATGAAAAGCACTAAAAGGGATTCATGGGAAGGCCAGAACAAACTTTCCCTGTACCATGATACAAACAATAAAAACCTCAAGGTGTCCATGAGAGATCTTCAAATTAATGATTTGGGGAAATATGAGTGTAGATTCCATCAAGGACCTGACTCTTCCCCTGAAATCCAGGAACTGGAACTGAAACTGTTAACAGGTAAGAGATGCTGCATCTGTTTCTGAGACAGAAAGAAGTTTAACAAAAATCACCAAGAAAAGCAGAAACATGTAAAAACAACACAGACTTCAGGTGGTGAACGATAATTCAGAAATGATAATTATATAAATGATTATACAGAATATTGATCCCATCTATGTGATGTGAATTATTTCTCAGAATTTCTCTGCTCTCCTGATGCTACTTCTTACATTCACTCGTGTCCTTTGTCAGCTGAACTTTAACATGAAACAAAGCTGAAAGTTAAACTAAATAGTTTAGATGAAGGTCACATCTGACAAACATGAAAAGTAGTAGAATTCATGAATGTCTGCAGCTTTTTGATTTAGAAAAAGTAAATTCAGTCATTTGGAAGCACCTCAGTCTTCTGCAGTTGTAATAATAGTGAAAATTAAAGAGTGATATACAAGGTTTAATGTTATCTATGAAAACAGAAGTAGTTGTGTTGCAGTGATATGGGGAAGTTCTGCTGGTTTTACTGTAACATCCTGTATTCAGCAGACTTCCTTCACCTCTTCTCAGTGGGAGTCAATGTGCATGTTAAAGTGCCCTCTCTGGTGTTAAACACATGTTAAAGTGCCCTCTCTGGTGTTAAACACATGTTAAAGTGCCCTCTCTGGTGTTAAACACATGTTAAAGTGCCCTCTCTGGGGTTAAACACATGTTAAAGTGCCCTCTCTGGTGTTAAACACATGTTAAAGTTCCCTCTCTGGTGTTAAACACATGTTAAAGTGCCCTCTCTGGTGTTAAACACATGTTAAAGTGCCCTCTCTGGTGTTAAACACATGTTAAAGTGCCCTCTCTGGTGTTAAAACCATGTTAAAGTGCCCTCTCTGGTGTTAAACACATGTTAAAGTGCCCTCTCTGGTGTTAAAACCATGTTAAAGTGCCCTCTCTGGTGTTAAACACGTGTTAAAGTGCCCTATCTAGTGTTAAACCCATGTTAAAGTGCCCTCTCTGGTGTTAAACACATGTTAAAGTGCCCTCTCTGGTGTTAAAACCATGTTAAAGTGCCCTCTCTGGTGTTAAACACATGTTAAAGTGCCCTCTCTGGGGTTAAACACATGTTAAAGTGCCCTCTCTGGTGTTAAACACATGTTAAAGTGCCCTCTCTGGTGTTAAAACCATGTTAAAGTGCCCTCTCTGGTGTTAAACACATGTTAAAGTGCCCTCTCTGGTGTTAAAACACGTGTTAAAGTGCCCTCTCTGGTGTTAAACACATGTTAAAGTGCCCTCTCTGGTGTTAAAACACATGTTAAAGTGCCCTCTCTGGTGTTAAACACATGTTAAAGTGCCCTCTCTGGTGTTAAACACATGTTAAAGTGCCCTCTCTGGTGTTAAACACATGTTAAAGTGCCCTCTCTGGTGTTAAACCCATGTTAAAGTGCCCTCTCTGGTGTTAAACACGTGTTAAAGTGCCCTCTCTGGTGTTAAACCCATGTTAAAGTGCCCTCTCTGGTGGTAAACAAATGTTAAAGTGCCCTCTCTGGTGTTAAAACCATGTTAAAGTGCCCTCTCTGGTGTTAAACCCATGTTAAAGTGCCCTCTCTGGTGGTAAACAAATGTTAAAGTGCCCTCTCTGGTGGTAAACACATGTTAAAGTGCCCTCTCTGGTGTTAAACACATGTTAAAGTGCCCTCTCTGGTGTTAAAACACATGTTAAAGTGCCCTCTCTGGTAGTAAACACATGTTAAAGTGCCCTCTCTGGTGTTAAACACATGTTAAAGTGCCCTCTCTGGTGTTAAACACATGTTAAAGTGCCCTCTCTGGTGGTAAACACATGTTAAAGTGCCCTCTCTGGTGTTAAACACATGTTAAAGTGCCCTCTCTGGTAGTAAACACATGTTAAAGTGCCCTCTCTGGTGTTAAACACATGTTAAAGTGCCCTCTCTGGTGTTAAAACCATGTTAAAGTGCCCTCTCTGGTGTTAAACACATGTTAAAGCGCCCTCTCTGGTGTTAAACACATGTTAAAGTGCCCTCTCTGGTGTTAAACACATGTTAAAGTGCCCTCTCTGGTGTTAAACACATGTTAAAGTGCCCTCTCTGGTGGTAAACACATGTTAAAGTGCCCTCTCTGGTGTTAAACACATGTTAAAGTGCCCTCTCTGGTGTTAAACACATGTTAAAGTGCCCTCTCTGGGGTTAAACACATGTTAAAGTGCCCTCTTCAGTGAAGAAGACACAGTGTTTGTCCATTTTTTTTAACCTTTTTATTACTGCTGTAAAATTAAAAATTTGTCTAGAAAACTAAAACACTAAGTCAATCCATTGAAAAGTGTGGACTTTTGTGAAGAATAAAGTAGCTCCAGCGTTTGTTACTCTTCTGCCTGAATGGTTGAGTTCTGCTGTTCTGGTCTTTCCATATGTTGTTATTCCAAAAGTCTTTCTTGTAATTGGTAAACAGAATCATGAATGATAAGAGCTGTGATTCCAACAGTATCTCTCACATTTAGTGAGATCCACATCTGGGAAAACTGGAAATTATTAGCTATGAGTCAAAGCTGAGAGGTGAGAGAGGCAGGTGTAATGAATGCATTATAACATGATCCTCCCTTTACTGCCCAGTATGAGCCTGATGAAACATTTACACCATGTGTTAGTGTTACAGGGTTTGGTTTTGCATGCTTTATTGTATTTTTCTGTTACAGGCTGCCAGGGTTCATTGACTCAAACTGCCTACAGATCAGCTGAAACCACCATCACATGTGATTACCCAGATACAGACAGAAACCAGAACTTGTTTTTCTGTAAAGACAACAGCGTAACCTGTGAGGAAATTTTATCAACACGATCTCTGTCAAACGGGACATTTACCCTCAGAAGAACCAACACAGGCTTCAGCGTGTCCATCAGTAATCTGAGTTCCCAGCAGGTTGGAGTCTACCGGTGTGGACTGGAAACCAGTGAAGGTCACAGAACTTCATTCAGAAGACTGGAGATCAAAGGTGAGCAACAGAACCTGATCTATTATATATATATATATATATATATATATATATATATATATATATATATATATATATATATATATATACATTTAAATTAAGGTAAAATGAATTGAAAGGTTCAAATTAGAATTTGACTTTGTCTTTTTATCCACAGATATTCCTACAATTCAAACAAACTCAACTGTTGGACAGGACCTGGTTTACTGGTGTCATTACCAGGATGTTACTTACAAAAAGAAATTCATCTGTAAAGGAGAAGATCCATCTACATGTGAATCTCTATGGAGCACCTCACAGACCAATCAGGAAACTGGAAAGTTTTCCATGGACGACAGAAAAGGAAATGTCATGATAACTATTAGAAACCTACAAACAGAGGACAGTGGGACGTACTGGTGTGGAGCAGAAAATAATGACCAGAAACGCAGTAATCCATTCTTCCACAGACTGGAACTGACTGTAGGTGAGTTCACATCCTTCCTCTGGGGGTGGTGCATGGGTTCATTGTGAAGGAGGCAGGACATGACGTGAAGCTGATAGATCCATGGCTAGGACTCAAGAAAAAAGCCTGCATGTGTGTCTCCTGATAGAAACGTCCTCGTCATACATGAAACACATGAAGCTGTGGTATGTGGTATGACCAGTGGCGTGCATGACCCAACTGTTAGGAAACTATTGGAGTTTTACCTAAGAGCCAAAATCTCTTTAAAGTCTGTGCAAACCACTGGGTACAACATCATTTCATTGAGTTGAACAGTTGAACCATCATTTTACAGCTGGAAAACAGCAGATTTAAGAAGATAAATGCAACCCCCAGTGTGTGTAATACACTCTGACTGCCAGCAGATGGAGACACAACTCCCACACTACAGCTTTAACCTTTTATTGCACTGAGGCAAATATCAACCACAAACCACATATACAGTTGAGCTAAATAACTAGAAACCAGCACCTGAACAAAAGAATCAGTGGAACTTTAACATGAAACATTCCTGGATAAACTATGTTAATAACACATGATTAGAAATAATTCTCTCTATCTAAATATAAAGATATTTTACTTTGTTTTTTTGCCTGGTCCATTGTCTTTAATAAGAAAGTATCACTGGTTTCACTCAATACTTCAATGCTCTTCTGTTTCCAGAGTCTCCATCAACTCCACCAACTCCACCAACTCCACCAACTCCATCAACTCCATCAACTCCACCAACTCCATCAACTCCACCAACTCCACCAACTCCATCATCTGGTGAAAAATGATTGTTATTTACATGATTAAAACCCTTAAACTCAACCCAGACAGTAGTGGATGGGTTTTGTGTGTTAACTGTGTGTTTTGTCTTGCAGTAGCAGCCATTATTACAGCCTGTGTAGCTGTGCTGCTGCTTCTGCTCATTTTGGTTCTCGTCTACAAACGTAAGAGGTCTCTTTTTTCACAAGTTTGAACAACAGACACACATAGTCAAAGTAATCTAAAATCTAAAACAGCAACTCTATCAACTCCATCAACTCCATCATCTGGTGAAAAAATATTGTTATTTACATGATTAAAAACCTTGAACTCAACCCAGACAGTAGTGGAAAACCATCACAGATAACGAGACTCATATAAGATTATTCTGATAATCTTGAAAGAAACAATCAGTAAATAATACTGTACACTTTCCCATTTTAAACATCATTCTTGGACAATCGATTATAGATTGTGGAGTTTACAAGGTGTGCTTGAACGCACCTCAAAGCTTTTTTTTGTACAAAGCCATTTCAGATTTGCTGAGGTGCACCTGAACGCACCATGCAGGTTTTCACAGTTAATGACATATTTTACTGCTCATTATAAAGACGTCAGGACCAGTTTGTCCCCTTTAAGAACAAACTTTGATTCACTTTATCCTCTTTTATTAAATAGTCACAAAATCACTAGAACAAAAACAAAACCCAGTTTTCTTCCCTTCTTTATATCCCTGTTCTTTTCTCTGCCAGGATCTACATGTTCAAAATACAAAAGAAATGAAGGAGAACAGAACAACACAGAGGTTAGTGTGTGTGTGTGTGTGTGTGTGTGTGTGTGTGTGTGTGTGTGTGTGTGTGTGTGTGTGTGTGTGTGTTTCTTTAGTTTCAGTTACTCTAAGATGCAGATTTAACTAAATAGACAGTATAATATGTTTTTAAGATCTTTAAACCAGTGGATGAAACCTTTGTTTCTTTGACATCCTACAAACATCAGAGTGTATTCAGCTCACATTTCATTCTATGAGATGTTAACAGCTCCAACAAAAAGAGATTTTCTCTCTAAACTACTAACTGCATGTGATGTCATTCAATTAACTAACTCTAAAGTAGTTTCACTAACTTTACACACAGTAGTAAACGAACTGTATATAATGTAGTTAAAGTAACGAACTGTAAATAAAGTCATTAAACTAACAAACTTTATATAAACTAGTTAAAATAGCTCCATCTCCAGTATTTACAACAGTAACATTCTGCTAAACCAGTGGTTCTCAAATAGTGGCTCTGTCAAGGGGGGCCTGTTAGACCTCGGGGAAAATGCTTTTTTTATTTTTTATTTATTTATTTATTTTTTTACTGTCCTAAAATAAAGTGCAATTTCCCCTCCACTCCATTAGGGGGCAGCAGAGTGTTCACAGGGAGCATACAGCACAGAGTATGAGTATGAAGTGTAGACACCAAGTGACACCATGAAAACATATTTAACAGGGATGAGAAGACAGGCGGAGAGAGACGGAGATAAAGAGACAAACGAAAGTCTCCCAAAGCTAAGACGAGGAAATATGACGAAGCGTCTGTAGCGCTTGGTTCACTGTGAAAGACCGGTGTGTTAATAAAGATTACATTTTTTTTAAATGTGCAGATGCACTTTAAATCTTTTCTGTTAGTTAATAAAGCTATTCTTTGTTGTAAGTTGGTCCATATTTCTTTCTTTTTTATTCTCTTATACGTAATAAGGACACAGTGTTATGCAGAGGTACTTATAACAATTTATAGACAAATGATTCTATTTATAATCGTGCAGGGGGGCGTGACAAAAGAAGCACTGAGTTAAAGTAACTAACTGTATATAAACTAGTTAAACTATCTCCACCTCCAGTATTTATAGTAACATTCTGCTAACATTGATGCTGCAAATTAATAATATTATGATGTCATATATATTAATACAGTATATTAAACAACCAACAACTCGCTCTTTTCACACTATTCCCCCTGCTAATAACCTCTATATAAATGAGTTGATTTGCTGGTGCCTGTTGTTAAGATTTTATATAAACTATTCACACATTCACCTTGTGTTTTTCATTCTGCTCTGGAAGGATTTCGGCTATGCAGAGATAGATGAGCGCCCCCACAGGCCAGAGACTGGAACTGCAATTAAAACCATTTATGCGACAGCCAACCATCCCATCAAAGCCTCTGAATACTCCAACGTCAGCGGTCCAGACGGCTCAGGTGGAGTTAGCGCAGACACGTATTCTAACGTTGGGGGCAACGCGACCTACTCCACTGTCAACCACCCGTCAGAGGGACCTGAACACCCGCTCTACGCCACTGTCAACCACAGCAGCTCTGAGGGAACATAGATCTTGCTGCTAGACATCTGTGAGAGATGGGCGACTTTGGAGAGACTTTCATTTAAACAGGTGGTTCTTAAATGATGAAAAGGCAAGCAGATGTGACCAGCTGTGTAATGTTTGAAGTCCAGGGAGATTAACGTATTTTCATGACCATAAGGCCCCGTACTAAAAGGCTCAGTCTCAGTTCTGTGTGTCATTACTGTATTTCATCATCAAGCGCATGCTAAAACAGACTGATAAAACTAGCACATGTTCAAGTGTGTGTATTTAAAAATAGAGCGGGATAATGTCATCAATCAAACCATCAAAGTCCTCATCCTCTGTTTCTGATTCCAACAGCAGCTAAATCTCCATCAAACATGCCAGCTTCACTTTCTTCACCATCAGAGTCACTTTCCTCTAAATGATGTTATAATCCGCTGGAAGTTGCTGTGCTACCGTAGTCCTGGTCTGGATGGAGAAATGGCACCAAAACAAAAGCACCAATACGGAAATGTTCAATTTTCATTTTTTCTGCTGCTTTACTGCTTTTAGTCGAATGATGACTGTCAGAACGCTTCTCCCACTCGTTCTCTGCTCTGTGATCCACTGATCCAGTCTTTTCTCTGTGATCCACTGATCCAGTCTTTTCTCTGTGATCCACTGATCCAGTCTCTGCTCTGTGATCCACTGATCCGGTCTTTGCTCTGTGATCCACTGATCCGGTCTCTGCTCTGTGATCCACTGATCCGGTCTCTGCTCTGTGATCCACTGATCCGGTCTCTGCTCTGTGATCCACTGATCCGGTCTTTGCTCTGTGATCCACTGATCCGGTCTTTGCTCTGTGATCCACTGATCCGGTCTCTGCTCTGTGATCCACTGATCCGGTCTCTGCTCTGTGATCCACTGATCCGGTCTTTGCTCTGTGATCCACTGATCCGGTCTTTGCTCTGTGATCCACTGATCCAGTCTCAGCTCTGTGATCCACTGATCCAGTCTGTGCTCTGTGATCCACTGATCCAGTCTCTGCTCTGTGATCCACTGATCCAGTCTTTGCTCTGTGATCCACTGATCCAGTCTCTGCTCTGTGATCCACTGATCCAGTCTTTGCTCTGTGATCCACTGATCCAGTCTTTGCTCTGTGATCCACTGATCCAGTCTCTGCTCTGTGATCCACTGATCCAGTCTCTGCTCTGTGATCCACTGATCCAGTCTTTCCTCCAACTCGTACCACCTGTCTTATGTCTTAAACTCAGCTGTGTAGCTGATTTCCTTCAGTTTAAACTGTGCTTTATCAGCGTGTCTCTTTACCATTTTCAGGTTGTTAAAACAACGATGTTCTGCATAACGCACATCCCCGTTATTTTATCTACAATCCATGCCCACACTTCCCCTACATACATACATAGGGAGCACCACACATTTTGAAGAAAATATAAGACTTTAATGTGGCCTTATAGTCATGAAAGTTAGCTAATTGTGTTTTAGACCTGCTGATATTATCAAGTTTTAATAAAACAACTCCAATGCTGTTATTTGAAGCATGGAGTGGCTTTTTTATGATTTCAACTAGCAACAATTATCATCATTATTTTAATTTTCTCAGTAAATAAAGGTTTAGGAACCACTGTGTCACCCTAGATGCTAACTTTAAGCTAAAAAAGTTGACTTATAAATGCAGTTAGAGCTGCAAAGATGAGCCAATCAACTAATCAATTAGATTAGTCGAATGACAGATAATTAATTGCAAACTAATTTGATAATTGATATGAATTTTTCAGCTATTTTGCAAAAAAAAAAAAAAAAGCAAAATCTTCTCTCTTAAAGCTTGTCAAGTGTATATTTATTTTATTTAGTTATAGGCTAAAAAATGTACAAATTGTGATGTTATTTCGGTAAATTGCAATTACAAAAAATGCTTTATAGGATTTTTAAGATATATATATTTTTTTAATGTTTCATAAACTGTTTTTACTGTTGATGGTGATATTTTTTCTTGGCTTTTAATTGCTATGATTATTTGTGAGTTTATTATGTACATATTATAATAAGCTGATCTTTATTAATAAAACGTATAAACCATTATCTGTTTGATCTGTCTTCATTGAGTACGACTTAACTGCAAAATTATATTTAAAATAAACATTATTATTAAGCCTCAGTTCAGCCTCTGTCTGAAACAAGCTGTTTTAGCTGCTGTCTGATCAGCACGCTCTGTTCTGATTGGTCAGTTCCCGTAATCGCCGACATTCAGCGTCTCCAGAGGTTGTAGAAAACGAGATTAATCAACGCGCCCGCACGGCGGCCATCTTGTGTGGGTCCACCTGCTCCCTTATAGCATTAATTCTATGGTCGAAACAAAATACCAGAACATTTTAGTTTATAGGATTTATATAAAGTGTGCAACAATTATTAATGATTAAAAGTAGACATGTATATAAATCTGGAGCCCAACATAAAAATGACATCAATATTTAGTAGATTCTCCTTTTGTATAAAAAGCCTCTAAACGCGTCCTACAGCTCTAAATGAGGGTCTGGTTCTGGTTGAAGGTGTTTTGGATCTTTCTTTCCTAAACATCTCGGTTCAGTCAGGTTTGATGGTTTCTGAGCACAGACAGCCCACTTTAAATCACACCTCAGACTTATGATGATATTCAGGTCTTGGGGCTAAGATGTTGGCTCCAGAACGTTCTACTTGTTCCTCTGCATGAATGACTCAGTAGAATCTGACCAGTGTGTCGGGTTGTCGTCTTGTTGAAGTCTGAAGACCTGGAGAAACTTCAACTTCATCACTGATTGCTGAACATTGTTCTCTGGAATCTCCTGAAACTGATGGAATCCATGGAGCTTCAGCTGGAAGCAGGTTCACTGTGGTAGACAGGGTTTGTTCTCCAGATCACTCAGTCTTAGTTCCATCAGCAGCTCATTCCAACATGACGCTGGCTGCTGAAACGTGTTGGACATCAACTGTCATGTGATCAGAAAAAGCTTCCTCCTCATCACTGTCTCTTGTACAAAGTTAGTAGAAGATGCTCAGATCATGTTGGTGTTTGGTGGTCTGAGGTTCAGTTGGACTCTGCTGCTCCTCCACCTGATGGTCTCAGCTTCTCCAGGTCTGAACTAGAACTGTGTTCCTCTGATCTGCTTCTTAAACCCCGTTGTTCTGAGGCTCCCATGTTGTGTCTCTTCTTCAGAGGAGATGCAAACAGAACAACCTGCATTTGTCCTCCTTAAAACCCTTTCTGATGATTGGCTTCACCTGTGTGTGTAGGTCAAAGGTCACTGAGCTGAACTAACACACCTGTGTTCAATAACTAGTCATAAAGCTTTTCAAGTCAATGAAACAACAACCAGATTTATGCACATGACTGCTGTTATTTAAGGGATTATTGCACTTTCTGCAAATCAAATAAACTTAATTTCACTGTGTTCATCTCTTCATTATATTTTAACTGAAATTAGTGAAAACCTAAACTTAACGCTTCTAAGGTAAAGTAGGTTGTGTTAAACTTCACACATCAACTTCACCTTCTTCCAACTCTCAACATTTATGACAACTTGAGCTGTTTTTCAGATGCAGATTTTGATATTTTACACACAATTGATTTAGTTTTATATTCTCTTATTTTATCTATATTTTTATTCTTTTTAAATTGTTGCTGTTGTCTTTTCACTTTGACTGAAAGGTGCCAAATATGACGCAGTAATTTTACTACTAATCTGCCTAAAATAAACTGGTTTCACTCTGATAAACTAATGTTAGTTTTATAAACTATAATGATATATCACTGTCTGCATAATAATTACCTTTACTGATACTTTAAATACATTCTGATGATAATACCCCACAACAGTTTCAAACCAGAAATTTTAGTTGGTAAGTATTTCTAATTGTTAAATTGTCATTGTCTTGTATTTTTTAAACTTTTGCTTTGCATTTTTTGGTAGCAGCTCTGTCTTAATGTATAAACTGTGAAGTGTCTTTGAGTTTCTGAAAAATAAAAGTGTTCGTGCAGTTTGTGTCTCTGATCAACAGGCGTCACTGTTCTCATAGTAAAAACAACCTGTGTTATTCTGATGGAGGCTTAAACTTCAATATAAATAATAAAATAATAAGTATGTAGGGGAAGTGTGGGCATGGATTGTAGATAAAATAACGGGGATGTGCGTTATGCAGAACATCGTTGTTTTAACAACCTGAAAATGGTAAAGAGACACGCTGATAAAGCACAGTTTAAACTGAAGGAAATCAGCTACACAGCTGAGTTTAAGACATAAGACAGGTGGTACGAGTTGGAGGAAAGACTGGATCAGTGGATCACAGAGCAGAGACTGGATCAGTGGATCACAAAGCAGAGACTGGATCAGTGGATCACAGAGCAGAGACTGGATCAGTGGATCACAGAGCAGAGACTGGATCAGTGGATCACATAGCAGCGACTGGATCAGTGGATCACAGAGCAGAGACTGGATCAGTGGATCACACAGCAAAGACTGGATCAGTGGATCACAAAGCAGAGACCGGATCAGTGGATCACAGAGCAGAGACTGGATCAATGGATCACAGAGCAGAGACTGGATCAGCGGAATATAACGCATCATTTAGAGGAAAGTGACTCTGATGGTGAAGAAAGTGAAGCTGGCATGTTTGATGGAGATTTAGCTGCTGTTGGAATCAGAAACAGAGGATGAGGACTTTGAAGGTTTGATTGATGACATTACCCCGCTCTATTTTTAAATACACACACTTGTGTGCTTGTTTTATCTGTGTGTTTTACTATGATGATTAAAACATGTTAGTACTTTGTAATCAATACTTAAATAAAGCACAACCAAACTCAGTTTAGCTCCTGCTCTATTTTTTGTATATATCTATGTGTGTATATATATCTATGTGTGTATATATATGTGTGTATATCTATGTGTATATATCTATGTGTATATATCTATGTGTGTATATATCTATGTGTGTATATATCTATGTGTATATATCTATGTGTGTATATATATGTGTGTATATCTATGTGTATATATCTATGTGTGTTTATATATGTGTGTATATCTATGTGTATATATCTATGTGTGTATATATATATGTGTGTATATCTATGTGTATATATCTATGTGTGTTTATATATGTGTGTATATCTATGTGTATATATATATATATATATATATATATATATATGTGTGTATATCTATGTGTATATACCTATGTGTGTATATATCTATGTGTGTATATATATGTGTATATATCTATGTGTATATATATATGTGTGTATATCTATGTGTGTATATTTATGTGTGTATATATCTATGTTTGTATATCTATGTGTGTATATCTATGTGTGTATATATCTATGTGTGTATATATCTGTGTGTGTATATCTGTGTGTATATATCTATGTGTATATATCTATGTGTATATATATCTGTGTGTGTATATCTGTGTGTATATATCTATGTGTATATATCTATGTGTGTATATATCTATGTGTGTATATATATGTGTATATATCTATGTGTGTATATATCTATGTGTGTATATATCTATGTGTATATATCTGTGTGTATATATCTATGTGTGTATATATATGTGTATATATCTATGTGTATATATCTGTGTGTGTATATCTGTGTGTATATATCTATGTGTATATATCTATGTGTGTATATATCTATGTGTGTATATATCTATGTGTGTATATCTATGTGTGTATATATCTATGTGTGGTTATCTGTGTGTATATATCTATGTGTATATATCTATGTGTGTATATCTGTGTGTATATATCTATGTGTGTATATCTATGTATATATATATATGTGTGTATATATCTATGTGTGTATATATGTGTGTGTATATATCTATGTGTATATATCTATGTGTGTATATATCTATGTGTATATATCTATGTGTGTATATATGTGTGTATATATCTATGTGTATATATCTATGTGTGTATATATCTATGTGTATATATCTGTGTGTATATATCTATGTGTATATATCTATGTGTGTATATATCTATTTGTGTATATATCTATGTGTGTATATATCTGTGTGTATATCTATGTGTATATATCTATGTGTATATATATATGTGTGTATATATCTATGTGTGTATATATCTATGTGTGTATATCTATGTGTATATATCTATGTGTGTATATATCTATGTGTATATATCTATGTGTGTATATATGTGTGTATATATCTATGTGTATATATCTATGTGTATATATCTATGTGTGTATATCTGTGTGTATATATCTATGTGTATATATCTATGTGTGTATATATCTATGTGTATATATCTATGTGTGTATATATCTATGTGTATATATCTATGTGTGTATATCTGTGTGTATATATCTATGTGTATATATCTATGTGTGTATATATATATGTGTATATATCTATGTGTGTATATATATATGTGTATATATCTATGTGTGTATATATCTATGTGTGTATATATCTATGTGTATATATCTGTGTGTATATATCTATGTGTGTATATATCTATGTGTGTATATATATGTGTGTATATATCTATGTGTATATATCTGTGTGTATATATCTATGTGTGTATATATCTATGTGTGTATATCTATGTGTATATATCTATGTGTGTATATATCTGTGTGTATATATCTATGTGTGTATATATATGTGTATATATCTATGTGTGTATATATCTATGTGTGTATATATCTATGTGTGTATATATCTATGTGTGTATATCTATGTGTATATATCTATGTGTATATATATATGTGTGTATATATCTATGTGTGTATATATCTATGTGTATATATCTGTGTGTATATATCTATGTGTGTATATATCTATGTGTGTATATATCTATGTGTGTATATATCTATGTGTGTATATCTATGTGTATATATCTATGTGTGTATATATCTATGTGTGTATATATCTATGTGTGTATATCTATGTGTGTGTATATATCTATGTGTGTATATCTGTGTGTATATATCTATGTGTATATATCTATGTGTGTATATCTGTGTGTATATATCTATGTGTGTATATCTATGTGTATATATATATGTGTGTATATATCTATGTGTGTATATATGTGTGTATATATCTATGTGTGTATATCTATGTGTATATATATATGTGTGTATATATCTATGTGTGTATATATGTGTGTATATATCTATGTGTATATATCTATGTGTGTATATATCTATGTGTATATATCTATGTGTGTATATATGTGTGTATATATCTATGTGTATATATCTATGTGTGTATATATCTATGTGTATATATCTGTGTGTATATATCTATGTGTATATATCTATGTGTGTATATATCTATGTGTGTATATATCTGTGTGTATATCTATGTGTATATATCTATGTGTATATATATATGTGTGTATATATCTGTGTGTATATATCTATGTGTGTATATATCTATGTGTGTATATCTATGTGTATATATCTATGTGTGTATATATCTATGTGTATATATCTATGTGTGTATATATGTGTGTATATATCTATGTGTATATATCTATGTGTATATATCTATGTGTGTATATCTGTGTGTATATATCTATGTGTATATATCTATGTGTATATATCTATGTGTATATATCTATGTGTGTATATCTGTGTGTATATATCTATGTGTATATATCTATGTGTGTATATATCTATGTGTATATATCTATGTGTGTATATATATATGTGTATATATCTATGTGTGTATATATCTATGTGTGTATATATCTATGTGTATATATCTGTGTGTATATATCTATGTGTGTATATATCTATGTGTGTATATATATGTGTGTATATATCTATGTGTATATATCTATGTGTGTATATATCTATGTGTGTATATATCTATGTGTATATATCTGTGTGTATATATCTATGTGTGTATATATCTATGTGTGTATATCTATGTGTATATATCTATGTGTGTATATATCTGTGTGTATATATCTATGTGTGTATATATATGTGTATATATCTATGTGTGTATATATCTATGTGTGTATATATCTATGTGTGTATATCTATGTGTATATATCTATGTGTATATATATATGTGTGTATATATCTATGTGTGTATATATCTATGTGTATATATCTGTGTGTATATATCTATGTGTGTATATATCTATGTGTGTATATCTATGTGTATATATCTATGTGTGTATATATCTATGTGTGTATATCTATGTGTATATATCTATGTGTGTATATAAATCCTCCCCTATAGTTAGGTTCCTTATGGTCATATAAATTATATAAATACAGTAATATTGAGCAGCTTTCACCATTGTTGTAATGAATAAATAAAACTTAGAATCTAATATTTCTCTTGAGTTTTCAAGTTTTCAACTTTATTCTTGTCTTGAACTGACTTGATTCTTCAAACCATGATGTGAAGTTTATAAATCCAGATGTTCCCATGGTATCAACGTCTGAAACAGGATCTTTGTGCTGCTGCTTTTTTACCAAACATTTCTTCATTTTATGACAAAAAAGGGCAAAAATTATTACTCCTAGCAGAAGTAGAAATAAAGAGTCATATAATAAACCAGCTGTGGTTGATGCTTTTCTTTAATATCACAAGAAAAAAAGCAGAATTTGTACAGCAGATGATTAATGAAAGAAGGAAAAATTAACACATTTAAATGGTTCATAAAGCATATTCATTAACAAAAGCCATATATATATATATATATATATATATATATATATATATATATATATATATATATATATATATATATATATTATATATATATATAACATACTTATTTCTCAGCATCTTAAAATCACAAAAAACTCCATCTGAATATATAAGAGATATTTAAAACCTGGATATAAAACCAAAGACGTTAAAGGTTTTGTACATTAAACAGACAATTAAGACTTTAATGTTGATTTACAGTAATTTATGATGCAGTTAAAAATCAGATTCATGATTTTTCAATCAACTTGATTAACCTCATAATTAAATATTATAGATTAATGATCTAATTTTAACAGCAGTTATCAATGGAACAATTAAATATACTCAGTCACATTTTTACTGCCAGACCAGACTAGTCCAGACCAGAGCAGTCAAGATCAGACCAGACCAGACCAAACACAAGTATAATTCAGAGAGGATTGTGGGAAGGTTTGACGGCGGCGTGGATCGAGTCCTCCTGAGTTCAGGTTCTGAAAGGTCTTCTTTCTCCTCATAGACACAATCCTTTCAGAGAAAAACGAGACATCGCGTTAACGTCTAAGAACTCAAGAAATGCAGAATCATCAGTTTTTGTCTGTTAAACATCAAATTTTTTAAATATGAAGTAAAATATGTAATAAAACATCTGAAATTCAGAAGCTAGAAGCTTTCAGAGCTGAATATTTCATAAAGAAAGTGAAAAAAGCAGACTGTTGATGTGAAGGGAGGTGGATCAGACGTCCCTCAGTGGCGGCCATGTTGGTAAGGTCCATCTCAGTAAAGTGAGGAATTCGCTTCGACAAAAACACTCAGAACTCAATGAGATTTTGACCAATTTCTAAATGGTTTGGTTTTTATTTTAAAACTGCATTTTTTCATTTAATTGTTTAAATTAATTGTTAATTACTTGAATGAAGCATATTCACTTCATGGTTTTCTGCCTTGCTGATGTGAAGGTTCGTTTACTGTGTGTAAAACACTTTGTGTGTAGTTATAACTTTAACAATCTGCAGTTCATGGTTAGAATTATTCATAATTATAAGTAGCTGATCTCGTAACAACATTAATGATGTTAATAATGAACCATGTAGTTTGAAAATCAGCTAAAAATTTAGTAAATTGTTGTAATTTTAATGATTTATCCACCATAGACTTAATGCTTTAAGGGAGCAGATTGACCCACACAAGATGGCCGTCGTGTGCGGAGGTCAATTCATCTTGTTTTCTATGGTTAATCCAGGACCTCCAGAGTCACTGAAGGTCACCATTATGAGAACTGACCAATCAGAAGAGAGCGTGCTGATCAGGAGCCTTAAAGGGACAGCAGCTGAAACAGACAGAACAAATTCTTTTACTTGGTTGATCAGTAAAAAAGTGGAATTATGTTGTATTTATAGAGCCTGGGAAAAGACAAAAATATGTTTATATGCATAGGTACGTATCTACATGTGTCTATATATGAATATGTGAATGTTTATAAATGGGTATGTATTTGTACATTTATATATGTTTGCACTGAGCTTTTTATCCACTATATAAGTCGCTGTGTCTAATAAGCCCCTGTGTTCCGATTTGTTCAGTGCAAGACACTTACATAAATTAATAAATTAAATGAAGAAAGTGTTTGATCATGTGAATATATTACGATATATTTAAAGTTTTTTTATAATAGTTTATCTTTAGATGAAAGCAAAATGCATTTAAAGTGTCATGTAAAAGTCTGGAAATATTTAGGTATTTCTCTTGTTTTTCTGATGACAGCACAGACAAAGTGTGTGTGTGTGTGTGTGTGTGTGTGTGTGTGTGTGTGTGTGTGTGTGTGTTACGTTTGTAGAGAAAGTTGATGAATATCACACTCAGCAGCATCACAGCTACAACAGTGGTCACGACTACGTGTCGAATGACACCTGCAACACAAACATTAAACATGTTCATTAACAATCAGTCGCATGAATTGATTGAGAGCAAAGCAAAGAGTAACCATGAATTATATTTACATGTCACTTTTTTCACTTCCTTGGCTTCGATATACATTTATTGCCATAGTTTTTTGTGTGATTGACAGTCAACATTTGGAATAAATTAAACAACTTCTGCAGAATAAAACTACACGTCCACTCACCTACAGTCAGTTCAGTTCCAACAATGGTTCCCACACTTAACACACCAAATCCACCCAGGACTTTCTGGGCTGAATCTAAGGTTTTTAATTATGTAAATGGGTAAACTAAAATGTTTTCTCACCAGCAGCAGTTGATGGAGTTGATGGAGACTCTGGAAACAGAAGAGCATTGAAGTATTGAGTGAAACCAGTGATACTTTCTTATTAAAGACAATGGACCAGGCAAAAAACAAAGTAAAATATCTTTAAATTTAAATAGAGAGAATTATTTCTAATGTTTAGTATTAACATAGTTTATCCAGGAATGTTTCATGTTAAAGTTCCACTGATTCTTTTGTTCAGGTGCTGGTTTCTAGTTATTTAGCTCAACTGTATATGTGGTTTGTGGTTGATATTTGCCTCAGTGCAATAAAACGTTAAAGCTGTAGTGTGGGAGTTGTGTCTCCATCTGCTGGCAGTCAGAGTGTATTACACACACTGGGGGTTGCATTTATCTTCTTAAATCTGCTGTTTTCCAGCTGTAAAATGATGGTTCAACTGTTCAACTCAATGAAATGAGGTTGTACCCAGTGGTTTGCACAGACTTTGAAGAGATTTTGGCTCTTAGGTAAAACTCCAATAGTTTTGTAACAGTTGGGTCATGCACACCACTGGTCATACCACATACCACAGCTTCATGTGTTTCATGTATGACGAGGACGTTTCTATCAGGAGACACACATGCAGGCTTTTTTCTTGAGTCCTACCCATGGATCTATCAGGTTCACGTCATGTTCTGCCTCCTTCACAATGAACCCATGCACCACCCCCAGAGGAAGATGTGAACTCACCTACAGTCAGTTCCAGTCTGTGGAAGAATGGATTACTGCGTTTCTGGTCATTATTTTCTGCTCCACACCAGTACGTCCCACTGTCCTCTGTTTGTAGGTTTCTAATAGTTATCATGACATTTCCTTTTCTGTCGTCCACAGAAAACTTTCCAGTTTCCTGATTGGTCTGTGAGGTGCTCCATAGAGATTCACATGTAGATGGATCTTCTCCTTTACAGATGAATTTCTCAATGTAAGTAACATCTTGGTAATGACACCAGTAAACCAGGTCCTGTCCAACAGTTGAGTTTCTTTGGATTGTAGGAATATCTGTGGATAAAAAGACAAAGTCAAATTCTAATTTGAACCTTTTGATGTTTTTTTTTCATTTCACTTCATATAATTCATTTTACCTTAATTTAATATATATATATATATATATATATATATATATATATATATATATATATATATATATAATAGATCAGGTTCTATTCCTCACCTTTAATCTCCACTTCTATTCTTCTGAATGAAGTTCTGTGACCTTCACTGGTTTCCAGTCCACACCGGTAGACTCCAACCTGCTGGGAACTCAGATTACTGATGGACACGCTGAAGCCTGTGTTGGTTTCTCTGAGAGTAAATGTCCCGTTTGAAGGAGATTGTGTTGATAAAATGTTCTCACAGGTTACGCTGTTGTCTTTACAGAAAAACAAGTTCTGGTTTCTGTCTGTATCTGGGTAATCACATGTGATGGTGGTTTCAGCTGATCTGTAGGCAGTTTGAGTCAATGAACCCTGGCAGCCTGTAACAGAAAAATACAATAAAGCATGCAAAACCAAACCCTGTAACACTAACACATGGTGTAAATGTTCCATCAGGCTCATACTGGGCAGTAAAGGGAGGATCATGTTATAATGCATTCATTACACCTGCCACTCTCACCTCTCAGCTTTGACTCATAGCAAGTTAAAGCACTGAAAAACCACACAAACTACTTCAAACCATGGAAATGACTCATTAATTTTATTATTATTATATTAGCTATTTCCTAAAGCTGCAGAAGACTGAGGTGATATGGGATCAATATTCTGTATAATCATTCATATAATTATCATTTCTGAATTATCGTTCACCACCTGAAGTCTGTGTTGTTTTTACATTTTTCTGCTTTTCTCAGTGATTTTTGTTAAACTTCTTTCTGTCTCAGAAACAGATGCAGCATCTCTTACCTTTTAACAGTTTCAGTTCCAGTTCCTGGATTTCAGGAATTGAGTCAGGTCCTTGATAGAATCTCCACCAGTATCAAATCCTCAATTTGAAGATCTCTCATGGACACCTTGACATTTTTATTTTTTGTATCATGGTACAGGTGATGTTTGTCCTGGCCTTCCCATGAATCCCTTTTAGTGCTAATCATGATTATTCCCCTTTCTTCCATAAATAAATTAATATTCTGATATTCTCTATCTGCTCTTGGGTATCTGCAGATGAATTCAACCCATCCATCTGAACATCCCTCCACTTCAGATGAGGCCTCACAACCTGTTGGTCAGACAAAGAGAAAAGTTTCCATCATGTTAGACACAATCAGAGAAACTGCAGTAATCTGAATAAACTCTTATATGAACACACACTGTCTGGATATTTATTGAGACTTTCAGGATCTATTATTAGACTAAAGAGCTGAATTCATGGAACAGATGAACATGGAATAATTCAGATTTTATTAATTTAACACACATCACATCAGTAAAGTGGTTCAGAAACGATGCAGAAGTTCCAACTCCATGGTTTGATTATTGTCAAACACATCTTTACTTCTCACACACACAGGCCTTATTGTACCAGGACACACGACTGAACTCACTTCTTAAAACAAATATCAGTAACAAGATGTATTTGTGGTTTTAGCATCAAGAATCTCCTCGATTCACGTTTTCATCTCACGCTTCTGTCTGCAGCAGAAAAACAGGTTGATATGTTTCTGTCTCATTAATATTAACCAGTCTCTGTCTGATTGGCTGATTTGAATGGCTGTTAACGCCTCTACCTTCTTATCATCACAAACAATCAAAACCTCACTTTGTTGATGAGTTTACACCAAGTTTGAATGTTTCAGTCACAGTGAGTCACATGTGAGTAAAACTCCTCATAGATCCTCTATGTTCTATAAGGAATGAATAATTAACTCATGTTTCAGCAGTGAGTTCCTCATTGGTTCCTAGTGACTACACTGAAAAGTCTGTGTCTCTGATCCTGACGTGTTCCCATGTCTAAAACCAGTGGTCTGGTAGCAGAAATGGTTTTACCTGTCATCAGGTGGAGGATGAGTAGAAGACACATCTTCATCCTGTTTGTCTTGTTTCCAGCTCTCATTCTGCTGCTGCTGCTCTGTAGAGTTGGTTCGTCTGTTTCAGCTTCTTCTTCCTGACCTCAGACTCGGTAAATAACCCTTCCCCTTTCTAACGAAACCTCCCTTCATCACAGTTAGGAGGAAATAAAACAGCAGGAACTATACATAGCTTCCTCAGATTATATGTTGTACAGTCATAACGTCACTTCTCAGTGAAACACTTCAGTGGTTGACACGACTCCAACGTCATCTCGTCTCTGGAGTCTTGTCAAACTTTTTGGCTGTTTCCTGTTTTATTTTTTTCCTGTTTTATTTCAGTTCCCTTCACTTCCTGTGCTTCACTGTAGCTGCTCTAGTTCCTCACACTTGTGTCCTACCACCTCCTCTGTTTAGTCTCTGTGTCTTTGCCAGTTCGTCTCGTTGGATTCTGTGAGTGTTTCCAGCCTGAAGCTTCTTTATTCATCTATGTAAGTAGCTATGCAGTAGCTATGTGGTCAATACAAACCTACGTCATAGGCTGACGTGAACCTTCAAAAAGTCCTGATGGTGATGTGAACAGGAAGAGCTGTGATTGGTGGTTGTACACGCCACCTCCACCACCATCTTCTCTATGTCTTGCACGTCTACATTTGCCATAAAAGGAGGATTTTCCCACAATGAAGCAGATCTTCTCCTTTTATAACAGGTTACTACTAATGCCAAAAAAACCTTTATACCCCCCTAAAAGCAATTATTTGATTTTACCATTGCCCTTGTTGTCTGGAAAAGGGTACATACCTTCTGAAGGGACAGGTAGTGAAGAGTCCACAAGTTGGTCCATGTTGGAGGTCTGAACTGGTCTTGGTTGGAGGTCTGAACTGGGCCAGGATGGAGGTCTGAACTGGTCTGGGTTGGAGGTCTTGTTTTAGCCACATACAGGACTTCTATTGAAGAACTATGAGACTAAATCATAGTGACTTGCTGATGAAATAAATAACATTTAACATTATGTTGTGTCGAAGCAATCAAATCAAAAGAAAATTTTATGTCTACATGCCAATCCTGAAGCTTATTAATGAGGGCTCGAACAAATGGGCCCCAAAGACAATAAAGTTCCTTTATGCCAGGAAGGACAGCCCCCCCTGAAGCCTGTAGCTTCAAGGTATTCTTACTCAAAACAGACACACTGTCATTTATTTGCTTATCAAGCAAGATTCCACACAGGGCTTCCCATCAGACGGCCCCAGGAAGCCTTTTGGCCATAGTGTCGCCACTGCTGATAACAACTAATTTAAAAGTACGGAAGTACCAGTCATCGTTGCCTTTCCCGTCCCACACGTCGCGGGAGATAGGGGGTAACACAGACGCCTTTATATTCCTGCACCCAAAGCAGGAAGATAGGGGGTAACAGAAACCCTCGCCAGACATGACGTGTCTTCCCCCCCCCCTACTTGTTCAAAGATCACCACCCGAAACAAGTGTTTTCCCTACGGACTGTAGCACGGATGGTAGCAAAGGACGCTGCAGGTCCGTCTCACCAAAGCCGGATCAACGAGCTCCAAATCCACACAACTCCAGAAATTACCATGGCAGGTTATCTCCTGGGCAGTGGATGTTAGCTGTTCAGTTTATTCTTTCACCTACTTGTTTTCCACTTGCTTATTTTATTGTTTGTTCCTGTTTTTTTGTTTGTTTAACCTGATCTTGTTTTGATTGTTCATTTCGCATATACGTTTGTTTAACCTGCCGGGTTTCACTAACTTGTTTTACTTTTGTTCCTTCGGTCAGAGTTGGGTTTAACTGTGTATTTCCACATGTGTATTTTTACATTGTTGTTAAAAATGATCAGCTGATTCGAGCGTAGCTCAGCGTTGACTCTCTCTCTCACACACACATTTGCATACACCCCCCTTTTGTCACTGTTTTCGTCTGTGACCTGTATTTGTAGATAGTAGTTATAGTATATTATAGGATCTGTTTAGGCTGAAGTATTTTAATCTGTGAATTAATATGCAGAAAACAATGAATCCTGTTATATTTTAAAGAGAAGTTGTCCTAGTATATGAATAATAATAATATTAATAATAATAACCAAATTAACCCCTAATGCATAACAATTATGATAATTCCACTGTAGAAAGAAGAGGAACCAAAAGGTGAATGAATGAAAGTCACACAGTGACCCGAATAAAACAAACACGTATTATATTTACCTTAAGGCTAGAATCAACTAATAGTCAATATGGTTGGTAACAACATTTTTTTTGTGGTTTACAACAAACTGCAAACACTTCTTTGTTTGTTCCATAATGAGTGTTTCATCATTAAAATTTCCACATCAAAACATTTTATTACCAAACTCAAACAAGAGTTTGGCCAAGAAAAAAAACAACCTTCACTCATCTCTATTTAAAACAATGACTTCCTGAGTGGTAGAACTGACTCATACTGAACTACATCCTGTCTGTTGTTGTCACGGCAATAAATCAAAACAGCTATTTAATTAAGTGTTGTTTTGTTTGTGGTCTGATAAACTGTAACTTCATGTGCTTTAAAGGGCGAATCAATACGGTGATCAATATCTGTTGCAGCCAATCAGGTTTAGTGAGGAAATGATTTTTTTTTTTTTTTTTTTTATGTAGACAACTAGAAATTTAGTAAAAACCTGAGGTCAGGTCTCGATTTCTGAAGAGATTCACTGAGATCTAACAGATGTCTATAACTTCTATTAGTGACGATCAATTTATTATAACATGTAGATAATAAACTCTAAAATAATCACAGCAAATAAAGCCAAGAACAAATATCACAGTAAGAAGATATAAAAGCACAAGATCCACTGTACTTTATCGGCTACTACAATTTATGACACATAAAAAAGAAGTTTTATGAAGCATTTCTTAATCGCGTTACTGAAATAACATCATATTTTATACATATTTTGGGTAACAAAAAAAAAAAGTATACATTTAATAAGCTAGAAGCAGATAATTTGTATATATATATATATATATATATATATATGTTTTCATGGCAAGGCAGAATAAAAGGAAATGATTGAAATAAAGATGATGAACTCCATCCAACAACTATAGTTTAAACAAAATATAAATAATGTGTTTTCAGGTGCTTCTATAACAACCCCCCCTCCAAGAAAAAAAGAAAAAAAGAATATAAATATATATATATATATATATATATAATTTTGTACCTGAGATAAATACTTTTTTTGTTTAAGAGCATATTTGTGCAAAAGACAACTATAGTTCAAATGCAATTTTCCTCATAGCAGTGGACAAAATTTAAAAAAAAGTATATGATATGATTGACATATATATATATATATATATATATATATATATATGTACACTATATGAGGTCAAGAGATAGCAGCTAGCTAGATAGCGGCTACTAAACCAAAGTTTGACGACCTTTGGTTTGATTGACAGCTATGCGACCCAATGGTAATTGACCATGATGAGACCATCCAGATCTGATATAGCCAATAGCCACGGCTTTAGAACGAACTGTGCTGCTCACAACTTGGACAAACCATTTTTCACAAATAATAGTGAAAACGGTAAAGCTCAGAGCCTGGAAACCCCAGGATCTATGTTCCCTCAGAGCTGCTGTGGTTGACAGTGGCGTAGAGCGGGTGTTCAGGTCCCTCTGACGGGTGGTTGACAGTGGAGTAGGTCGCGTTGCCCCCAACGTTAGAATACGTGTCTGCGCTAACTCCACCTGAGCCGTCTGGACCGCTGACGTTGGAGTATTCAGAGGCTTTGATGGGATGGTTGGCTGTCGCATAAATGGTTTTAATTGCAGTTCCAGTCTCTGGCCTGTGGGGGCGCTCATCTATCTCTGCATAGCCGAAATCCTTCCAGAGCAGAATGAAAAGCACAAGGTTAATGTAGTTTATATAAAATCCTAACAACAGGCACCAGCAAAGCTAACACAAAGGTTCGTAGCAGCAGCATAAAGTTGCAGGTTTAAAGACGGAGGTTATTATTGAACGATAAATGGCTTGTAATGATATGTCAGTACAGACAGTTGTTCACAGCCTACACTAAACAACAGCTGGAAAACAAAATGTGAAACTCCCTAATCTGCCTCTCACCTATACAACATACAAGTTCAGACTGAGTGAATAATGACGTGGAGTCGATGAATGGTTCAAACCTATGACTAAAATCTGTTTTATTTCAGTATTCACTAAACGACAAACCGAATTTTTAGGGAATATGTGAAAAGTATGGTGACCTTTAGACGTTTATTTCATTTTACTTGATTTTGATTGTCAACAATTTGATTTTTTTTTCAACATATTCAAATCTGGTGTTTATTAAAACTGGCCATTAAACTTACCATTTTAAATTGAGTAAAAATGTTCTTTGAATTATGGAGTTAATTATAAGAAAAATAACACACACACACACACACACACACACACACACACACACACACACACACACACTAACCTCTGTGTTGTTCTGTTCTCCTTCATTTCTTTTGTATTTTGAACATGTAGATCCTGGCAGAGAAAAGAACAGAGATATAAAGAAGGGAAGAAAACTGGGTTTTGATTTTGTGACTATTTAATAAAAAAGGATAAAATGAATCAAAGTTTGTTCTTAAAGGGGACAAACTGGTCCTGACATCTTTATAATGAGCAGTAAAATATGTCATTCACTGTGAAAACCTGCATGGTGCGTTCAGGTGCACCTCAGAAAATCTGAAATGGCTTTGTACAAAAAAAAGCTTTGAGGTGCGTTCAAGCACACCTTGTAAACTCCACAATCTATAATCGATTGTCCAAGAATGATGTTTAAAATGGGAAAGTGTACAGTATTATTTACTAATTAGTAACAAATAATGTTTATGTGTTCAAACTTGTGAAAAAAGAGACCTCTTACGTTTGTAGACGAGAACCAAAATGAGCAGAAGCAGCAGCACAGCTACACAGGCTGAAATAATGGCTGCTACTGCAAGACAAAACACACAGTTAACACACAAAACCATCCACTACTGTCTGGGTTGAGTTCAAGGGTTTTAATCATGTAAATAACAATCATTTTTCACCAGATGATGGAGTTGGTGGAGTTGATGGAGTTGATGGAGTTGGTGGAGTTGATGGAGTTGGTGGAGTTGGTGGAGTTGGTGGAGTTGGTGGAGTTGATGGAGACTCTGGAAACAGAAGAGCATTGAAGTATTGAGTGAAACCAGTGATACTTTCTTATTAAAGACAATGGACCAGGCAAAAAACAAAGTAAAATATCTTTAAATTTAAATAGAGAGAATTATTTCTAATGTTTAGTATTAACATAGTTTATCCAGGAATGTTTCATGTTAAAGTTCCACTGATTCTTTTGTTCAGGTGCTGGTTTCTAGTTATTTAGCTCAACTGTATATGTGGTTTGTGGTTGATATTTGCCTCAGTGCAATAAAACGTTAAAGCTGTAGTGTGGGAGTTGTGTCTCCATCTGCTGGCAGTCAGAGTGTACTACACACACTGGGGGTTGCATTTATCTTCTTAAATCTGCTGTTTTCCAGCTGTAAAATGATGGTTCAACTGTTCAACTCAATGAAATGAGGTTGTACCCAGTGGTTTGCACAGACTTTGAAGAGATTTTGGCTCTTAGGTAAAACTCCAATAGTTTTCGAACAGTTGGGTCATGCACGCCACTGGTCATACCACATACCACACTTCATGTGTTTCATGTATGACGAGGACGTTTCTATCAGGAAACACACATGCAGGCTTTTTTCTTGAGTCCTAGCCATGGATCTATCAGGTTCACGTCATGTCCTGCCTCCTTCACAATGAACCCATGCACCACCCCCAGAGGAAGATGTGAACTCACCTACAGTCAGTTCCAGTCTGTGGAAGAATGGATTACTGCGTTTCTGGTCATTATTTTCTGCTCCACACCAGTACGTCCCACTGTCCTCTGTTTGTAGGTTTCTAATAGTTATCATGACATTTCCTTTTCTGTCGTCCATGGAAAACTTTCCAGTTTCCTGATTGGTCTGTGAGGTGCTCCATAGAGATTCACATGTAGATGGATCTTCTCCTTTACAGATGAATTTCTTAATGTAAGTAACATCTTGGTAATGACACCAGTAAACCAGGTCCTGTCCAACAGTTGAGTTTCTTTTGATTGTAGTAATATCTGTGGATAAAAAGACAAAGACAAATTCTAATTTGAACCTTTTGATCCTTCACTTCATGTTATATGATGCATGGTAAAGTATTTTATACTTGTTAGTTTCCTTCAAGTACACATAATTTATATTATTTTGTCTGCTGCCAAATCAACATCAGAATGTCTAAACTTGTATTAACATCTGTTAAATCACCTGTTGTGTTGAGTCTGGTTTCACTGATCTGCAGAAAATAGAGGTAAAAAGCCTCTAAGCAGTAGAATAGATCAGGTTCTATTCCTCACCTTTAATCTCCACTTCTATTCTTCTGAATGAAGTTCTGTGACCTTCACTGGTTTCCAGTCCACACCGGTAGACTCCAACCTGCTGGGAACTCAGATTACTGATGGACACGCTGAAGCCTGTGTTGGTTCTTCTGAGGGTAAATGTCCCATTTGACAGAGATCGTGTTGATAAAATTTCCTCACAGGTTACGCTGTTGTCTTTACAGAAAAACAAGTTCTGGTTTCTGTCTGTATCTGGGTAATCACATGTGATGGTGGTTTCAGCTGATCTGTAGGCAGTTTGAGTCAACGAATCTTTGCAGAATTCTTCCACTGTAAATAAAATAAAACAGATTTTAACACAAACACAGTGATTTTTACACAAAAACGCCATATCATAAAAACGCCAATTGTAACACAAACACATTGATTTTACCACAAAATTAAGTGATTTTAACACAAAGAATCACTGATTGTAACTTGATTGTAACAAAAATACATTGATTTTAACTACTAAAACACTGTACAGTGAACACATGGTGTAAATATATTCTTCAATTCTGATGCTGTAATAAAAAAAATAAAATAAAACGGATTTTCACACAAAAACTGTGATTTTTAAACAAAAAACGCCATAATCTCAAAACACCAATCATAACTTGATTGTAACAAACACATTGATTTTAACAAAAACACATTGATTTTAACACAAAAATCTGTGATGTTCACACAAAAACAGTGATTTTTACACAAAAAACGCCATAATATAAAAACACTAATTGTAACTTGATTGTAACAAACACATTGAGTTTAACACAAACACATTGATTTTAACACAAACACATTGATTTTAACACATAGAATCACTGATTGTAACTTGATTGTAACAAAAAATACATTGATTTTAACTACTAAAACACTGTACAATGAACACATGGTGTACATATATTCTTCAATTCTGCTGCTGTAATAAAAAAAATAAAATAAAACGGATTTTCACACAAAAACTGTGATTTTTACACAAAAAACGCCATAATCTAAAAACACAAATTTTAACTCGATTGTAACAAACACATTGATTTTAACACAAACACATTGATTTTAACAGAAAGAAACACTGATTGAACATACAAACCCTGTAATACTAACACACGGTGTAAATCTATCAGGCTCATAAAGGGAGAATCTCTATATGAGCTACATGTGAAATTCATATGAGTGCCTAATTAAACTACACAAGGACTAAAAAGCAGCTCATATGACGCATCCTCACCACTGATGAAGGCACTTTAGTAGTTTTAGCTCCACAACATGTGTTGTTTAACAATTGGGCCATTCTTCCTCATTTCCATCACACATATTCATTAAATTGTGAGATCTTCTGCTTTTCTTCGTGGTTTTTCTTAAACTTATTTCTGTCTCAGAGACAGATGCAGCATCTCTTACCTCTTTCCTGTTCCAGGTCTAAATCCAGTTCCTGTTCCTCATTTTCTTCAGAAGAGTCAGGTCCTTCATTAAATCTACACCAGTATTTTACGAAATCATCAATGTTAATATCTCTCATGGACACCTTGAGGTTTTTATTTTTTGTATCATGGTACAGGTGATGTTTGTCCTGGCCTTCCCATGAATCCCTTTTAGTGCTATTTATGATTATTCCCCTTTCTTCTATAAATAAATCAATATCCTGATATTTTCTATCTGCTCTTGGGTATCTGCAGATGAATTCAACCCATCCATCTGAACATCCCTCTACTTCAGATGAGGCCTCACAACCTGTTGATCAGACAAAGAGAAAAGTTTCCATCATGTTGAACACAATCAGAGAAACTGCAGTAATCTGAATAAACTCTTATATGAACACACACTGCCTGGATATTTATTGAGACTTTCAGGATCTATTATTAGACTAAAGAGCTGAATTCATGGAACAGATGAACATGGAATAATTCAGATTTTATTAATTTAACACACATCACATCAGTAAAGTGGTTCAGAAACGATGCAGAAGTTCCAACTCCATGGTTTGATTACTGTCAAACACATCTTTACTTCTCACACACACAGGCCTTATTGTACCAGGACACATGACTGAACTCACTTCTTAAAACAAATATCAGTAACAAGATGTATTTGTGGTTTTAGCATCAAGAATCTCCTCGATTCACGTTTTCATCTCAAGCTTCTGTCTGCAGCAGAAAAACAGGTTGATATGTTTCTGTCTCATTAATATTAACGAGTCTCTGTCTGATTGGCTGATTTGAATGGCTGTTAACGCCTCTACCTTCTTATCATCACAAACAATCAAAACCTCTCTTTGTTGATGAGTTTACACCAAGTTTGAATGTTTCAGTCACACTGAGTCACATGTGAGTAAAACTCCTCACAGATCCTCTATGTTCTATAAGGAATGAATAATTAACTCATGTTTCAGCAGTGAGTTCCTCATTGGTTCCTAGTGACTACACTGAAAAGTCTGTGTCTCTGATCCTGACGTGTTCCCATGTCTAAAAACAGTGGTCTGGTAGCAGAAATGGTTTTACCTGTCATCAGGTGGAGGATGAGTAGAAGACACATCTTCCTCCTGTTTGTCTTGTTTCCAGCTCTCATTCTGCTGCTGCTGCTCTGTAGAGTTGGTTCGTCTGTTTCTGCTTCTTCTTCCTGACCTCAGACTCGGTAAAAAACCCTTCCCCTTTCTAACGAAACATGACTCAATCGTGGTCGATTGGTCATGAAACAGGAAAGATGCACATCTTTCTAAGTGGTATATTTAGAAAACCACTTCTCAGTAAAACAAGGACGCAGCTTCATCATTATTTAGAATTTATTAATCATTAAACAACATTATTATACGTCATGGGTTGTGGGTTTTCACACATCCTTAACTTTTTGAGTTACCTAACAAACTAACCGGAACATGCCGCTGATAACACAACCTCCTACAAGTAGTTGGAGGTAATGATTGGAACCAAATATCAAACTGGTAGTGGTGGAACTGCCTGAAGCAACAAAGAAATGAGAGTGAATTTACATACCTCACACTACAGAAAACACTGTCTGATTAAAACCCACTGAGACCAAACAAGTGTGGTTTATAACTTTTATTAATGGAGATTAGCTTATAAAAACATGTACATATACGTAAAATATTCACAGAAACAAAAGCCAAGAAGGAATATCACAATCACAAGTAACCAACAATATACACAAAATGACCAATTCACTATAAATTATTGGCTTCTACAGTTATCACATTTCATCACATGATAAAAACAAACCCAAAAAAACATACAACATATATACATTTATTTAAGATTATCCTCATATATAACGTAATTCTTTGTAATATACAAAAATATAAATATACATTCTTACAAAATAGCTGAAAAAATGCATCAATTATAAAAATAGTTGGTGATGAATTATCTGTTGATACTGATGTACATGAAAAAATGCCTAAATGGCTTACCTACATCTTGAAAATGTTAACCTATAAAGACGGGGGGGGGGGACGGGGGGGGGGGGGGGTTCATTTACAGTAACACTATGATATTCAGTTGTTGGTTTCTATGCAAAAATAACACTACAATGATGATCTCGAAATTGTTTTCCATCGACACCATCAATGAACCAATGGAAGTGAATGAGGTCAAGAGATAGCAGCTAGCTAGCTACTAAACCACCTTTGGTTTGATTGACAGCTATGCGACCCAAAGGTAATTGACCATGATGAGACCATCCAGATCTGATATAGCCAATAGCCACGGCTTTAGAACGAACTGTGCTGCTCACAACTTGGACAAACCATTTTTCACAAATAATAGTGAAAACGGTAAAGCTCAGAGCCTGGAAACCCCAGGATCTATGTTCCCTCAGAGCTGCTGTGGTTGACAGTGGCGTAGAGCGGGTGTTCAGGTCCCTCTGACGGGTGGTTGACAGTGGAGTAGGTCGCGTTGCCCCCAACGTTAGAATACGTGTCTGCGCTAACTCCACCTGAGCCGTCTGGACCGCTGACGTTGGAGTATTCAGAGGCTTTGATGGGATGGTTGGCTGTTGCATAAATGGTTTTCATTGCAGTTCCAGTCTCTGGCCTGTGGGGGCGCTCATCTATCTCTGCATAGCCGAAATCCTTCCAGAGCAGAATGAAAAGCACAAGGTTAATGTTTTTTTTAATCTAACATCACTATCAGATATTACTTTTTAGTGAATTGTCATGAGATGTGGTCCAAGCATACGGTATAAGTCCAGGTATAAATAGATAGATAAATGTCGGGGGTCCTGAGATGATTATGGATTTTTTTATGGAATTATTTTGGTATTTTGGTAAGTCAATCACAATAAGTTTAGAGAGAAAATCTCTGTTGGAGCTGTTAACATCTCATAGAATGAAATGTGAGCTGAATACACTCTGATGTTTGTAGGATGTCAAAGAAACAAAGGTTGAATCCACTGGTTTCATCTTTAAAGATCTTAAAAACATATTATACTGTCTATTTAGTTAAATCTGCATCTAAAATTAAAAACTAAAGAGAAACACACACACACATATACACACACACACACACACACACACACACACACACACACACACACACACACACTAACCTCTGTGTTGTTTTGTTCTCCTTCATTTCTTTTGTATTTTGAACATGTAGATCCTGGCAGAGAAAAGAACAGAGATATAAAGAAGCGAAGAAAACTGGGTTTTGATTTTGTGACTATTCAATAAAAGAGGATAAAGTGAATCAAAGTTTGTGCTTAAAGGAAAAGAACTGGTCCTGACGTCTTTATAATGAGCAGTAAAATATGTCATTTACTGTGATACCTGCATGGTGCGTTCAGGTGCACCTCAGAAAATCTGAAATGGCTTTGTACAACAAAAAGCTTTGAGGTGCGTTCAAGCACACCTTGTAAACTCCACAATCTATAATCGATTGTCCAAGAATGATGTTTAAAATGGGAAAGTGTACAGTATTATTTACGAATTGTTTCTTTCAAGATTATCAGAATAATCTTATATGAGTCTCGTTATCTGTGATGGTTTTCCACTACTGTCTGGGGTGAGTTCAAGGTTTTTAATCATGTAAATAACAATATTTTTTCACCAGATGATGGAGTTGATGGAGTTGATGGAGTTGCTGTTTTAGATTTTAGATTACTTTGACTATGTGTGTCTGTTGTTCAAACTTGTGAAAAAAGAGACCTCTTACGTTTGTAGACAAGAACCAAAATGAGCAGAAGCAGCAGCACAGCTACACAGGCTGTAATAATGGCTGCTACTGCAAGACGAAACACACAGTTAACACACAAAACCCATCCACTACTGTCTGGGTTGAGTTTAAGGGTTTTAATAACATAATCGTCTAAATGAGTAAACTAAAATGTTTTCTCACCAGCAGCAGTTGATGGAGTTGATGGAGTTGATGGAGACTCTGGAAACAGAAGAGCATTGAAGTATTGAGTGAAACCAGTGATACTTTCTTATTAAAGACAATGGACCAGGCAAAAAACAAAGTAAAATATCTTTAAATTTAAATAGAGAGAATTATTTCTAATGTTTAGTATTAACATAGTTTATCCAGGAATGTTTCATGTTAAAGTTCCACTGATTCTTTTGTTCAGGTGCTGGTTTCTAGTTATTTAGCTCAACTGTATATGTGGTTTGTGGTTGATATTTGCCTCAGTGCAATAAAACGTTAAAGCTGTAGTGTGGGAGTTGTGTCTCCATCTGCTGGCAGTCAGAGTGTATTGCACACACTGGGGGTTGCATTTATCTTCTTAAATCTGCTGTTTTCCAGCTGTAAAATGATGGTTCAACTGTTCAACTCAATGAAATGAGGTTGTACCCAGTGGTTTGCACAGACTTTAAAGAGAATTTGGCTCTTAGGTAAAACTCCAATAGTTTCCTAACAGTTGGGTCATGCACGCCACTGGTCATACCACATACCACAGCTTCATGTGTTTCATGTATGACGAGGACGTTTCTATCAGGAGACACACATGCAGGCTTTTTTCTTGAGTCCTAGCCATGGATCTATCAGGTTCACGTCATGTCCTGCCTCCTTCACAATGAACCCATGCACCACCCCCAGAGGAAGATGTGAACTCACCTACAGTCAGTTCCAGTCTGTGGAAGAATGGATTACTGCGTTTCTGGTCATTATTTTCTGCTCCACACCAGTACGTCCCACTGTCCTCTGTTTGTAGGTTTCTAATAGTTATGGTGACATTTCTATTTTTGTCGTCATTCATTGAAAACCTTCCTGTTTTCTGATTGATCTGTGAGGTGCTCCATAGAGATTCACATGTAGATGGATCTTCTCCTTTACAGATGAATTTCTTAATGTAAGTAACATCTTGGTAATGACACCAGTAAACCAGGTCCTGTCCAACAGTTACGTTTCTTTTGATTGTAGGAATATCTGTGGATAAAAAGAACAAGACAAATTCTAATTTGAACCTTTTGGTGTTTTTTTTTATTTCACACATAATTAACTTCACCTTTCACTTCATGTTATAGGATGCATTGACATTTTCATCATTTTATTTTATATGGCCCACTACTCCACGGATCCCCCCCCTCTGGATCCATAGCTTTCTTGAGGCCTTCTCCGTAGCCCCTGTGATGTTTTTGATGGCCCTTCTGCACAGCTGACCTTTAACTTCAAGGAGTTAGAGAGTGCGGGTGAGGGACTGGCTGGCCAAACCATGACACCCCACCTCAACTTTCAGCCCTTATTTCTGCAGTCCACCACTAGCTCTGTTTATTTTTACCTTTTGCGCTTTTGTTGGCCTCCTCCATTCTGTCTTCCCAGGGGATAGTCAGTTCATACAGGACTACTTCTTTTCACGATTCTGATGTTAACACCATATCTGGGTGAAGCAGCCGAGATGTCTTCTGGGAACTTGAGCTGTCCTCCCAGGTCTTGGACGACTTACACTCTCCAGTCTTTTGCCACGGTAAGGAGCGTACCAGAGGGACTTGGCTGGTGTTGTACCTTCTTCCTGGCTCTCCTGAAGGGGATAGACTGCTTAGGGGTGTGCTGGAATTTTCAGATGGAAAGTGCTGACTGTTTCTGCCAGAACCCTGAGAAACTGGTCATGACGCCAGCGATACCTACCTTCCCCCAAGACCTTCGGGCAGCAACTGAGGATTACCTCTAGAGCTCGCTTGTGGCAGAGCTGGCATGGCTCCGTGTCTGCTAAGCCCCATCTCTGCAGATTCGTAGGACTCAGGAGAACATCGTACACTGATTGGATGAGGAACTTGATGTGCTGAGGTTCACTTCTCCAGATCTCTTACCAGGTAATTGTATGCTGTTCAGCGTTCTCCCACCTTGTCCAGGCGCCTTATTGGTACATACTTAACATTTTGATCCGATGATGTTCCACCACCTCAGCTCTGATTTCCTCTTGGACCATTTGCTGCTTCTCCCTAGCTCTGGCTTTGCCACTGCTGTGTTTCCGACCAAGATGTTTTGCTGCAGCTGTGTTTCAGCTCTGGAGATGGCTTATTGAGCACACTTTCTTCCTGTTTCCGCCTGGATTCCCGCAGTGACAACGTTTCTGTCAGAGAATTCCCAATTCCCTGGCCCGTGTGATCATGAACTTCTCTGACAGGCCACTGATTGGGAGCTGCAGCATGGTTGAATGGCCACACAGGGCAATGCTGCTGAGGGATTTAGGAAGCCCAAGCCATCTCCTGAGGAACTGGCTGATGGTACGTTCCAGTGCCTCCACGGTTGACCTGGGAACCTCATAGACAAGCAAGGGCCAGAGGAACCTTGGCAGGACTCTGTGCTGGTAGATCCAGGTTTTGAATTTCCCTGGTAGCCCTGACCTGTCTATTGCTCAGAGCCATGCTGCCAGATCTTCTTTGATTTGCTGGACTGCATCTGAGTCTCAGGGAGCTGTTGACCAGGCTCTTGACAGGTTTGCCTGTTGGAATTGATTTCCCTCCGATGGCAAAGCAAAACCGGTCAGCCACCTTACCTTTTTCAGGACCAGAGACCTGGACTTGGCTGGCTTGAAGCTTATCCTCACGCATGAGATGAGACATGGAGCAGCCATCTGCAGCCTGGAACAGAGGTTGTTGTTACTGTAAAATTGTCCATAAAAGCTTTTATGGGAGACTGCCTGGTGCCGGATCTTGACAAAGGGGCCTCGACATTCCACTTCAGCTGATTTCACGATCATGTTCATAGCCAGGATTAGAGTGGCACTGAAACGTTACAGCCTTTTATGATGCCCTTTTCCAGGCGTTGCCAGGGAGATGTTACTGATCCATATGTTACCCTCAGTTGGAAGTTGTTATAGTAGTCTGCCTCTGGCACATGATGTTTTGTCAGTGCTATCTCGACAAGCTTATGGAGGATGGCTCCATAGGCATTTGTAAGGTCCTGCCAGAGAGTTGCCAAGTCACCTCTGTTTTCCCTTGCCTCCATTTTCCATCCGCCTTGACACCACCCCTGTGTGCTCAAGGCGGAGGAATTCCTTTAGCTGTTGGGACACTATCTACTATCACACTATCTAGAAGATCTTCCCTTTGACACAGAGCAGTGAGATAATATGGATCTGCTCGATGTTACTGACCTCTTCCTCTTTTGGAATACAAACTCCCTCTGCAGACCTCTACTGGGCGGCAACCCTTCCCCTTCACCAGATCACCTTGATGATCCTCCATAGTTTAACAAGGAGTTTGGGACACCACTCGGGCCTCGGGTCGAGCTTGATCTTGCAGCCATCACTGTTTCTTTGACCTCCTTTAGGGTGGGCTCAGAGGTGGTAAACTGCACCACGGCTCTAGTGGCTTGACCAGTGCCTCACATGGTCCGAGGTCTTGATCTCGTAAGGGGTCACTGAAGGTGTTGTTGAGGTGGTGGTTAATCTCCTGACACTGTGAGGTGACTCCGGGCCTGGGTCCTCCTCCTCCTCCTGTGGCCAGCACTTTGTCTTTAGTGCTGACCACTGCACTTGTGCGTTGCTTTACCCGTCCTCCCTTCAGGCAGGCCATCTTGGTCTGGATAGATGGATTTCGAGACCTGTCAGGTTTTTGCAGGTACAGACTGCACTCTTTGTCAATTGTCTGTTAGCTGTGGTCGTTACATGTACGTCTGTCCGTTTGGGATTCCCATGGCCCTCCCCCCTTGTGTTGACAACTGTGTTGATTCTGGTTTCACTGATCTACAGAAAATAGAGGTAAAAAGCGTCTAAGCAGTAGAATAGATCAGGTTCTATTCCTCACCTTTGATCTCCAGTCTTCTGAATGAAGTTCTGTGACCTTCACTGGTTTCCAGTCCACACCGGTAGACTCCAACCTGCTGGGAACTCAGATTACTGATGGACACGCTGAAGCCTGTGTTGGTTTCTCTGAGGGTAAATGTCCCGTTTGACAGAGATCGTTTTGATAAAATTTCCTCACAGGTTATGCTGTTGTCTTTACAGATAAAAAAGTTCTGGTTTCTGTCTGTATCTGGGTAATCACATGTGATGGTGGTTTCAGCTGATCTGTAGGCAGTTTGAGTCAATGAACTCTGGCAGCCTGTAACAGAAAAATACAATAAAGCATGCAAAACCAAACCCTGTAACACTAACACATGGTGTAAATGTTTCATCAGGCTCATACTGGGCAGTAAAGGGAGGATCATGTTATAATGCATTCATTACACCTGCCTCTCTCATCTCTCAGCTTTGACTCATAGCTAATAATTTCCAGTTTTCCCAGATGTGGATCTCACTGAATGTGAGAGATACTGTTGGAATCACAGCTCTTATCATTCATGATTCTGTTTACCAATTACAAGAAAGACTTTTGGAATAACAACATATGGAAAGACCAGAACAGCAGAACTCAACCATTCAGGCAGAAGAGTAACAAACGCTGGAGCTACTTTATTCTTCACAAAAGTCCACACTTTTCAATGGATTGACTTAGTGTTTTAGTTTTCTAGACAAAGATGAATCATTCATTTTTAATTTTACAGCAGTAATAAAAAGGTTAAAAAATGCACAAACACTGTGTCTTCTTCACTGAAGAGGGCACTTTAACATGGGTTTAACACCAGAGAGGGCACTTTAACATGTGTTTAACACCAGAGAGGGCACTTTAACATGTGTTTAACACCAGAGAGGGCACTTTAACATGGGTTTAACACCAGATAGGGCACTTTAACATGTGTTTAACACCAGAGAGGGCACTTTAACATGGGTTTACCACCAGAGAGGGCACTTTAACATGGGTTTAACACCAGAGAGGGCACTTTAACGTGTTTAACACCAGAGAGGGCACTTTAACATGTGTTTAACACCAGAGAGGGCACTTTAACATGTGTTTAACACCAGAGAGGGCACTTTAACATGTGTTTAACACCAGAGAGGGCACTTTAACATGTGTTTAACACCAGAGAGGGCACTTTAACGTGTTTAACACCAGAGAGGGCACTTCAACATGTGTTTAACACCAGAGAGGGCACTTTAACATGTGTTTAACACCAGAGAGGGCACTTTAACATGTGTTTAACACCAGAGAGGGCACTTTAACATGGGTTTAACAACAGAGAGGGCACTTTAACATGTGTAACACCAGAGAGGGCACTTTAACATGGTTTTAACACCAGAGAGGACACTTTAACATGTGTAACACCAGAGAGGGCACTTTAACATGTGTTTAACACCAGAGAGGGCACTTTAACATGTGTTTAACACCAGAGAGGGCACTTTAACATGGTTTTAACACCAGAGAGGGCACTTTAACATGGGGTTTAACACCAGAGAGGGCACTTTAACATGTGTTTAACACCAGAGAGGGCACTTTAACATGTGTTTAACACCAGAGAGGGCACTTTAACATGGGGTTTAACACCAGAGAGGGCACTTTAACATGGGTTTAACACCAGAGAGGGCACTTTAACATGTGTAACACCAGAGAGGGCACTTTAACATGGTTTTAACACCAGAGAGGACACTCTAACATGTTTTTAACACCAGAGAGGGCACTTTAACATGTGTAACACCAGAGAGGGCACTCTAACATGTTTTTAACACCAGAGAGGGCACTTTAACATGTGTTTTAACACCAGAGAGGGCACTTTAACATGTGTAACACCAGAGAGGGCACTCTAACATGGTTTTAACACCAGAGAGGGCACTTTAACATGGTTTTACCCCAGAGAGGGCACTTTAACATGTGTTTAACACCAGAGAGGGCACTTTAACATGTGTTTAACACCAGAGAGGGCACTTTAACGTGTGTTTAACACCAGAGAGGGCACTTTAACGTGTGTTTAACACCAGAGAGGGCACTTTAACGTGTGTTTAACACCAGAGAGGGCACTTTAACATGGGTTTAACACCAGAGAGGGCACTTTAACATGTGTTTAACACCAGAGAGGGCACTTTAACATGTGTTTAACACCAGAGAGGGCACTTTAACATGTGTTTAACACCAGAGAGGGCACTTTAACGTGTTTAACACCAGAGAGGGCACTTCAACATGTGTTTAACACCAGAGAGGGCACTTTAACATGTGTTTAACACCAGAGAGGGCACTTTAACATGTGTTTAACACCAGAGAGGGCACTTTAACATGGGTTTAACAACAGAGAGGGCACTTTAACATGTGTAACACCAGAGAGGGCACTTTAACATGGTTTTAACACCAGAGAGGACACTTTAACATGTGTAACACCAGAGAGGGCACTTTAACATGTGTTTAACACCAGAGAGGGCACTTTAACATGTGTTTAACACCAGAGAGGGCACTTTAACATGTGTAACACCAGAGAGGGCACTTTAGCATGTGTTTAACACCAGAGAGGGCACTTTAACATGTGTTTAACACCAGAGAGGGCACTTTAACATGGTTTTAATACCAGAGAGGGCACTTTAACACGGTTTTAACACCAGAGAGGGCACTTTAACATGGGTTTAACACCAGAGAGGGCACTTTAACATGCCTAACACCAGAGAGGGCACTTTAACACGGTTTTAACACCAGAGAGGGCACTCTAACATGTGTTTAACACCAGAGAGGGCACTTTAACATGGGTTTAACACCAGAGAGGGCACTTTAACATGGGTTTAACACCAGAGAGGGCACTTTAACATGGGTTTAACACCAGAGAGGGCACTTTAACATGTGTAACACCAGAGAGGGCACTTTAGCATGTGTTTAACACCAGAGAGGGCACTTTAACATGTGTTTAACACCAGAGAGGGCACTTTAACATGTGTAACACCAGAGAGGGCACTTTAACACGGTTTTAACACCAGAGAGGGCACTTTAACATGTGTTTAACACCAGAGAGGGCACTTTAACATGCACATTGACTCCCACTGAGCAGAGGTGAAGGATGTCTGCTGAATAGGATGTTACAGTAAAGAACAGAACTTCCCCATATCACTGCAACACAACTACTTCTGTTTTCATAGATAACATTAAACCTTGTATATGACTCTTTAATTTCACTATTATTACAACTGCAGAAACCTGTGGTGCTTCCAAATGACTGAATTTACTTTTTCTAAATCAAAAAGCTGCAGACATTCATGAATTCTACTACTTTTCATGTTTGTCAGATGTGACCTTCATCAAAACTATTTAGTTTAACTTTCAGCTTTGTGTCATGTTAAAGTTCAGCTGACAAAGGACATGAGTGAATGTAAGAAGAAGCATCAGGAGAGCAGAGAAATTCTGAGAAATAATTCACATCACATGGATGGGATCAATATTCTGTATAATCATTTATATAATTATCATTTCTGAATTATCGTTCACCACCTGAAGTCTGTGTTGTTTTTACATTTTTCTGCTTTTCTCAGTGATTTTTTTTAAACTTCTTTCTGTCTCAGGAACAGATGCAGCATCTCTTACCTTTTAACAGTTTCAGTTCCAGTTCCTGGATTTCAGGAATTGAGTCAGGTCCTTGATGGAATCTACACCAGTATTTTACCAAATCCTCAATTTGAAGATCTCTCATGGACACCTTGACATTTTTATTTTTTGTATCATGGTACAGGGAAAGTTTGTTCTGGCCTTCCCATGAATCCCTTTTACTGCTATTTATGATTACTCCAATTTCCCCTTTAAGTAATTCAGTATTCTGATATTCTCTATCTGCTCTTGGGTATCTGCAGATGAATTCAACCCATCCATCTGAACATCCCTCCACTTTAGATGAGGCCTCACAACCTGTTGATCAGACAAATAGAAAAGTTTCCATCATGTTAGACACAGGTTAAATAAAACCAAACACATCACTAATCTTTCCTAAAGTTTATATAAACCCATATAGAGAATAACAGAACATACAGTGTCTGGATCATGGTGGCAGTCAGACTTTTATAAAAATTTGAATGAGTTTGACTTTGACAAACATCAGTTGTTGCTGAAGTGCCTTTTGGTAAATTATGTCACTTTTGATGCAAACTTGACATTGTTTGACATGTCTTTGTTGTGACATGTTGTTAAACCATAAGGACAAAATAACGCGTCATAAACACGACATAGCAGGACCTTACTGTCAATATCTATTGGTCTCACATTGACAATAAAATGTCACATTTGGTCTGTTTAACATCAGCTGTCACTGTTTGACCATCATGATTGTGTCCTAAATTTTGTGCTTTTCATTATATTCATGACAGGTTACTTTGTCTTTATGGTTTATGTCAAGTTGTCGCTGGGAAAGACGCATTGACCAATGTGAAATTTGGCTCAAAAGTCACATATTTTATGAACAACAACTAACAAAAACTATCATAATCATTCATTATTGGCCATGAGAGGTGTCACATCGTGATTATGACATGTGTTATTAACCCCAAAGAACTAAGGTGGTACTGAACTGTTTTCATATTACATAAATTGACTCCATTCTTTATAATACATAAACAGAGTGGCAAGTTAATAAGTCTGTATAATGAGTACTTTTATTTGTGATAATTTTTAGTGGCGGGGCGTGTACCTAAAACAACAGATGCAAATTGTCGTTTAATTTTCATAAGTAAGGTTTTACCATGATAAAACCGTGTTAAACATAGAGGAAACACTAAGTTACTTAAATGATGAATTAAATAACAGATCCAATGACTTAAGCTCCCATCTGTGAAGTCGCTGCTCTCAAAGTTAGATCTTTGTTCTAAAAAAAGGAATCTGCTAAATCAATGCTATTTTTACCCATTTCACTTCCGTCTTACATTTTACCAGCTTCACACCCCCACCCCCCAAAAAACACCAACATGTAAGCCTAAATTTGACATTTTTTTTATTTTATTTTAGTCCTGGTAACCTTTAAATTGGTGAAAACATGCAACACATCCATAGTTTGGAGCTATTAAGAGTTATTGAGAGGCACAAGACGAGAAGCAGGATGTGAGTATTAATACATTAACAAAGTCAGGCGGTACGGCATTGCATAACAGTACTGCCATAAGGTTTTAGTCCACTCAAACCAGAATAGCTTGGTAGTACTTACTTACTCAGTGAGTATTTTAGAGGCTTCAAAATTCATTTTGATCTTTTTACCTGTCGATAGTGAGAGTACGAGGAGGAGAAAGCTCTTCATCATGTTGGCGTCCTCTGTTATTTCCTCTTGTGTTGTGTCTACAGTCGATTGTGTGTTTCTTGACTATTGCAATATATTGCCTAAGCACCACCACCCCTCCGTTTTTCTATCCTTCCCACTTTTTCTCAGTTTCAAGCATATAACTTCCTCTTTATTGCTTTATCGACATGAACGAAAACAGGAAATGAGAGGCAAAAGAGGTAAGAAAGAAAAACCACATTATTTATCAGGAGGCCCATCGGTAAGATGACAGATGTCATGTGGAAAGCAACTAACAGAGTGAGGAAAAGACGCAACAAATAACTCAATAGAGTACATGGAAAATGTGTCTCTGTGCGGTCACGCAATGTAAAACAAGTGACAGAGGGAATAAGATGATTAATCTATCGCGGTTTGGGGTTTGTTCCAGTTTGTGAGACAGTGACGGTTGTAACGATGACATGATGCAACCCACGCTGTCTATAAATCTGACATTTTAGAGAATGGCATCATCACCCTTTGACTACTCACCTCAAAAAAACAAAAGCACAGAAACACTGCTTCTGGTACGGCAGGGGAAATGATTTCTTATAGTCCATATTAAACGAGAATACGACCAAATGATGACACCAGTTTGAAGGTCCATTTACCACAATGGTATCAAAAAAAGTTACTAAAATTAAATCATCTGTTTATAGTCCCGATCCCAACTCATGTTTATCAAACAGTCCCTGAGTTACCTCCTTGGTGGAGGTAACTTGGCTCAGTCATTCTTGGAGCTGAAAGACATTTCAAAGTTAAAGTCAGTTTTTATTGTCAATAGAATCTAAATTATGTGACAATTTTTCCCAAAATTTATGACAAGACGTAAGTACCTCAAAACAAGACATGAGTACCCCAAGATAAGACATAGGTACCCAAAGACAAGACATGGGTACCCCAAGACAAGACATGAGTACCCCAAGACAAGACATAGGTACCCAAAGACAAGACATGGGTACCCCAAGACAAGACATGAGTACCCCAAGACAAGACATAGGTACCCAAAGACAAGACATGGGTACCCCAAGACAAGACATGGGTACCCCGAGACGAGAGATGAGTACCCCAAGACAAGACTTGAGTACCCCAAGACAAGACATGGGTACCCCAAAACAAGACATGAGTACCCCAAGACAAGAGATGAACACCAAGACAAGACTTGAGTACCCCAAGACAAGACATGAGTACCCCAAGGTAAGGCATGGGTACCCCAAGCCCACTGCTCACAATAGCATGGTATGATAAGACTTATGGGTTTATATGGATTTTGGTAAAAATGGGTGGTATTTGGGGTTTATTTTGCAAGAATTATGCAACATTTTAGAAAAATGGGGCATTCCTAAAAAAATGTGCGTCAAAGGTGACAAACACTGTCATCTTCCAGGTTCGCATCCCTCTGAAAAAACATTTACTTACCATTAGATTGAAAGATCTTTATCTAGTTTTTTTCTGATGTTCCATAACTTTTTCAAGTGGTAACAGGTACTTCTTTCTTGACTTATAGGTTTCCTCTACTTCAGATGAACCAGGACATTGTCATGGTTGCACTAAAAAAACTGTGAAGGTGTTGACATATCAAGGTTTTTCTCCTTCACTATTGTACATCATCCACTCAGCTTGTTTGTGTTGTGCATGACTCTATGATTGTGCTATTCATACTAAATTATCTGCATAAGCTAAATCTTTTAAAGTCGCTACAGAGCTGATTAAATGTTCATTTAACAGCATGCAAACATCTGTAAAAGTTGCTTTGTCCTGTTAGATGCTGGTGTGGTTGCTTATCTTTAAAATCCCTGTTAGAGACATTATGTTCATCACTTGTAGATACAACAGAAGGAAACGTTCTGGGGATGTTGTGTTGCTTTTGTATAAACTGTAAAGCCCATTGGGGCAAATCTGTGATTTGTGATTCTGGGCTGAACAAATAAAATTGAAATTGAAATTGAAAAAGTAGATCAATAGTCATGTGAAGGAGATATTTAAGAAAATAGCAATTAAAAGATGTGTTTTTGGGGGGATATTGTTTTTTTATATAATGCCTGTATTTTCGTATGCATTTTCATACTTTATTTTTACATACTTACTTGCTCATTCTTCTGATATATATTTATTTTTGCTCTTGTTCTGGCTTTGTCTCCTCTCAGCTTCTCCAGCCTGATGTGGATTAGTCCCTGAAGAGGTCAGACTCTAAGAGTGTGTTTGTCTCAACGTCTCGCTGTTTGACTCTGACGGAGACACACCCGTGTGTCGAAACATTAGTCTGATAATAATAAAATGTTCCCATTTTTATTCTTTTGTAGCTGTAGCCCGTTCACTTTTTCTCTGTTTATACAGCTGCTGTCAATCAAACATGGACACACTCATCTAACTGCTGTCAATCAATGCAGACACACCCATCTAACTGCTGTCAATCAATGCAGACACGCCCATCTAGCTGCTGTCAATCAATGCAGACATGCTCATCTAACTGCTGTCAATCAATGCAGACACGCCCCTCCAGCTGCTGTCAATCAAACATGAACACACCCCACCAGCTGCTGTCAATCAAACATGGACACGCCCTACCAGCTGCTGTCAATCAAATGCAGACACTCCTCTCCAGATGCTGTCAATCAAACGCAGACACGCCCCTCCAGCTGCTGTCAATCAAACATAAACGCTGACTGACACAAGAAAAAGGAGCTTTTCTTTCTTTTTATAGAAAAAATGGCAGGTGGAAACCTACTGCGAGATATGTGCGTGACCTAAAATGACTAAAATGGGTCAAATTAGGAGCAAACAAGAGGTCAAAGCAATGGCCACGAGACTAGATGGTAGTTTGACTTGATTTCGATTTTTTTCTTTTGAATATGCAGGTGTGAAGCAGAACAAAACCATTAAAGTAGTAAAGTTACACACACACACACACACACACATACACACACACACACACACACACACATACACACACACACACACACACACACACACACACACACACATACACACACAAACACACATACACCTTCAAGATGTGTTGAAACTTACGATTCAAGGCCGTCTTTCACAATTAATAACACACAAGTATTTTTCCTGACAGTCCTCTCTGGGTATCTTGGCCAGAATCTACGCTTTATGTCACAAAGCACTAATGGCTCTTGGCCGCTGCCGTGGGTTCAGAGCCCGATAACGTACGTCATCTGCTCCAAGTGAAACATCGGCAGTCCCGCCGGCCAATCTAGAAAGAAAACACAGATAAGAGATAGAGACGTTGTGCTATTAGGGGCCTGTAATGCAAATCAAAGTGCTCACACACACACACACACACACACACACACACACTCACACACACATGCACAGTTGATTGGTTCGTAGAGACTTATTGGTCGTTTACAACCTGCTGCTGAGAACATTTTCAAGTGTCAAGTCTTAAATGGATTTTTGGGGGTTTGTCTTTTGTTTTGGTAGAAATTTCACAGCGTGAATTTTGGTTTTAACATTTATTTTCTTTTTAATTATCACTACACTATAGCTTCATGTTCTGGCTGATGATACTTGAAGGACAGATTCATAGTTTTTCCAACCACCTACAAGTTGGATATTAAAAGATCTTTCAAGTGTTTTTTTTTTCAACGTGCTTGATGGAGGAGAAAAGCCACAGTTCATCCACTCAGTCATTTAAAGGTTCATCTGAAGCTTATATGATGCTTTAGCAGTCTGAGTTAATCATATCATGTGGATATCTAATATTTTATAGTTCTTTCTAGCATTAGCAGTAGCAAGTTCTCTCTATGCGTTGAGCTTTTCAGCAGAAGTATGGAAAGAAAAATTGACTTTTGCACTAAAATGTTAAAACACTTCTACTTGTATTGATCAAGGTTTATATTATAATTTAGATTAGCTTAGATACCGCTTCACATCACAACTCCATGCAATATAAAGACTTGTGATTACTCAATAAAACCGAAATTTCTCACAAATATAAATTTGTTTCAAAGGAATCTCTGCAATCCTCTGCTTCACAGAGGTGGATTTCCATGTTGTTTGGTGAATTTACCTGAGATAATCCTGAAGTTAATTGTCAAAATGTGAAGATTTTAAACACTCTTTTTTGTTAATAATGCTACCAGTTACCTTAGAATTAAGGTGTAACCTGAGTTGATGGCATTCAACAAGTTAGAAAAACTATCCAGATTAACCCTTTTTAGCAGTAGCAGTTAATTATTACATATTATACATAATCTTAGCAGAATCCAGCGGCTTAGGGTTAGAAAATCAATCTATCAATAATCAGTATTAATGGATATAATTACCCTTTTACTATATTTTCATGACTTTGAGGCCACATTAAAGTCTAATGTCTATTCTCTTCAAAATGTGTGGTGCTCCCTATGTATGTATGTAGGGGAAGTGTGGGCATGGATTGTAGATAAAATAACGGGGATGTGCGTTATGCAGAACATCGTTGTTTTAACAACCTGAAAATGGTAAAGAGACACGCTGATAAAGCACAGTTTAAACTGAAGGAAATCAGCTACACAGCTGAGTTTAAGACATAAGACAGGTGGTACGAGTTGGAGGAAAGACTGGATCAGTGGATCACAGAGCAAAGACTGGATCAGTGGATCACAGAGCAGAGACTGGATCAGTGGATCACAGAGCAAAGACTCAATCGTGGATCACAGAGCAGAGACTGGATCAGTGGATCACAGAGCACAGACTGGATCAGTGGATCACAGAGAAAGACTGGATCAATGGATCACAGAGCGAAGACTGGATCAATGGATCACAGAGCAGAGACTGGATCAATGGATCACAGAGCAGAGATCGGATCAGTGGATCACAGAGCAAAGACTGGATCAGTGGATCACAGAGTGAAGAACAAGTGGGAGAAGCGTTCCGACGGTCACCATTCGCAGTAAAGCAGCAGAACCAGGACTACGGTAGCGCAGCAACTTCCAGCGGATTATAACGCATCATTTAGAGGAAAGTGACTCTGATGGTGAAGAAAGTGAAGCTGGCATGTTTGATGGAGATTTAGCTGCTGTTGGAATCAGAAACAGAGGATGAGGAATTTGACGGTTTGATTGATGACATTACCCCGCTCTATTTTTAAATACACTAATCAATACTTAAATAAAGCACAAACAAACTCAGTTTAGCTCCCACTCTATTTGTGTATGTATCTATGTGTATATATATCTATGTGTGTATATCTATGTGTGTGTATATCTATGTGTATATATCTATGTGTGTATATATCTACGTGTATATATCTATGTGTGTATATATCTACGTGTATATATCTATGTGTGTATATATCTACGTGTATATATCTATGTGTGTATATATCTACGTGTATATATCTATGTGTGTATATAAACCCTCCCCTATAGTTAGGTTCCTTATGTTTGTGTCAAACACAGTAATGACACACAGAACTGAGAGTCTTTTAGTACATTTAGTATGATCCTGAAAATACGGTAAAGCCCACATGAACCATTTTTTGAGGCAGACCATCCACCGAGTTGCCATTGACCTCGGCGATTGGCGGCTTAGGATGCTGTGATGAACGTCACGAGGATCAACAGGAGCGGGCGATTCCTAATCGGCATCAAACATTCACTCCGTGCTTCATCCGCGGCCAAAGTCAATAGTGGTAGAAGGGCGGAGGTCTGTGTGACATGTGCAGAGTTTACACAACTATGTGAAGGAATTCGTGGAAGCACGTGAACCGCGGTGGTTGTGCCCCGCGATGACTTCAGCGAGCGCGAGGCTTCGCTGTGAAGTTTGATTGATGAGGGTTAATGTTACCATGGAGTTCGCAGAGCCGCGTGTTTACTCAGGGATTTAAAGGCCTGTCAGTCACAGCCGGCTGCGTGGTGACCTCCTATAAACTCCCCTCTGATGGTCCCGCCCACACAGGTCTGAAACCGCCCTCTGATTGGTCCACATCAAAAGAAGGAGTGGTGTCACTGATTGATGACATGATGTTACATCCTTTGAGAATGAACAATCCTGCACTTTGACCCTCATCGATGCCATATTTCATTCCTGCGCCACCACTAGAGGAAGCAGATAAGGTTTCTTTGAGGATTCCTCTTTAATAGAGTGTTTCTCTATCACTAATTCACTGCGTGACCTTGTTAATCTTCATTGCGGCTCTTATCTGTTTTGGAATTGCTTGCGCGATACAGTCAGAACGAAGACGATAACGCAGTATAAACATGATCATCACTAATGGTGGGAAATGGAGAGAGATTATTTTCCATTTATGCCAAGTGTTTAAAATCTCTTCCTGAAACGCGTCTCTAAAAACTACGACTGACAACGTGTTTTTACTCCTCCCTGCCTCCCTGAAAGCATTCCTGCCTCATCTCTTCTTCCTCTGGGCCAGAAACACTTTATTTACCCGCTACCATGCATAAACATTAGAAGCCTACGTGTGTGTGTGTGTGTGTGTGTGTGTGTGTGTGTGTGTGTGTGTGTGTGTGTGTTCTACATGGTTCTGCTTTACTTTAATCTGCCTGTTATACTCTGTCTACCAGTCTTCTCCTAGCCTGGCTAACACTCAACCTTAGACTGTCGATGGATATCAATATTTGGTCTAGGAACCATTTGTTCATTGGTTCTTATTGGAGATGTGGTTCATGAAAGCCCGGTGTCATTTATTGGGTTTTACAAATGTCTGTCAAAAGCGTCTGTACGTAGCTTATAGCCAAGAATATGAACCCCATACTTATACGTAAAATAGATTTGCATTTTGTCAAAAAAAACTCAGAGGTCCCCAACCTTTTTTTTCCCCTACGGATTGGTTTAATGTCGAACAATATTTTTGGTTTAAACGCGAATCATGACGTGAGTGATGTCCCCTCTGGTCGTTATGGTAACGTTTAACCACGCCTTCAAAATAAGACACACCTCGAATACAAAGTGCATGAAAACTACGGCTCAGCAGATGCTGAACCAGTGGAGCCCTTCTGCAACCAGGCGGTTCCATCCAGGGGGAACAATAGACAATGACAGCTGAAGTGTGTGGCTTATGTCCAGTCTACTTCCTGATTTTGTTCTGGTTCCGTCACTGCAGAAAAACAATTCTCCACGCAGGCGTTTCAGCCTTAGCCATAAGATGTGACTCCAAGTACGACTTAGTGCTCAGTGATTGTTTCTGTCCTTCTTGTTCGTGCTTTTTTCTTTCAAAATACCCCAGAGGCTTCTCTTTTAATGCAGGATAAAAACGTGTTTTAAGTACAATCCTCATATGGTCTATTAAATGCAGCTTTCTCTTCTGTCTCCTGGCTGGGCCTTTACCCTCTGCAAATAAACTTTCCAAAGACGTTTGTTTTTTACTCATTTTGTTAGCCCCTGGGTTTTGCCTTAGCGGTAACCTGTCACGTGACCGAGAAGAGCGCCTTGAGTGACATAGACGGATGTAACAGAGAATGTGGTAATTTTTCAAAATAAAATATCTTTTAGATTCTGCGATAAATAAATGTAAAGTAATGTAAGTTATTTATTCTTCCTGTGCGACCCATGGCCTGGGGGTTGGGCACCGCTGGTCTAAGTTATGTAGAAAAGCTTCAAAGGCTGCATTGAAAGATAAATTTCCATTTTCCACCATGTTGGATGCACAGTTATCAACAAAGTCGCTTTCATCATTGTTTTGCTGCATCCTCCGCTGTTCTGTGATTGGCCCCTCGATGAGATCCCTGCATTATCTATAACTATCTAAAATAAACTGAACTATTTTCAATGTAGTACCAATGTATGTTTTTAATTCTACTCAGATTATACATGAGAAGATTTAAACATTTCCCACAAACATCACTGACATTATTCAGCATGTACTACAATCAGATGTGTCCTCTGTCATTTTTAATATGTGTAGTGCAAAGTGCCAACAAATGACATCAGACTTTGTGTGAAATATGTTAATATTGTGAAAATAATAAATCGACTGTTTCATAAGTCCCCGTTTCACATGGGAAATAATCACTTGTCAACATCAGTTCAGATGTTTTAGCTTGTGTGTGAGCTAACAATGCTGTGGATCGCACTGATTCGTGTTTTTACACTTCTAGAACTGGAAAATGTTGGTCCCCACAATCAGGATTTAAACCTCGGTCCCCAGTAGGGCATAAAAACCAGAGTGTGTGTGTGTGTGTGTGTGTGTGTGTGTGTGTGTGTGTGTGTGTGTGTGTGTGAGTGTGTGTGTGTGTGTGTGTGTGTGTGAGTGTGTGTGAGTGTGTGTGTGTGTGTGTGTGTGTGTGTGTGAGTGTGTGTGTGTGTGTGTGTGTGTGTGTGTGTGGCCTGACCTTTGCACTCTGAAGTTCAGCAGCAGGATGTCGACCCAGAGGCTGAAATGAATCCACTGGACCCTGAAGAAGACGATGAACCACCTTCAATGTTTCGTTTTGTTTTTATTTCATTTGATTTATCATCATTTTGACTCTCGACCTTCACACGAAGAGAAAAAGCTCAGCGTGGAAAACAACACGAACAAACCTCTGCCGGCTTTGTTTGTGTTTAATAATATTTGTCAGTTTTTCGCCGAGTGTCACACAGCAACAAAACAGAATTTCCCGGAATTATTGAAGGAATCACTGCAGCTTAACAAACCATCATAATGTCACAGACAGAGCTCATAAAATCCATGTTTGACTTAGATGCTCCATCATTTCTAAAGCAGCATTAAACATTTCTGACTGACCATGTCAAACTATATGATACTGAAACATAAACCACATAAAATGGTCTCATCAGTGATTGTGGTGTATGTATATTAGCTTCACATTAACTTTTAATACATTTTGTACTGATTTCTGTCCCTTACTACTACTGGACTACTTTAGAAATCCTCAGAGTTACTTAAATAAATTTCTATTTAGCTTTAAAAGGAATTTAGACTAAGCACCAGCTGCCATGCAAAGTGAAAATGAGAAAATGCCAACAAAAGCTTTGAATGAATCAAAAACCATCATTTCCCTCAATATCTAAACAGGCGTTCTATCTATCTATGTGGTCCTGGTCATTTTGGAAAGATGCTATGTGAGGATTTATGCTAGCTGTGATGTGTGCTGATTGACAGCTGTGATTGACAGCTGTGATTGACAGCTGTGATTGACAGCTGGTCCACCTCCAGGACTCACACTCGATGCTTTGCTACCGTTCTTTTTTTAATGGATTTAACCAGGCAGCTAAAAAACAGTCGATGTCCAGTTTCAAGTCCAAGACAAAGATCTTTATCTGTCCCTCAGGGGCAGTTGGTTCTGCTGCAGCAGCAATAAACACAACAACACAAGATAAAAACACACACGATAACAAAATATATGAATACGAGAGGACGAGGCGGCAGCAAGAGGAGCACAATTACAAAATTAGAGAAAGAAAACAGAGAAACTGGAGATGTGCTGATGCTGCCTGAACTTTACAGGGATGATATTTGGGTCAGTGATAAATCATGTTTGGCAAGATGAGAAAGTAAAAAAATGTATAAAATACTACTTTAAATCCATTTGCAATGTTTTTTTCTTGCAAGATGCAAGAACCGCTTGTTTAGAAAGCTACTGAGGAGATGACACTGGTTTATAATAAAACTAATAATTAGGCTTTATTTTTAACAAATAAGTATTTCTAATAACTATCGGTCTCTTTTGATAGCTAATGTCATTCATTATGATGCCATCATTTTATGCCATTAGCAAAGCAAAATGGCAGCAAAAGGTATGAAAGAGAATTTATATCTGTTAGTGTTGTTCAACCAGAGGCTGTAACTTAGTGTGAAGACGTTTCTCCTCTCATCCAAGAAGCTTCTTCAGGTCTGAGACTAACGCAAGAAAACCCAGGTTCATGTAAATAAAAGAAAGAATTCAATGCACAAGTCCTTTTTGTCTAATTCAGCTCTAGTTTAGATGACGTCGTCTTAATCCTACACAACTCTGCAACAACGAGCAGAATCCAGACCTGTGAAATCATGATTGACCATAATAGATTCAAGATATAACATCTGTATTTTATGCTCGGTCTTGTCTCCACCGCCTCAGTGGGAGTTGGCACAGATTATCCATTCATCCCATCACCTCTCCATCCACATCCCCATATCACCCAGTCCGTAAGGTTGTGAGTTTTATGAATGAGTGAAAGGCTTCTCGGGTTACGTCCCATCATGTGTTTTTGCAGGTGCTGAGAATTACAAAGTGTGAGGCGGGTCGGGACCTCATCCATCACACAGCACCGCCGCATCATCGGGGTTCAGACGTTGTGGTTGCATCCTGCTGCAGTGTAGCAGGAACTTCTGACTCCAACGTCGGATATTTAATTCCACCCCAAACACGACTCCTACAAGCTCCTCTAATCCCCAGCGTGATCCACTCTTTGGCTGAGAGAAGCCTCTCAGGCTTTTATAGCACGTCATGCTGTGATTGTCACGAACAAAACTTTTATCCAGTTTTAAGCCACTTTTTACAATTCACAGATTGTTAACATGAAGCTGATATATTCAGTGTTTTTCACCTTTAATTACTAGGTCTGTTTGTTTTGGAGAATAATCCAGGTCCCATTAAGAACATCTGGATCTCAGCTTATTAGAGAAACAAGCTGAGCTAATGTTAGCAGCAGCTTCCATGAAACCCTGCAACTTTGTGACGTCATCAACTCCATCTTTTGCTATTGTTTTGATTGTGAGACGCATAAAATCAGATATTGTGTGTTAATGTGAGCTAGAGTTGTTGCCGAAAAATAAATCTGCTCCAATCTGATGTGACATGACAGGGAAATAGTGGTTTCACTAGATTAAAAATGAATTATTGCCTTAATCTGAGTAAACCTGGACAACTGAAGTCCGAAAATCGTGTAAAATGAGAGTTCTCCAGCTCTAATTAAGACACCCAGATAACGTGGTTGGACTTCAGTTATCTCCAGCATGTCTATGCCTTTATAGGAGTTAAACTAGACGTAGATGTAGATGTGCATGAATCAAATGATCAAATAAATGAATAGAGTCACAGCACCTTATCTGCACAATAAGTTAGGTGTAACTTTACATATTAAAAGAAAACACGTAAGTATCCTTATGTGATATGTGAGGAATTTAACCAGGTCAAAAGGAGCCACGTTCCAGTCAGTAATTCAGTTTTCTCGGCTGCATATACAAATATAATATACAATATAATATATATATATATATGATATATAAACTGGAATGTGGACAGAAGTCTTGATGAGATGCCAGAACCGAATGTTTAGCATAGCTTGACTTAGCTGCATTGACTGACGTCCACTAGAATATTTGCATTTTTGTGATATTTCACACCTGTGATTTGTCACAGGTGTGAAACGTCACACGTTTAATAGGACTCCCTATGCCTGCAATTTATTCAGTATGTTTACATGCGCGGTGATGCGGTAACATGACTCTTCCTCATATGTTTTCAAAAGTCAAAGTCAGTTTTATTGTTAATTTTTTCACATGTACCTGACATACAAAGGGATCAAAATGACTTTTTTTCACTATCCCACTATCCTGTGTACAGCAACATTAATGTGCAAGTGTGCACGACGACACAATCCTAACCAGTTATTAACCAGTATGACAAGACAAGACACAAGTACCCCAAGGCAGAACATAGGTACCCCAAGACAAGACATGAGTACCCCAAAACAAGACATGAGTAGCCCAAGACAGAACATAAGTACCCCAAGATGAGACATGAGTACCCCAAGACAAGACATGAGTACCCCAAGACATGACATAAGTACCCCAAGATGAGACATGAGTACCCCAAAACAAGACATGAGTACCCTGAGACATGACATAAGTACCCCAAGACAAGACATGAGTACCCCAAGACAAGACATGAGTACCCCAAGACATGACATAAGTACCCCAAGATGAGACATGAGTACCCCAAAACAAGACATGAGTACCCTGAGACATGACATAAGTACCCCAAGACAAGACATAAGTACCCCAAGATGAGACATGAGTACCCCAAGACAAGACATAAGTACCCCAAGACAAGACATGAGTACCCCAAGACATGACATAAGTACCCCAAGACAAGACATGAGTACCCCAAGACATGACATAAGTACCCCAAGACAAGACATGAGTACCCCAAGACAAGACATGAGTACCCCAGAACAAGACATAAGTACCCCAAGACATAAGTACCCCAAAACAAAACAAAAGTACCCCAAGACAAGACATGAGTACCCCAAGACATAAGTACCCCAAGACAAGACATGAGTACCCCAAAACAAGACATGAGTACCCCAAGACAAGACATGGGTACCCTGAGCCAACGACTCACATTAGCAGGGTATGATAAGACAAATCCAACAAGACGAGACAAAACAAGACACTGATTGTCCTGATATGTCTTAACTCTGATGAAGTTAACTCATTAAGTCCCAAAGTGACATATACTAAACATTCTTATATGGAATATGTTTGCCACCACATGTCGACATACATATCTTTGGGAATAAAAAGTTTTATTCTGAAAAAAAAAACATAGAAATGTGGTCTCTGTGGCATACTTCTCTATGGTATAACTCACATCATTTTCCTTTGAGGATAAATAGGTCTGGGTTTTTATGGGTTAATATGACTTTTTAACACTGACCTCAGCCAAGCACATTTACATATGTAACACGTTCAAATGTAATATAAAAGTATGTTTTGTCTGACTACCACACTAATTAGATTTTTTTGCCTCATGTCAATGTAGTGGCTGCTGGTTTGATGGATGCTTGCCCACATTAACCCAGCATTGCCATGTCACGAATGAATGGTCAAAACCACTGGTGGTGCCTGGAAAGTGGGAACAATGAGTGAAAAGGGGCAACAGACTGCACCAAGCCTCCGTCTTTTCAGCCGATTGTAGAGCCCTGCAGCTACCAAGGTGATGAAAATCACAACAAGCAAGGTTCGAGGTTTCTGCAGAGCAGATGCAGCAGGTTCCAGTTAATCCACCTTAACTCTGTGTTCTGTTAATATTGAATCAATTTGTTAAGTATTTGCGATAGTCGCAATACAAGCAGAAAAAATGAAAATATTTTGTCATTCCAACAGTGCAAATATTGAGCTTTTCAGTCATTAACTAACTAAGGCAATGATTGATTCTGCAAACTCTATTAAAAGTTAAGATAACTACTTTCCTATCAAGAATCTGTCATCAGAAGCCAACTGACGGGAATCTGTCTGTATTTCTCTCACTCCCATTATTTGTTTGTCTGTTTCCTTCACTCCATGTTTTTGTGTTTTAATCCCTGTCTCACAATCTGTCTGCTGTCTTTGGCTTCATAAATGGATGAGAAACAATATCCCTCACAATATTTAAAATAGGACAAAAACATATCAGTAAATAAACCAAGCGAAAAAAAAAGTAATGTTCCTGTTCCCCTCCACACATCATCACATTTGTTCAGTTTTTTTCTGCATAGAATAAATGGCTAAGTAGATAAAAATAAGCCATCTTAGTCTATCCCAGAAACAGGAGCTGTAATCCTATATTTCACAGGACAGAATCCAGATGAAGACAAATAATCAAGTTCAGAGAGGGACCAAAAAAAGACTGAATCAGCTGAAATCAAACCCTGGAATAAAAAAAAAAAAAACATCCTCATCCGTCCTGTTCCCACAGAGGGCCTCGTGACTCATGTGCCCTCCGTTATTCCTGATATCGGACAGAATGGAAGCGAATCCAGGCCCCACCAGGACAGAACCAGAGAGGATAGAACCAGATGAGGTTAGATTGTCGATTTTTTTTTGGCATAGACAGACATGAGAATGTTCAGGTTTATCATCTGATTTCAGTGACTTCATCAAAAAACTGGAGTGTGCAGGAAAAGGAGCACTTTCCCATGTTAATTCATCAGTTTTCTGGTTTTCATCCACGGAAACGGACTCTGCAGCTGTCTGCTGTCCAGATTTAATATAAACATGGAGGTTAAATGTTAACGCGTGTGATAGGAATCTCCAGAACAAAAGTGGATGTTTGCAGAAGGTCTCATATCTGCACTTTTCTGGGTTTTATTTGAAGTTTTGATCCACTAAACATGATATATTTGTCCTTTGAAGTACAAATATTTAACCCAGTGTGATATTACAGTGCTTTGTCAAAGTCCTCGTCGCTGCACAGCTCGTTTTATCGTTGATGTTCACGAGCCTCTCTTCTGATTGGCTGAGAGGGTTTTGAGTGACAGATGGCTCCAGCCAATATATACTTCAAACACAAGACATTTGTTGAGAATTTGAATTTTAAATAGAGTCTCTAGGTGAAAACTGGCAGTGCAAAAATTCTGATTATTTCTTCCCATTCATTCACTATGAGAAACACATGTTTTAATGTTTAATTGGCTCGCGTTCTGTCAAAGCTGTAGAACAAGTCAGGTGCAAGCAAACCAGTCCACAGTAAGCAGCAGTTTTTAGATTTTCTAAGCTCATATTTTAACTGTTGTATTTATTAGGTAAAATTACAATTCACTATTTTTATGTCAGAACCTTAACTTATGTTCGTGTCTACTTTAATGTCTGCATGTTGTACTGTCTATGTCTTGTCTATAGTGTGTGTGCAGGGGAATAAGCAACAAACATAGGTTTAATTCTTTTGTCCAATAAACTTCACTTGATGTCCACAGTCGTGAGAGCTAGCACCGCTAACATCATTAGTAACAGCGCTAACAGCTACACTTAAGCCCAAAATTATTCATACCTCTATCAAATACAAGGGATTTCCTAATTTTTTACACTTAAAATGAGTATTTCTCCTTAGTTTCTACTTTCTGTCCTTGTGAAGCTAACGGCTAACATTTGCCTGGCTAACATTTGCAGACCAACATCTGAAAGGTACCATGTGTCCGAAGTGTAAGGTTAGTGCTGTGAATTAAGTTCATAGTAAAGACGAGTCAAATTTATGAGCAATAAAACAAGGACAAGCTGTATTTGATGGTCAAATAACCGTTAGCTGCTTGGGTGGATGAACGTTATCTAACCGGAAATGAGGCAGTGAAATCAGACGTCACTTTCTCTAAAAAAAAACTGGGGTATCAGAAAATAATAATTAAAACAAACATGAGCCACTGGTCTGTGTATTAATATCCTTGGGAAAGTTGTGCAGTGTTTTTCCTGACATCTCCTCTTGCAGACGCTAACTTTAGCTGCCTAAACAAAGGAGCCTCTACGGGCTAAAAGTTTCTAAGTCCAGGTTTAGCTACTTCTGTTTGTTTGTTCCAAAATAACAATCACAAGGTTTGAGATGCAGAAACATTCCAGTTATGTCATTTACACAGAAATGGATAAATTTTGCAAATTAAATATTTGATTGTATAATGAATGTCCAAGGAAAGCACACCTAGTTATAATCCAAAATCAGAAAAATGTACAATACCTTTTACAACATTAACATTAGTAAATTACCAGTAACACATTAGTAAATTACCAGTAAAACATTAGTAAATTACCAAAAAAAACATTAGTAAATTACCAGTAAAACATTAGTAAATTACCAGTAAAACATTAGTAAATTACCAAAAAACATTAGTAAATTACCAGTAAAACATTAGTAAATTACCGGTAAAACATTAGTAAATTACCAGTAAAACATTAGTAAATTACCGGTAAAACATTAGTAAATTACCGGTAAAACATTAGTAAATTACCAAAAAAACATTAGTAAATTACCAGTAAAACATTAGTAAGTTACCAGTAAAACATTAGTAAATTACCGGTAAAACATTAGTAAATTACCAGTAAAACATTAGTAAGTTACCAGTAAAACATTAGTAAATTACCGGTAAAACATTAGTAAATTACCGGTAAAACATTAGTAAATTACCGGTAAAACATTAGTAAATTACCGGTAAAACATTAGTAAATTACCGGTAAAACATTAGTAAATTACCGGTAAAACATTAGTAAATTACCGGTAAAACATTAGTAAATTACCAGTAAAACGTTAGTAAATTACCGGTAAAACATTAGTAAATTACCAGTAAAACATTAGTAAATTACCGGTAAAACATTAGTAAATTACCAGTAAAACGTTAGTAAATTACCGGTAAAACATTAGTAAATTACCAGTAAAACATTAGTAAATTACCGGTAAAACATTAGTAAATTACCAGTAAAACATTAGTAAATTACCAGTAAAACATTAGTAAATTACCAGTAAAACATTAGTAAATTACCAGTAAAACATTAGTAAATTACCAGTAAAACATTAGTCTTGTAAATTAATGCCTTTTGAGGCATGTGTAGGTAAAGTCAGTATTTTTTACACAATTTTCAGAAATAATTCTCTTTTTAAGCTTATTATGATCAAATGCTGCATTGTCAGTCGCTTCAGTGGCCTACAGATGTTAAATTATTGACTGTTAAATTGACTTTAGTTTCATAAATGAGTAAAGATTTAATAATATAGTGTCTAAAAGCTTTAAGGCCATAATGATTAATGAGTACAAACACAGTCTTATTTTTAAGATGATTATTGCTTCTGTCAATGAAATGCAACATGAATGCATAATTACCTACATTGAAGTTCTTGTTTTGTACAAACAGTCAAAACCCACCAAAATATTCAGTTTTCTATCATGTGCAGCATCGAATCCTCAGAGGCTAAAACCAACAGTGTTTCTCAATTCTGTTTTTTTTAAAGGCTAAAACACCCAAACGATTATGGAAATAGTGTCAGATTAGTTTTCCGTCGCCCCGCTAACAACAGGCGCTAACTCTTCACGCCGTGGGACACTCGGGAGAAGAAGAAGAACAGAATGAACGAGAACCTCTTAAAACTCAGATGTTCCGACTCACGCTTCTGTCAGAGTGACGACGGTTAAATGAACATCAGATGTCAGCGAGCGCTGCAGGAAAAGTCGCCTCATGCAAAAGCTTAATCAGATGTACTCTACTGACAGAGACAGATGATGCGCTGTATGCGAGACAAACAACCACAAAGTGCATCTTTGCCCTATTTTGCAAAAAGAAGACAAATAGTGCAGCGTTTCCAGCAGGAAGTGCAGCTCTATGCGTGCTAGCTCTATGCTGCAGCCTCCCCCGTCCAGGCCTGTTCCCATGAGAATGATCTCCAGTCGGGGCAGAAGCCATTCGCTTTGTAACCTCTCCGCTTTCCCCCCAAAGGACCAATTGGCAAACATTAAGCGAGCGAAAACGAAGATATACGCCTCAGCAGAGCGGCAGCAACGGTAGACTGAGGTCAGGCTGCCGAAAATAAGACTTTATGATGTCACAATGAATTAGTGGGTGGTGGCAAGACGATGAGAACACCTTGTATTTTATCTTTATCCTTTTATCTGAGTGTCCTCCTGACCTGGATTTCATTTTATTGCTTCCTTTTATGTCTGTTTTTGCCGCAGCCAAACTAACAAACAACTAATCTGCTTACAAGCGTTGGTACATATCTGCTTCCTCTGCGGCGTGGACCTCCGTTGTGGTGTAGAAACTATCAAAAACACGTCAGTTAGTCACACCGCTGAGCTGGTGACATTATTCCTCCACTATGCCGAGTCTGGTCGTGTTAGTTTGTTTGGAAACGGCTCCAAAGACTAATAACGCAGATCGCGTTTTGGGTCTCTGGAGAGCAGTTCTGTGTAGTTCGTTTACGGCTCCTTCTAGTTTGTTGTGAAACATATCACAACCTCTTGACTTGAATTCCTTTCAAGAACTTCGGCACAAAGTAGAACAACAAGCCGGACCGAGAAACCACCAGAGATTATAAGTAGCTAGAAAAGCAGTCTGGAGAGTGTGCACCGAGCTGTGCAAGGATAAGGTGTCACCACCAGGTGTCCCCCAATAGAAGAAGAAAACATCTCGCCCCCACGACTATAAATAGAATCATTTGTCTATAAATTGTTATAAGTACCTCTGTATAACACTGTGTCATTTAAGTGCATCTGAAATTAAAAAATAAAATGAAATCCCTAATTAAACATTTTCTGACTGACCATGTCAAACCATATGATACTGAAAAATAAAACTACATAAATGGTCTTATCAGTGATTGTGGTGTAATGTCTTTAATTTCTTTGTCTCCAACATTTCAGACTCAGTAACACACCGGTCTTTCACAGTGAACCAAGCGCTACAGACGCTTCGTCATATTTCCTCGTCTTAGCTTTGGGAGACTTTCGTTTGTCTCTTTATCTCCGTCTCTCTCCGCCTGTCTTCTCATCCCTGTTAAATATGTTTTCATGGTGTCACTTGGTGTCTACACTTCATACTCATACTCTGTGCTGTATGCTCCCTGTGAACACTCTGCTGCCCCCTGATGGAGTGGAGGTGCAATTGCATGTTACCTGAGGTCAAACGCGGCCCCTTTTGAGGGGAAAAAATTCAAGCAAAGACTTGTACTCATCTATTCATGGTCCCATTCTTAACATTCCCTGAACGTCTGACAAAAATCCAGTTTTAACTTTTTGAATTTTCTTGCTAACAAACAGACAAACGCTGGTGAAAACATGATCTCATCCTCCTGTTGGTTTGTGGTCACGTTTTGACCCTGGACGCCAGCATTCAGATCATCTGATCTTGTTCTGAAGCCAGAAGGGTCCGTCCATATTGACATATACATGACCATATTTAGATTTGTGGGCGGAGCTTGGTTGGAGGCGTCTGCCTGTCAATCAAAGTGGCCACTCACCTAATTATGTGTAACATTGAGCTTTAGTAAAATTTCTATGAGTGTGTTAGTTATATAACAGTCCTTTCAGGCTTTTTAACATTAAAATCTATAGGAATTTAAGACATGGTTTAGTATTTTTTGGACATTTAGTCCCATTTCCCGTCAAGTATTTTAAGTATTAAGATCATAATTTGACTAATTTCACAGGGCAAATAAATGAAACCTGCTAGGAAGCTCTGTGAAAAAACGTTCAATGAGTTGCTTCTTTTTGTGACAGAAGGTTCACTAAAGCTGGACTGTGGTGTATGTGGTGTGTGTATTTTTTGTAAATTGTAGGAAAACGAATAACAAGAGTCCTGCTGCTGAAACTACTGAAGCTAAACTTTGTCGGAAGGAAATTGCTGTAAAGCTTAAAGCTGAGGATCAGTGAAAGTGAACAGGAACAAGGGGAATAGCGCTAGACGTCCAAAACACACAACTATGACTTTACCTCAGTTTCAGAGCCAGCCCCAAGTCTGTTTGAGGCGAGTGGCGGATCAGGCTACTTCCTGACGTCTCGTTGCGGCCATATTGCGAAGGTCCAAATCCGGCTGTAAAATCTGGTTCTTTGACTACAATAAAGAGAGATCTGCACACACAAAAATACTTTTTTTATAGTTTGGTTTGTTCCACATGTTATTAGCATAGCTATGATACAGGATGATTGAATATGTTGAAGTTGTACCTTGTCATTTAACTGTCATTGGGATGTAATTCAATTTAATTCATTTTTTTCTCTACACACACATCCTGCACCTTAAGTATGCATTAGCTGTGTATATGTACATGTGTGTATGTGCGTATATACATGCAAATATGTAAATATGTGTGTAAGTGCATGTATGTATGTATATATGCTTTGCTTATGCATACTTTTTTCTTTTTTCTTACTATTTATTAGTATTTTTTCTCCATTCTATGTCCATAATCCATACTGTGTATGCGGATCAACAAATTCTACGAATTTTGTACATAGTGTTGTGTATTTTTATTTTGTATAGCTTTTATTTTCTCTAGCTTTTTATTCCTTTCTTGTGCAGTAACAAGCAAATTTCCCCGTTGTGGGATCAATAAGTCTTATCTTATCTTATCTTATCTTATCTTATCTTATCTTAATATTTAAGCATTTTAACTTCATGGTATTTGGGACAATGTCAAAAGTGGTGTAACCCTAAAAACTTGGTGCCAGATTGTTTAAGTTTCTTAAAAAGATTAAAAAATGTACAAACACACATGCTATCAATGAGAAGTGTATTATAGGTGGATCAAATATTTCAAATTCATCGTTTTTTGAAGACATTTCATGTCAAAAATCATAAAATGATGATTTTTTTTCAGTCAAAAGGTACAAATGGACTTTTAAATGACAATAAACCACCATGAACGCAAAATGTACATGTACAGAGTCCTGATGAATGCTTCTTAAAACTGTATTTCAAAAAGTTTTTGACGTTTTCATTTTGCCAAACTTAATTTGACCATTTTCTGCTCATCCATTGCTGCTTCTCTTGGGATCGTTAAAACACATTGTGTGTGTGTATGTAGATATTTAACTGCATAATGTTACCTGCATATGGAAATAAATGAATATGTAGACCAGGGGTGTCCAATCCTGGTCCTGGAGGGCCACCGTGGGTGAAGGTTTTTGTTCCAACCAGGCCTTAACACACCTGATTCTACTAACGAAGGTCATTAGGAAGTGGTTAATTAGTAGAATCAGGTGTTGGCCACAGTGGCCCTCCAGGACCAGGATTGGACCCCCCTGATCTAGACCATGGCTATTAGACTACTACGACTACTCTTACTAAGAACCTTCATCAGTAGAATCGGGTGTTCCAATCAAGCAGAAACACACCTGATTCTACTAATTAGGTCGTTAGGAAGAGCCCCAGTGGTTAATTAGTGGAATCAGGTGACAACTGCTGGGTTGGAACCAAAACCTGGACTGACCCTGGCTCCCTGGGATTCTACTAATCAACAAATAGAGCTCCTGCTGAGGAGCTTCATTAGTAGAATCAGGTGTTACTGCCTGGTTGGAGCAAAAACCTGGACCCACACCTCCAGGACCTGGATTGTCCACCCCTGATCCACATTAATGATGTCTATAACAAACCAAGTATATTTATGTATTTCTATAATTCATCCGCCATGTTCTTGATGCTCTCATGGCTCCACTCTTCAGTCTTTTTCCAAGAACCGGACGTAGTCGCCACCAACAGATGGTGCATCATCACCTCCAAACCAGCAGATATTGATAAGATCCACATGTTTTTGGCCTGTGAGCGTTTGCTAGCAAGAAAACCACTTTCTGCAAACGTTGCGGTTGTTTGCATGAAGATGGTGTGTCCGTCTTTCAGAGGCTTGGGCCTTGTTAGACGTGAATAAACACCCAGTGAGTGTGAGTGGACCACTTCGTTTTTTGAGTTCGTCGCTCGCAGCGTTTTGTGAGATTTTTATCTTCTCGCACAAATCTCGCAAGTGTGTCTCTCATCTGTCTGTTTTTAAGTTGTTTTTTTTCTTTACCCGTCAACTTCTGCAGAACATTTTATCGCTGTGCAAATAAACCCAATAATTGAACCCCACATTGCCCCCCCCCCACATGTTGAGCTTGTGTTTCACAAGCCTGGGACCACGCCATCTGTCTGGAACTAATCTTTCTATGTATTTCTACATATCGCGAAGAGCGACGGGACAGATAGGAGGAGTGAGAAGGTGGAAGGACGTGCACTCCATGCTTTCACCCCCCCCCCCCCCCCCTGATCTCCCACGATGCCCCGGGGCAGGGCTGTGTTTAGAGGACAGAGTTGCTGACTCAGTGTGAATGACCATACAAGGCTGCAGCCACTAAAACGCCAGATTTATCCTCCTGCTTCACTCTCTCTTTCCCAATGTTTGTCTCTTATTTCACTGTCTTTTCTTTTCTTTCTTTTGCAGTCACCATCTCTCCTCTTTCTCAGACCCTTATTCTCCCTTTTTCCTGGATTCTTCTGCTTTTCTTCTGTCTTTCCCTCTCTCTTGCCCACAAACAGAGGAACGTTGCAGACCTCCCTCAGGTCTGCTGTCCCTCCACTCCTCCCTCTCCTTCTCCTTCTTTTCTCTCCTCCTCCTCCTCTGCCCTCCCTTTGCTCAATCCTGGTTTTCTCAGCCCCCAGATAAGAAAAAGGGGGCAGAAGCATTTCTCTGCGTCCACTTCTGAGACTGGAGCCACCAGGGAAGGATGGGAAGAGAAAAAACTCTTTATGTCTCTCTTCTGTTTTCCTGCTGAAGCTTTAAAGGATCATTTAGATCATTTTGCAGAAACATGCAACTTGATTTAACTTAAAGTAGTTCCCAGTCCTTGTTCAGACCAGTGTGGACAAAATCGCCTTAATTGGGTTTGGGTCTGCACCTTAATTAACGGACAGAAGATCATGACAGACGTTGTGAGGGTCAAACCTTCCTGAAGAAGACGGAGCGGCTGGAGATGGACCCGTCCTGACGAGACGCCGCGACAGGTGCTGCTTTTACTGAAAAAAAGAAAAAACGTTTTCCAGGACGAGACGAAGCGACTTGATGCTCGGAGTCTGATCGAGTCGCGGGTCAAAGCTTCTCTTGACCCTCTTCACGCAGACAGAGAGAAACACTCGAGGCGAGCGTCATGAAGGCGTCTCGTCTGCTGCTCGTGTTCCTGCCGCTGCTGGTCTGGACGCCGCCGGACGCCGTCGACGCGGCGACCGGCGTCGGCAACGCCGAGCGAGGAGGAGGAGCTGGACGGAACCCCAGGAGAGGAGGAGGAGGAGGAGGAGGGGAGAAGAAGAGAAGGTTCCACCGCATCCAGCACGGACAGTGCAGCTACACCTTCGTCCTGCCCGAGCTGGACGGGTGTCAGGGGGCGGGGCCGGCGTCGCCCGCCCAACATGGCGGCCCCCGCGTGGTCCAGAGGGACTCGCCGCCGCCGCCGATGGACGGCGATCTGTCGGCTCAGAAGCTGCAGCATCTGGAGACCACGATGGAGAACAACACGCAGTGGCTGCAGAAGGTAGGACACCAGGATTTATTCTGCTGGTCTCTACTTTCAGTGAAACTTTATTGCTAACGACGAAGGAGACGAGACGGTGCAGCGAGACGAGTGAAGGGAGAATCTGACCCTTATGTGGTTGATTTACTGATTAATCACTGGCATGGTTGAAAAGAAAGAAGAACCTAAAGAACAAGAAAAACATGTGAGGCGTCGCTCATTAAAATTGTTGCTGATTAACTTTTGTTCAATCAATTAATTAACCAATCAGAGCTTTTTCCTTTCAAATGAAGGCGTGTTGTGACATTCAAACAGATCCTACCTATTATTATCTATTATTGTGTTTGTTTCCTGTGTGGAGCTTCTCCTTGTGAAAGCGTAGACAGAGGATGTTTGCTGTATTGTTGGACAGATGGTAAAAAGCCTCCTGAGGCCAAGCTGTGGTTCTGTGGTTACCAAAAAAAAAAAACTTTATGTGACTTCAGGATCATTTTTTATCAGCCAGAGAGAGAAGTTTTCCTCAGCTGTTGCAGCAGAATCTAAATACACACGATGACCGAGGCTGAACGTCACATGAGATTATGTGTTGGCATGTGCATATAAAACCTGTGTGTGTGTGTGTGTGTGTGTGTGTGTGTGTGTGTGTGTGTGTGTGTGTGTGTGGTGTAATATTGAGGGATGCTCCATCCATCCCATATTTCACCCAGCTTGAAGAGAAACAATGAAGTACGTTTGTAAAACAGAATCAATGCTGCGTTTGGTTTAAGTAACTCTGGATTTTTTAATCGGGTGTGACAGGTCGCCTTTAGCAGCTGTGTGTGTGTGTGTGTGTGTGTGTGTTCGTACGTTGACGTGAAGCAGTTGTTATTTCACCCGGCACAGCTCTGATGCTCGGTGTTGTGTCTGCAGATGAGCGGCGGCTGGTTCCACTCAGCGTTTTTACCTCCTGTTAACGAACTCCTGGAGTTCAGCGCTTTCACCTCGTTACAGCTTCAGGAGGACGTGATTAAAGCAGCTGTGACGGATCAAGGCTGAGTCCTCCATACGTCTGAAGGTGTTATGTAATCTGGTTCATTCACTGAAGAACAGGCAGCTTTGTTTTATTGCTCAGTCCAGACCAGTAGGAATCACTGGTGTCACTGGTGTGGCCACCAACACAAACTGGAGCTACAGATACTCACTGTTCAAACCATTAGGACCAAACTAAGGTTCATGCATATAGCAGAATAGCATCTTAATGACTGACTACTATATTTGCCGCTTGCAGGAATATGCCCATAATTAAAAAACAATTAATTTTTTAGCATTATTCTAGAGATTTGAAGGATTAAATAGATATATACATGTCAGGGTAGAAAATCATAATAATGAAGTAAAATGGACTCTTTCTCGTTCTCATGTGACAGGAAGTACTAGTAAACTTTTTTTGTTGATTAAATCTAAGTTGTCTACTATCCTTTATCTTTTTCACTGGTCACTTTTTTCTCTTCACACACACCCTGCACCTTAAGTGTGCATTAGCTATGTATGTGTACATGTGGGTATGTGCGTGGATATGTATGTCCATATATATATATGCAAATATGTGTGTATGTGTATGTATGTAGGTATGTACGTCCATGTATGTATGTATATATGCTTTGCTTATGCATACTTTTTTTCTTACTATTTATTAGCATTTTCTCTCCATTCTGTCGATAATGCATACTGTGTATGCGGATTAACAAATTCTGCGAATTTTTACATTGTGTTGTGTGTTTTTTTTATTTTTTTGTAGTTTTTTTTTATCTTCTTCAACTTTATTTTTCTTTTTCTTTATCTGTAACGCTGCAGTAACACACAAATTTCCCCGTTGTGGGATCAATAAAGTTTATCTATTCTATCTATTCTATTCTATTCTATCTATAAAAGCAAGGATTATTAGGATAGATATTCAGAATAGTTGTATTATTATTCAAAGTAAAAATAAAAAAAGACTTGTGTATGATCTCCTTCCTGCAGCAGCATTTTCAGTGTAAAGCTCGGATATCACGGATCCTCCTCATGTTGCTTCCCAGCAATTTTCGCTTTAATACAAAGCTGCTTTATCCTGTTTCTTTCTGTATGGATGTAATGAAAGTATTGTAATGTCTTTAAAAAAACATTAGCAGGTTTAGCTGCTAGTTTATTCCCCATGCTAACAGAGATATGACTCCAAGACATGTTCATAGACCCCCCGGAAAATCCCAGCACTATCGCCTAGCAGAAAAGAAGCCTAAACTTGTTTATAATAACATATGGTTTCTTGTCATTTAAAAGTCTTTCATCTTAATATAAAATTAGTTGATAGCATCTGTTTTTTTTATTATTTATAACCATTTTAAGAGCATTAAACTACCTGCTACCAAGTTGTTAGGAATAAATACTCACGATATTTATTAATAAACAAATGCAACAGCTGCAACTAAAGTGGAGAAGTTGTGATTCACCTGAAGACTCAAAAGTCTGATTTTAAAATGAATAGAAGACATTTTGTTAAGTTACACGTGGTCATTCCATATTTCGTCCTTGACGTTTTAGGTCATGGTCCAAACCTTTTTTTAACCAGTCGAATCTGCATTCCACATAAATAGTGCAGTGACACAGAAAACAGTGTTCTAAACATCAGGGCTGAAAACCGTTGAAATGAATGGGCAGACGTCTCTACAATTACAGGCCTGTTGTGGGTTTAAACAAGCTAATTGGTCCTGGTCAGAAAAGTTTAAGAAACTATTTAAACTGTGTGTTGAACTAAACTTTTTTTTTCTAAATTATATCTATATGCTTTTAGATGCTTTTTTAACAGTTTAATCAGGTTTCAGTAATCTGAATTAAACTAATATAAAATAAGAAATAAAAGGCAGACTTCTCTTGATTATTAGCTTTTTAACGTCTTCGTCGTCTGGTTTCAATCATCTGTATTTAAGGAGAGAAAACCACATCAGAAAAAACTGAAGCGATCGTGAAGAATATAAAGATCTTTAAAAATAATCTGTAATAATCTGTTTCACTTTCATTTACTAAAACACACTGAGGTTTTTGCCTTTTACTGTTTTAGTGTATAAAAACTTATATTAAATAATATTTTATATGTGACGCACCAGTTAAGTTTCATATGCCCTTCAAAATAAAAGCCCACATTTTTCTCTATTATTTATTATTATTATTATTATATTATTTATTTATTTTATTTTTTAATAATGGAGGTTATAGTCACCGCTCAATTTTTTTTTATATTAAATTTAGCTCCAGGACAGAAAATATCACATCTTTTTAAATGAATAAAATCTTAATTTACAGAAATATCTGATTATTATCATAATTATAACAAATAAAATGTATTATACACGACTAGACCTTTAATAATAGGTTTCTTTTAGAAAACTAAACTAAAATCTTGTATTTCCCTGTATTTAGCCAAAGAAAAAAAGGACCAGTACAAACACTTCACAATAACTCGTCTTATTTTGTTAAAAAATGAATGAAAGTCAATGGTAACGTGTCCTTAAGGTTTATTTTACTTTACTTTACTGAACACGTGTTTCACAATCCTACACTTTCAGAGTAAAGCTCATGTTTTAAGGGTTTAGGTACATATAAAACATTTAAAGTAAAACTTCCACTACAGTTCATGTTAATTAAAAAACTCTTAATCTTAGAAATACAAAACTTCTGTCACTTTTCCAGCGTAATATTTTTAGACTTTCTCGTCTTTCCGTCGCTGCAACGACAGATTCTTACTCATTCACAGCTTCCTCTTCTTCTTCTGTGGTTTGTCGCCTGCTTCACTTCTGCTTTTTTAACATCTGGATTAGAGTGGAGCTGATGTTCAGGTCGACGTTTGGTCGGGTTCGACCTGTCAATCAAACGCTCGTTAGCGTGGTTTCGCTGCAGCGAGGCGAACGTTTCCTAGAGGAACGTTAAAACTCAACCAGAACCCCAGAGGAACGTGAACGATGGTTAGAAACAGCAGCTCGAAGCCTCGTGATGCAACGTCTGATTGTGAACGTCGGCGTTTCGCCACCGACCGCAGACCTCCAGCAGAACGACTTCCTGTCAGAACAGGAAGTCATCCGGCCAGATATTAGCGTCTGCCTTTTATGTCCAGAAAACCTGCAGGATTATTATTATTATTATATATATATATATATATATATATATATATATATATATATATATATATATATATATATATATATATATATATATATATATATATATATATATATATATATATATATATATATATATATATATATATATATATATATATATATATACAGTGATCCCTCGCCACTTCGCGGTTCACTTATCGCGGATTCGCTATTTCGCGGATTTTCATAATGCATTTTTTTTTTGGTGCATTGTGTTCTGCATTCTGATTCGCTAAAAACTCACTCCCGCTTCTTGTATCAAAACATGCTACGAATTGTGCTATCATTTTGTCGTCTCGTTTGCAAAGAAGAAAAAAGAGCGACAACAGCTGCCTATCACTATGTTCTTCTCCCGAACAAACACACCTGCACCGCGGGCTTCAGAAGAAGAGAACACTGCAGAGCGCAGTCAGGATGCAGCGGTCCAGTCTGAAGAGCAGTGAAACGGCCTACACGCGAGTCACTGTATTTGTATACATGTAATAGTTGCTAATTGTAAAAAAAAAAATAAAGTTTTCTATTTCGCGGATTTCACTTATCGCGGGTCATTTTCGGAACGTAACCCCCGCGATAAACGAGGGATTACTATATATATATATATATATATATATATATCCACCAAGAAGGTGATCAGGCTGTGGTCTGAGGACTGCAGTGAGGCCCTGAGAGACTGCTTTGAATGTACAGACTGGCAGGAACTCTGCAGGCCACACGGTGAGGACATCGACAGCCTCACCCACTGCATCACGGACTACATCAACTTCTGTGTGGAGAACACTGTGCCGACCAAGAAGGTATGGTGTTTCTCCAACAACAAACCATGGGTGTCCCCAGAGTTGAAGGCCCTGCTTAATGAAAAGAAGAGGGCCTTCTGGTCGGGGGACAAAGTGGAACTGAGGAGAGTGCAGAGGGAACTAAAATATAAAATCAGGAGTGACAAGGAGAGTTACAGGAGGAAGATGGAGGAGCAGCTCCAATCAAACAATGTCCGAGAGGTCTGGAGAAGCATGAACAAGATCTCTGGTCACCTCAAGGACAATGGAGGAGCAGCAGTGTCCACCGACCGGGGGTGGGCCAATGAATTGAATCTGTTTTTTAATAGATTCGATTCTGGACCAACAACCTCCCCCACCCCCCAGCTTCCATCAACCCCCCTCCGTGTGCTGTCCCCCCCCTCTCCCCCCTCTTCTGGCGCTGTGCTGTTGCCAGGTTCACTCTCCTCGTTCCATCCCACCACACCCCCTTTACACCTACCCACATCAAAGCCAGCCCCACCCCCCACCCCATTACACCTACCAACAACAAAGCCAGCCCTTCCCCCCACCCCGGACCAGCCACAGATCTGCCTCACAGCTGATCAGGTGAGAAGTCAGCTAAAGAGGACAAAGGTCAGGAAGGCAGCAGGTCCAGATGGAATCAGCTCCAGATTGCTCAGGGACTGTGCAGACCAGCTTTGTCAGGTGGTCCTGCACATCTTTAACCTGAGTCTGAACCTGGAGAGGGTTCCTGAACTGTGGAAGACTTCCTGCGTAGTTCCAGTGCCTAAGATCGCACGGCCCAGGGAGCCCAACCACTACAGACCTGTAGCCCTGACTTCTCACCTGATGAAGGCCTTGGAGAGGCTCATTCTGCACCACCTTCGCCCACTGGTGAGCTCAGCACTAGACCCTCTGCAGTTCGCCTACCGGCCCGGCATCAGTGTGGATGACGCTGTCATCTATCTGCTGCACCGATCTCTCTCCCACCTGGAACAAGCGGCGAGCACGGTGAGGATCATGTTTTTTGACTTCTCCAGTGCTTTTAACACCATCCAGCCTGCACTGCTGAAAGGGAAGCTGGAGGGAGCCGGAGTGGATGAGCAGCTGACGGCCTGGACCATCGACTACCTCACCAACAGACCACAGTATGTCAGGCTTCATGACTGTGTGTCTGAGGTGGTAGTCAGCAGCACGGGGGCGCCACAGGGTACAGTGCTCTCACCCTTTCTGTTTAGTCTGTACACCTCAGACTTCACCTACAACTCGGACAACTGCCACCTACAGAAGTTCTCAGATGATACGGCCATCATCGGGTGTGTATCAGATGGGAACGACCAGGAGTACAGGGGGGTCATCAATGACTTTGTCAGCTGGTGTGAGATCAACGCTCTCCAAATCAACGCCAGCAAGACAAAGGAGATGGTTGTGGACTTCAGGAGGAAGTCCCTCCCCACCACACCGGTGAGCATCCAGGGAAAAGACATTGAGACAGTGGTCTCTTACAAATACCTGGGTGTTCACCTGAACAATAAACTGGACTGGACCACTAACACTGATGTCCTGTACAAGAAGGGCCAGAGTCGACTTCACCTGCTGAGGAGACTAAGGTCCTTTGGTGTGTGCAGGACTCTGTTGAAGACCTTCTACGACTCCGTCTTAGCATCTGCCCTGTTCTACGCAGTAGTCTGCTGGGGGGGCGGATGCTCAGACGGGGACAGGAGGAAAATTGACAAACTGGTACGGAAGTCAAGCTCTGTACTGGGATGTCCTCTGGAGTCGGTGGTGGTGGTGGGAGAGAGGAGGATGTTGGCAAAGCTGACATCCATCATGGACAACCCCCATCACCCTCTGCATGGGGTAGTGGGTGCGCTAAGCAGCTCCTTCAGCCAGAGACTTAAACACCCTCGCTGCAAGAAGGAGCGCTTTCGCAGATCATTCATCCCGACAGCAATAAGACTCTATAACATAACATAAACATAAACCTCACTGTAGTCACTGTCACTTTTTCACTGGTCACTTTTTTCTCTTCAAACACACCCTGCACCTTAAGTGTGCATTAGCTATGTATGTGTACATGCGGGTATGTGCGTGGATATGTATGTCCATATATATATATGCAAATATGTGTGTATGTGTATGTATGTAGGTATGTACGTCCATGTATGTATGTATATATGCTTTGCATACTTTTTCTTTTTCTTACTATTTATTAGCATTCTCTCTCCGTTCTGTCGATAATGCATACTGTGTATGCGGATTAACAAATTCTGCGAATTTGTACATTGTGTTGTGTGTTTTTTTTTTTATTTTTTATAGTTTTTTTATCTTCTTCAACTTTATTTTACTTTTTCTTTTTCTTTATCTGTAACGCTGCAGTAACACACAAATTTCCCCGTTGTGGGATCAATAAAGTTTATCTATTCTATTCTATTCTATTCTATATACACATTTGTATTAGGAGACAATGACAAGTTTTATTACAGCAAAATTCTGGGCTTTTGTGTATTTACTGTATTTTTTGGCAATGTTTTATTCTTTAGATAAATTTATCTAAATTGTGCCATAACGTTTACCAAAAACACATTTTCAGTGGCTTTAATCTCCTCTATGATGAATGATGAAGAAAAGCTGCTGGTTCGTGTTTATTTATTGAGAAATCGCTGATTTAACACGACATCGTCTTTATAATGTTGCTGCTTGTAAAAACAGAAACATGGTGTTTCTGTCTCCATAGCAACAGCCTGTTTGTTTGCTGTAATTAACTAATTAATTAACCAATCAGAAGTCACCAACGTCCTATGACAGGATGTATTGGACTGACTCCACTAATCTGTGCATCCACAGCGTTTACATGTGGAATAATAAATAATCTGATTATAGGAACATTTACACAAATATAATGTTAGTGCTGCAGGGTTTTATTCTACGATGGACAGAAGAAGAAGAATTACAGATAACAGAATAACAGAAATAAAACATGTGAATAAATATTCCAGCCAGTCATTCCTTCTCCTTCTTCTTCTTCTTCTTCTCCTTCATCTTCTTCTTCTTCTTCTTCTTCTTCTTCTTCTTCTTCTTCTTCTTCTTCTTCTTCTTCTTCTTCTCCTCCTTCTTCTTCTTCTTCTCCTTCTTCTTCTTCTTCTTCTTCTTCTTCTTCTCCTTCTTCTTCTTCTTCTTCTTCTTCTTCTTCTTCTTCTTCTTCTTCTTCTCCTTCTTCTTCTTCTTCTTCTTCTTCTTCTTCTTCTTCTTCTTCTTCTCCTTCTTCTTCTTCTTCTCCTCCTTCTTCTCCTCCTTCTTCTTCTCCTTCTTCTTCTTCTTCTTCTTCTTCTTCTTCTTCTTCTCCTCCTCCTTCTCCTCCTCCTCGCTCAGACTTCACAAACATTCCTGTGTAAATGGAGCGGGAAGAATTCTGATCCTGAATGAGAGGATTGAGTTACTTACTGGAAAGATTCTAATCTGTAAACTCTGGATTAGAGTGTGTGTGTGTGTGTGTGTGTGTGTGTGTGTGTGTGTGTGTGTGTGTGCCACCCACCCTGTCTGACCCCTGGGGGGACGCGGGTCAAGTCCAGATCCTGATCCCTGTCCCCTCACCTCGGGGGGTCAGGCCTCCTCGTCCTGTGGATAACGTCGTCTCCTCTCGTCTTTCTCTCAGATTCTTCATCCTCTGTCGACCCCGAGAGACACAGGAGCAGAAAGGTGGCGTGAAAACAAAAAAACACCTAGGAGCCAAATGTTTCCTCCTAGCAGCTAAAACGCTGGTTAAATGTTTGCTAAAGTACATGTTTAAAAGGCCTCTCAAGGCCAACGTGTGTCCTTCTGGGAGCTAGAATGTGTTCTAATGTGCCCTCTAAGAACCAGACTGTGCTAAACTTTCCTTTTAGAGCCAAAAAGTGTCTCCTGGGAGTTAAACAGCACATTGAAGTGACCTGTAGGAGCCCAAAACCAGGCTAAAGTGCCCTTTAGGAGCCAAGGTCCGTCCTCTTTGAGCCAAACGTGTGCTAAAGTTTACTTTAAGAAGCCAAAACATGTTCTAAAATGTCCTGTTAAGGCCAAAAGGTGTTCTAAAGTGATTTCTAGGAGCCAACATGTGTGCTAAAGTTCTCTTTTTGGAAGACAAATCATGTTCTAAAATGCCCCTTCAAGGCCAAAGTGTGTTCTAAAGTGCCCTCTAAGAACCAAACTGTGCTAAACTGTCCAGAATGTCGTCCTGGGAGTTAAAAAGCACATTAAAGTGACCTGTATAGAACATGTATAAACCATGTTCTGAAATGCTGTTTCAAGGCCGACATGTTCTAAAGTGCCCTCTAAGAACCAAACATGTGCTAAACTGTCCTTTTAGAGCCAAAAAGTGTCTCCTGTGAGTTAAACACATGATAAAGTTCCCTCTAGGAGCTGAAGTCTGTCGTCTAGAAGCTAAAACGTGCTAAAGTGCCCTCTCCATTGGCTAAAACGCTGTTTTGCTGTTCTACTCTTTATTTTTTTGCCTTTTCTTCCCTTCAGGATTTTTTAATTTTTTACTGAAACTGAAGCATCACAAAATGAAAGATGTTTTATTGGTGTTGCATAAATTAACTTAACAAACCAGGGTGGAGTCTGTCTCCATCCAGTTTCATGATAAATTATTTGTAATCTCTAAACATTTCCTATAGTAAATAGAAAATATGTGTAAAAGTTACGTAAAACCATATGGAGGAGCGTAAAGATTCCCCAGTGGTGAAGTCTGCTTCAGAGCTGAATGATTATTTCTACAACGTGAATTTATTTTTTCCTGGATTAATCTTTTTATCAGTTTGTTTTTTCCTTGAAGCCCAAAGCGTCGTCTGCAAATCGCTTGTTTGGTTTGAACCCAGAACTCGAATATTCAGCTCACTGACGCCTGAAGACGAGAAAACGAGTCAAATGAAAGAAAAGTGGTTTTATTTAGTCATTTTATAGATGATCACAGATTCACAGATGATCTTATTCTCTGCATTTGATTGGACCAATAGAAAGTGGGCGGGGCCTCGATATATCAACTCCAGTTAATGATCAATTAACAGTTTGGAAAATAAACTCACTGAACAGGAGTAATGTGAAGGTTTATTCAGGTTTATTCTTTAGTTTTCCTGCTAAATGATGATAAATCTGGAAGATCTGTACAAACACAAAGGTTATTGGACAAAAACCAAAATCCATTTATGTTGATCTATTGATTTACTGTTGTAGCTGAGAACAAACATGTGAGATAATATGTAAAAAAAAAATTAGATCAATGAAAGATGAAAAAAAGATAAAACATCTAAACCTTGAGGTAAAACGTCAAACATAATATTAGGTCTAAATCAGGAAAAAAAGGCTTGAAATGAGAAAAAAATCTTTAAATAATTAATAAGATCAGAGTTAAAAGATAAATTATTGTTCCATAAATTCTATAAATCACTGAGGATCATTAAGAACATGAAGAATATTTTCTGTAAATGTTTAAAAGAAGATTATAAAGGAGCCAATTAAATAATCCCACAAACAGCTCCAATCTAAATAAATCTCTAAATAGTGGTTAGTTGCAGCTACTACTGATATTATATTAAACTATTTTATTATTGTATTGATGATGTGGATATTGATGATATATATTGATGCTGTAACAGGAACAGATAAAATACTGTATCTAGGTTTTCTATGTTTCATGAGTAAAACTCTGCTGTGTGTTTCAGGGTTTAACAGGTTAAACAGCAGCAGCTAAACCGGAGCTTGTTTAGTTTTTCTGCTAAATGACGAACTTCAAACGAAAACCGGGGAACAGGAAAAGCTCGCGTCTGTTTCATGTTCTCATTCCTCTGATAACCCCGAAGACACGGAAAAACCTGCAGAACGCTGCAGGATAAGAGGAGGAGAGTGGGTTTGAAAGAGGAGACGTCTGAACCTCAGAAAACAGCCAAGCGACACGTTCGATCAGAATCAGCTCATGTTCTCACATTAGACAGGAAATAGCATTATATATATATATACATATATATATATATATATATATATATATATATACACCACATTAGACAGGAAATAGCTTCACAAATATTAGATCTGACTTTATTCTGAGTTACGAGCTGTTTATAGCTGCATTAAAGTTGACCTGTTTGATAACTGAGCATTTTTATGTAAGTATATATATATATATATATTTACCACATGACAGTGAAGCTGCAACTATTTAATTGATTAATTAGTTGACAACTATTACATCAACTAATTTGATAATGACTCATTTTTTAATGATAAAATGTCTAAATTCTCTGGTTCAGCTTCTGTTCTCTGATTATTTCCTGGTTTCTTTATTCTTCTATAATAGTAAACTGATGATCTTTAGGTTGTGGACAAAAAAAGACATTTTAGCTTCAATCTGCAGCTTTGACAAACACTGATCAACATTTTACACCAATTAATGAACCAAACGACTAATTAATTGATCAATAATTAACAGATTAATTAAGTGTTAAAATACTTAGTTACGTCCTTTAGTCGGTCTGTTTCTGTAATGGTTAAATTACCTGATGATTTATTAAATAATAGTATAATAATGAAGAATATGAAACTAGTTAAGGAGTAAAAACATCGCGTTTTTTCTGTTCACAGCTTCCCGACGTCTGAATTTAGCATTTTTAACTTTCCTCTCTCGGACGCTAACGTGAGGAAACGTGTTTTCTCCTCAGGTTTTTCTGTGTGATGTGAAGCCTCAGACAGATGTTCCCTGCTCTAAAAACATCTGCTTCTGTTCAACGCTTCAGATAAAAAAAAAGAAAAACCCGCGACTCGACGTGTTCGTCGATGACGCCACGCTGTTTAACACGTGTGGAAAAAGACATGAATTAAAATCTAAACATTGAAGACAGAAAGTTAATAAAGATGAAAACTGAGCAAACGCATGAACTTCAGCAGAAAGAGGAAAATGTCTGATTAGAATCAAACAAACCTGTTGTTTAATAGTCAATGCAACTCTAGTGTAATGTGATGACAAACCAATTAATCATTATTAAAACAGTTGGTGATTAATGGTATCTGGCAATTAATCAATTAATCAATTAATCAATTAATGAGCCAATTGCTGCAGCTTTAATAGTGACCATTATAGGATCCTTTATCCTTTATAAACTAGAGAATTTTGATGTTTTATTCTTAGAAAAATGACTCAAATCACAGATTAATCTAATATAACAATAGATGGTTTATTGTGATAGTTGCAGACTAATTGATTAATCGACTGATTGTTGCATCTCTAGTGCTGGATAATTATTAATTAACAACAGTAAAGACCAGTTTACTTTTCGTTGACAAATATTCTACTGCTTTTTATTTATTTTTTTCTAAACCAAGTTAATATGATGAAGAGAAACAATAAAATATCTGGTTAGAATCCAACAAAAGATTTAATTTAATAACCAACAGTCGGTTCCTGTTTAACGTCCTGACAAAAAGAAACGGCTGAAATGTTGATTTTTATTGAGTAAAACTACTGAAAGCTGAGTTTTCTTTAACTAAGATGAAACCAGACGAGTTTAACGATGATAAAAACCTCGATGACGTTTAACACGTGAAATAAATCAAACTAAACCTGATAAAACCAACAGAAGAAACAACACACACGTTGTTCTGGTTTGTTTGATTGGCTCATTATTATATTTATGTGTTTTTATGAGGTCATAACAACGCTGAGCTGTGATTCAGCGTAATAACACCAGCTCTATAAAAGGAGGAAGAAAAGCTGTAAAAAAAAGATTAAAACCATAAAAAAGCTGCTTCAGGAAGTGAAAACAGGGAAGTTTCTGTTCTGGACATAAATATAAATATGTATATAAATACACACTGCTGTGATTAATACACACTGTCTGTGTCCTTACATGGAGATTTGGGTTTTCTGCCTCATTAATCTGTTTCTAAGGAGAAAAAACTTCCTGAAAAGCAGAAAAATCCCTTTGACGTGTTGTTGTGTCAGTGTGAGGTTATTATGGTTTTATGATTTCATCATAGGGACGTTATGCTGAGAGAGGCTCAGAAATACTGAATCCTGAGAACAAATATAGTTAACAAATATATATATATATATATATATATATATATATATATATATATATATACCGATAAACTCACAAATATAATAATAATCACAGTAATAACCACACAATTATAGTGATTACATACTGATAAACACACAAACATACTAATTAACTACACAAAAATATAGTGAAAATCATACAAATATATCCATATTAACACATTAACAATAAACACACGCATATGTTGATAAAAACCAAAAATATACCGATAAACACAAATATAGGAAATCTATAATTAAATCTAGGAACCCCCTATGCCCAGAAATGCAGATAAATGTGCCCTCTAGGAGCCAAATTATGTATTAAAGTCCCTTTTAAGAATAAAAGCATGTGCTATAGTGCCCTCTAGGAGGAAACGTGTCCTAAAGTGCCCCTGAGTGCCCAAAACGCAGGATAAAGATCCCTCTAGGAACCAACATATGTCCTAAAGTGCCCCCTAGGCCCCGAAATGCATGCTAAAATGCCCTTTAGGAGATAAATGTGCCTCAGAGCCAAATTATATGATAAAGTACCTTTTAAGAACAAAAGCATGTGCTGTAGTGCCCTTTAGGAAAAATATGTCATAAAGTTCCCTTTAGGAGGCAAAATATCTTCTAAAATGCCCTCTAGGAACAAGAATGCATGACAAAGTTCCCTCGAGGAGCCCAAATACTTGCAGAAGATCTTTCTAGGAGTAAGAGATGTCCTAAGTGCCCTCTAGGAACAAGAGCATGAGCTAAAGTTCTCCTTTAGGAGGTAAAATGCTTCCTAAAGTGCCTTTTACGAATAAAAACATGTCCTAAAGTGCCCTCTAGTAACAGTAACCAAAATGTCTTGTAAAGTGCCCTCTAGGATAAAAAGTGTCCTAAAGTCCCTTACGAAAATTAACCATGGCTTTACCATGGGAAATACCGTGGTTTTACCATGGTTTTTTGGGTAACCATGGTTAACCATGGTTTTTTTGTGGTAACCATGGTTATACTATGGTTTTTATGTAGTAACCATGGTTCTACCATGGTTTTTGGATACCATAGTATTACTATGGTTGGTTCATGGTACTTCCAAAAACCATGGTAGAACCATGGTTACTACATAAAAACCATAGTATAACCATGGTTACCACAAAAAAACCATGGTAAACCATGACCCAAAAAACCATGGTAAAACCACGGTATTTCCCATGGTAAAACCATGGTTAATTTTCGTAAGGGGTGCCCTTGAGTGCCCAAATTGCAGGATAAAGATCCCTCTAGGAACCAAAATATGTTGTTAAGTGCCCCCTAGGCCCTGAAATGCATGCTAAAATGTCATAAAGTTCCCTTTAGGAGGTAAAATGCTTCCTGAAGTGCCTTTTACGAATAAAAACATGTCCTAAACCGCCCTCTAGGAACCAAATTATATGATGAAGTACCTTTCAGAACAAAAGCATGTGTTAAAGTGCCCTTTAGGAGGAAACATATCTCCTAAAGTGCCCTCTAGAAACAAGAGCATGAGCTGAAGTTCTCCTGTAGGAGGTCAAATGCTTCCTGAAGTTCCCTCTTCAGTGTTGAGGACGCAGCCCTGAACTAGTCTGAGACCATTGAGAACCTTCAGGAACGATGTTTGTAAAACCACCTTTAATTAAATTTCAAGCTTCCAAAGTTTTGAAATATCCATCCCATACTTTCACTTATTACATTTCCTTGCAGATAAAACTATTTTATTTTAACACTAGAACAGATCGATGGCCTGAAAATCAGTTTCATCTTTTTTTTTACTTCACAGCAGAAAAACTTTAGTTCCACACTGGAACACTGTGACTGTTCCTTATTCAAAAGAAGCTTCATGAGACATTTTCACATCTAGTTTCAGCGTCTCCACGTTCTTTCTGAACAACGAAGAATTCTTTGAATCAATTTAAAACTCTACGTTTTCCTACCTTTATTTCTCTTTATCAATCACAGTGAGACGATGATGATGATGAAGGAGCTTAAGGCTTCAAACTTTAATTATTTAAGTTTAATTCATTAGTTTTTTTCAGTTTTTTTCCAACATTTTGAGTGACTGTTGTAATTTTAGAGAAGAGTAAAATCAAATGAAACGAGGCTCTAGTGTATGAAATAAGGCAAAACGTGTTGATTCGTCTCTTCTTTGACTCATGAATCACTTCAGAGGAACAAAGAGGCTGAAGAGATAAAGCTGGTGGAGATAAAGCTGGTGGAGATAAAGCTGGTGGAGATAAAGCTGGTGGAGATAAAGCTGGTGGAGATGAAGCTGGTGGAGGTGAAGCTGGTGGAGGTGAAGCTGGTGGAGATAAAGCTGGTGGAGATAAAGCTGGTGGAGATGAAGCTGGTGGAGGTAAAGCTGGTGGAGGTAAAGCTGGTGGAGATGAAGCTGGTGGAGGTAAAGCTGGTGGAGGTAAAGCTGGTGGAGATAAAGCTGGTGGAGATGAAGCTGGTGGAGGTAAAGCTGGTGGAGATAAAGCTGGTGGAGATGAAGCTGGTGGAGGTAAAGCTGGTGGAGGTAAAGCTGGTGGAGATAAAGCTGGTAGAGGTGAGAGGGAAAAAACACAGACAAACACACAGGGATCATCTATCTTCATTCATACGACTACAGCTGCACTTAAAACATGTTTTATTGAGATAAACCCAATTCATCACGTCAAGTAGTTGCACAGAATTCATTCATCTAACTCTACTTGCATCCTTTATAATGGAATTACTTCTACTTCTTAAATTGAAAAATGAATTCTGTAGATTCAGTCAATGTAATAGTGTAACTCTACATGTTTAAATTAAACCTGAACCAAATAAATGTACAGCTGGTTTTCCTGTATCTTAACCTTTATTAAATGTAATATTCAGATAATAAATCAAACTAAATGATAATAAGAATAATCTGTCTATAAATTGTTCTAAATACCTCTGCATAACACTGTGTCCTTATTAACGTATAAGAGAATAAAAAAGAAAGAAATATGGACCAACTTACAACAAAGAATAGCTTTATTCACTAACAGAAAAGATTTAAAGTGATTCTGAACTAAAAAAATAAAATTAAATCCTTAATTAAACATTTCTGACTGACCATGTCAAACCATATGATACTGAAAAATAAAACTACATAAATGGTCTTATCAGCGTGATTGTGGTGTAATGTCTTTAGTGCTACAGACGCTTCGTCATATTTCCTCGTCTTAGCTTTGGGAGACTTTCGTTTGTCTCTTTATCTCCGTCTCTCTCCGCCTGTCTTCTCATCCCTGTTAAATATGTTTTCATGGTGTCACTTGGTGTCTACACTTCATACTCATACTCTGTGCTGTATGCTCCCTGTGAACACTCTGCTTCCCCCTAATGGAGTGGAGGTGCAACTGCATTTTTTTCTAGGAGTAAAAAATATATAAAAATAAAAAAATAAAAACGCATGTTCCTGAGGTCAAATGCGTCCTCCCCTGACAGAGCCTCATTATTTGAGAACCACTGGGTTAAAGATTTAACGTGCACACATTAAATTGTACATAGCTTTTTTTCGAATCTATTTTTAATTGAGTTAAATTCGGTTCTTTTAAGGAAGGGCTGTACATTTAGAATCTATTATGAAAGTGTAAAACCATGTGTGATTCAATAACAATAACACAATAAAATCTATTAAATAAACCAGATAAAAATGTGTAAAATTTACAATGGGTCTGATTTGCTGGAATAAAATTTACATTATTGTTAAAGAACTTTACACAAATGCAATCATGTCAAATATCACCTACAACAATTAAATAAAATCCAGAAAATAAAGGTAAAGAGAATAAATTATTATTAAAAAAATGATCATATTACAAGATAAAACGGTTAAATAGACGAATAAAACACACACACCACAGAGCGAAACGGAAATTTGAAGAAGTGGTTTCAGTGTCGTCTGAAGCTGACCACAGACGGTTTATAGTCTGTAGTAAATCAGTCCAGTTTCCCTTTAATTCATTCACACACACACACACACACACACACACACACACACACACACACACACACACACACACACACACACACACAAACCACCATTCTGAAGAAATAAATATAAATATAATATTATATACAATATAAAATTTACAGTAAAGGTGTTTTACCATAAAAATTACTAAAAATGTGCTTTTTAATAATTTGTTTTAATGAATCTCTAACAGGGGACTTAATAAAGACTGAACCTCCACATATAGATTGATTTATTAGTAAAATAGGTCGCGATTAATTGATAGTTTGTGATTAATTAGTTAATTGACATCAACCTTAATTGGTTGTTTCAACATATTTTACTTTAACTTAAATTTGATCATTACCCAAAGAACACACACACACACACACACACACACACACACACACACACACACACACACAGTCATGTTAATAAAACTATAGAAAATAGCACAACCTGAGGAAACTCTCTAAAGTTCAACGTTTACATCGTTATACGTCATAATTAACAACAAATATCCTCATCCTCTCATTCATACAACGACGTTAGTTCCTGGTTGGTGTCACACACAGTTTTTATATGAGAAGTGACAGAAACACTTGTAGAACAGACACGCTGTTTGACAAACAAACTGGGACTGAAAGCCTGAAATCTAATAATAATAAAAAATGTTTTGCAAGATTGACGTCAAATGGAATCAGAAAAGTTTCAGACCCCAAAGAGACTCATGAGACTGATTAAAGCACAGATTCACATTCCTGAAAACTTCATTATGATTGTTAGAACTGAAGGAGAGCGCCGTAATGGTCCATTTTTTTGATCTGGACATCTGGAAAAATCAGCAAAATCAGCCTTTATTTATTTTTTTCACAAATAGAATAAATGTTTCGTGAATTTGAATCTATTGTAAAGTGGAAACAGAGAACGTTTCACTCTCCCCCCTCGAGTAATAGAATTAAAACGCGGTTTTGTTGTTTGCTGTGCTGCCTCATGGATTCACGGTGGACCCGTGTGGTTGGACCCCCCGCGGTTCATCTGAAAATCTGAGTAAAACACAGATTTACTGCAGTAATTCACTAAATATCAATGCAGGGTCACAGCGAAAACAGAGACAGATGCTTCCTGTGCAGGACTGTAGGTCAACATTTTATATATATACTGTATATAATATAGAATATACCAGAATACTACATAATTAGGGCCTAAAATGTTAATTCCAGGGTTATTTACTACTTATATCCATCCAAATATAGAGTATTATTTATGAATAATTAAAACTGTGACTGAACATGACTTTATAATATTCATTCATGTTTTATTCTAAACTACATTTACAGCTGGTCACAGGTTAACGTCTCTACTGTCTGTAGATGTGTTGATGCATCTTTAGGCTACTTCTCTGTTTTTTTATCATTTCCTTAGAATATTACATGTTTTGACAGCTTTCCTCCTCTCTGCCTGGTCATCCTCTGCCGTTCTTGCTGGAAAAAATGTGCACTTTTACAGATGATGCCGCTTCTTACATGCATCGTCTGATTCATTCAAATAATAGAAAAACAGACCTGCTGTTGGTGTTTACTTTCAGTTTTAATGAGTCAAACAGATGAGCATGTGAGCATTGATGTCATGGTAGTGGGGTGGGCTTTATGGGTTTTGATTTTGGGCTTCTTGAAAACTGAAATGTAGCCGAGAGCGAAACCAACAGAAGAAAATATATAGAAAATATAGAAAAAAGATCATGATGATGCTGGTCCTGTTCTGATCAAAAACACAATGATTATTCATACAAAAAAGTAATTTTTCACATTAAAAAGGGCGCGTCTCAACAATTAATGTGGATGCTTGCACAGTGACATTTAATTTGTGTGATTGGGAGCATTTGTGTTTCCTTTTAGCATACGATGAAGTGGAAGGAAGAGACTGGTGGTAGAGTGTCCACCTTAACACTGGAAAAGTGGTTTCCATTGCTCCATGATTGGGGATATATATATATATATATATATATATATATATATATATATAACAATCCGCTCATCCGTTATTTGACAATTGTTTGACAATTGTTTTGCAATTAAACAACAACTTTCTTTGGTTATTTCAAAAAACCCAAATGTTATCATAAATAAACAGCCTGTAATAAATACTAGTAAATACTAATATACTATACTGTCATAATAGTTTCCTCTGTCATTCATTCCTACAAATAAAAGCCATTAAATGGACTTTTCACGTGTGTTTTCTGATAATCTAGATGGAGAAGGATCGGTGTTAAACTTCCCTGATGATTTTTCCTTCTCACAGAGTTTTCACCATTAGATCATGTGTGGTGCATTCCTGTGCAGCGATAAGGATTTTTTGTAGTTTTATCTCGTCCAACAGTATCCAGTCCTCACACACTTTCACACTTCCAAACGACCTAGTTTAAGGAAACCAGTGGAATTCCTCTTTAAATCCAACTCAACAGAAGTGAATGACAATATTCACAGTGTGAGCGGGACCTCTGTTTTATTTCCTCAACACAATGACTTGGTGATTTAAAAAATAAATAAATAAAATAAAAACCCAAAACTTGATTTCTGATAATTTCCTTGTTATTTTTTATTTTTTTGTTATTTTTTTGCAGCTGCTTTTCGTCTCGCTCATTTTTTGTTTTTTTTTCCCAAATCTTTGAGACCATTTAATGGTGCTTAAGTAAACCCAGATACTGAGATAGGTTACGCTAAGACACACACACACACACACACACACACACACACACACACACACACACACACATTCTGCTAATCAGCTCATCTATTGCGCATTGAGCAATCCTGATTATATGAATATATAAAAATTAAAGCAAACACTTGGGTACAATTACAAACGTGCACACACACACACACACACACACACACACATGTGGACATGCACATACACAAACACACACACTCACACACACTCATGCATGCACACACTCACACACCAATGTCAACGTTCTGTTGATCAGTGGATGCATTATTCATCTGTCGCATAGTCACATATTCAAAACAAACACACACACACACACACACACACACACACACACACACACACACACTCACACACACACACACACACACACACACACACATACACACACACACACACACATACACACACACACACACACACACACACACACACACATACACACACACACACACACACACACACACACTACCAGTCCCTCTCTCATCAGCTGTGCTGATTCCCTCGTGAGCTTCATATTTACTGGGTTCATTTGTCAATTAGCTTTTCCCAGAGAAACGCTGCTGTCGGCAGAACAGCTGGAACAGAAACAAACCCACAGTCAGCAGCTTTCCCAGAGCATGTGTGTGTGTGTGTGTGTGTGTGTGTGTGTGTGTGTGTGTGTGTGTGTGTGTGAATGCATACATGCAGCAGCAAAGGAAGTTTGTGTCTGTGGTGAAGCAGCAGCTGATTTATCTGATGCTGAACAGAGGTTCTGGTTTAAGGAGCCAAAGGATTCTGTGAATGTTTCTACCTGTTGTTATTAAATATAGAATCGCTGCTCCATTCAGAACAACTATGTTTCAATTTAATTCATATTGTCATTATATAGACATAGATATCTAGAGATTGTAGGAGAAGATGCTGACCACCACGATTAACAATCTGATGGATTTTGTAATCTGAGGTTTTGTGTTGCTGGGAAAAACGAGGAAGAAACGACAGATTTATTCGTGTTTTATAAACGACCTCCGTGGTCGACGGACCAGATTCCTGACTTATCGCGGTGAGCCTGAACGCACCTTGAAGTCGTAAAAAGCAGGAATGGCCGTAACACCGTTAGGTTCCAACATTTATTTGTTTTTCCGTCTCGCGTTTCATCCTGAATAAATCACGACTTCTCTGAGCTCTCTGGGAGCTGGACCAGGTTTTGCCCGCGGGCCTCGGGTTGGACACACGTGGCGTATCGTCTAATGAATGGAGGATAGTGTAGCTGTTGCCATGGTTACTAACAGCTAGTACCACTATGGATGCTAACACGTTAGCATCTAGTGTGAGGTACTATAATTTAATCTTAAGCTAAATCAGCTGATACATATTTTTTTATTTATTTGACCCCATGTCGTCTCTGAGCAGCAAACAGTGAATGCATCATGAAAAAACTCTTTTATTCTCAACATTTGTTGTAACGTGAATAATCGCGTCAATTAAACCAGATCAAAGTGTGTTTTTCACGGTGGTGAGTGATGCGTTCAGGTTCCTCAGGACAAACCGTTGCTCAACAGACCAACAGGGAACAAACAAGAAGCTTCAGAATAAACAGAGCAACAGATGATTCTCATGTTATTTATATCAAACTCTGTGTTTGTGGCATAATCACATCTTCAGAATAAAAGTCAGAAAAAGGAACAATATTGGACTTTAAATGCAGTTTTTCATTCCAATTGTGAATCTTTTTCTTTTTATTCTATTTTATTAATTTTTATCACACATTCCTATTTGAACTGGGACAATATTCCTGCAGAAGCGAAGTGACAGGAAATGAGGAAGGCCTGTAAAAAAAAAAAAAAACTACCTTGCTGCAAATATCCAGAAAGTGGCTGTAATTATGATGATTATTATTATTATTCATTTTTACAGCAGAAACAGTAGCAGTTAATTTAATATACATCCTGTGTTCATGTCAGTTTCATTTTATTAGAAAGTCAGTTTTTTCCTTTTTTTTTTTTTTTTTACAAAAATCACATGAATGATTGATAAATCTAAATATTTAATCCACCTACAATATAAAACATGTTTTAAAAACCTTTTACAGTTAAACCATCCAATACCAAGTTTTCAGGTTTACACCACATGATGTTTTTGACATTTACGTCCAATTATTTAAAGAGTAGAAAACGAGAAAAGATGAAACCTCCAGAGGAGAAAAACAAGAGAAAAGTGTGTGAATTCTGTTTTTTAAACACAAACAGTTGACCTCAAGACGCGTCTGTTTGTCTGTAATATTTAAAGTTTGCGTAAAGGTTGACGTTCCTGTTTATTGACGTTTGGAGCGAAGTGAAAAGACGTTTAAAGCTGCAGCGTGTGGTTTCTAGTGGCCCCTAGTGGCGAGGCAGCAGAATGCAGACAGGCTGGAGGAAATGTGGCTGTAAAACACGAGGAGCTGCTTAAAGAGTGAAATGTTGGGTTTTACTGTTAGAAACATGACGGTGAAGAACATGGTGTAAAACTGGACATACATCATTTTACCTAAAAACACAAATATTCCGATTTTTATTGAATCACACACCAAGTAAACACACTTATGAATCTTATATTCTATTTTCTGCCAAATGTGAAATGGTGCAATTATTATAATAATATAATAATTATTCACGAAAATATAAAACTAGTTAAGTGTGTGTGTGTGTGTGTGTGTGTGTGTGTGTGTGTGTGTGTGTTTTAAGTTTTTAACTCAACTTTAACTCACCAGGTTTTTAGAGGTTTACACCACATGAGAGTTTTGACTTTATCTGTTAAACATTGTGAAAAAGAGTGAATGTAGGAGAGAAAATAACCAAACACACACACACACACACACACACACACACACACACACACACATTAAACAACCATTATTCTGTCATTACTCCAGCGTTCCCAGGAGTTTTCCTGATAAACATTCCCCACTTTTCAATCCTCACGTCTCTGATCCAAAGAAAACGTCACGACCAGAAAACCAACGCCAGCGTTCGCTGGGCGTCGAACCAACGTTAAAAACACGTTTCTGCAAACGGCTCCATCAGAGACGACAGAGCGGGGCGTTGGTTCTATGCATTTATAGGATAATTTCGTTGGTGTCACGTTTGGTTGACCTGTCCACAGACGCTGATTTGCTTCATAGACTCAAACATAATATTCATTTCTAATCTGACGTTTTCTACTTCACCATTTCTCTCATGTGACGTTGCATCTTTTAGAAGTTTTAACCTTTTATTGAGGTAAAACACGTCTGAGGAGGTTCATCAGAGACGGGTTGAAATCTCGTTTTCTCGTGTTTGTTTTCTCAGTTTAGGTCGCGAGGCGTTCGCTGCACCACGAATAACGTGGGACGCCGCGGCGTCACGCTGGGGGAACACACAGCGTCACACAGCTGACACACTCTTTTACTTCAGATACAACAAACACGGCCGTGTTGGGATTTTTTTCTATTTTTTCCAGTTGTGAAACATCTGGTTGAAAGGTCAGTGAGTTTATCTGTGAGCGACTGATTCAGACTTTAAGCCAATCAGAGGGGAGAAAACAGATGATTGGATGATTGAATTCAACATTTAACAGGAGCTTTATGAATGTGAACTTTTAACTAATTAAAAAAAAACTTCTTTATGACCAAGATGTGATCAGAAATAAATGATTTGATATAAATAGTTATATCATTTATATTATGCTGCAACACTATTGTTATAATAAGCTAAATTATTATTGTCTGTAGCAACAATTCTCACTTTTTTCACTTTAAAAACCCTAAAACTCACAAAAACTAAATCAAAATGATGTAGGAATAAAACTGATGTGAATGAAATAATTTATATTCATGAAGTAAATGCACCTTTATTCATTTAATTTTACAAAGAAGTGAATAAATACTTCATTTTATTTTAATGTGATTTATGAATAAACGTAATGCTGGATCAGGTGTTTTTTGGGTAAATCCTAAAATGTGACGACTCATCCTAATTTACTTGCATGATTCTGTTTATTCAGACATTTAACAGACAGAATCATATTTAAGACACAAACATTTTTCTCAAACATTTCACATTTTTGCAGATAATTCAGCGAAATTAGGGAAAAAAAAGGGACAAATCATCAAAAAATGTGTAAAACCCAGTTTTACGAAGCATCATCAGGTTAACGTTGGTTTCTTATCATTTAAAACCTCCATGAAATGATAAATGGTGTAAATTAAAATATACTGAATCCACCTAGAATATACAACTAGCTGATGACACATTTAAAACCAGGTTTTATGGAACATTTTCCCAACATAAAGTAAAGCCACAGGTTTATAAGTAAAGCTCCTCCGTGTCTGTGTTTCAGTGTTTTAGTCTCTTTGCAGCGTTTCTGTTTGTTTTTCTGAGCCTGAGAGAAGAATCTGTTTCTCAGCACCGGGTCAAAGCTCCAGGCCCAGTTTGGGGAACCAGCACCAGCTCGATGAGATGCTGAGAAACAGGAAACAACGTTTGAATCTGAGGTAGAAACAGCATCTGTCAGTCTGAGGTTTCACTTTCTCTCTTTTTCCTGTGTTTCTGTCGACAGCAGGAAACAAACGTTCACGTTCATTCTGAGGATTCAGGTGATGAGCTTCTTTCATAAAGGACCAGTTCACTAATAACAGAAACGAGCTCAGTCCATTCATTCATGTCTGTGATAAAACACTGATATGTTAAATATGATGCAGGTTAGTGGAGATTCAGGGTTTTAATGCAGCATCTCATCATCATTATTACAGTAGATTTATAATAAATAATATAGTTCATCAATAACACTGTAAATGTCATGTGCTGTTAACCTAAGAACCTGGTACCAGATTAAATATAGAGAAGTTTTTAAAGAAGAAAATATTTGTGAGAAGAAAAAATTTTTAAAAATTTGTATTTATTTTTATTATTAAAAATATCGTGAGTAAAATTTAATGATATTCAGACTTTGTTTCAACCTAATTGTATTTGTACTGTTGGGTTTTTGGAATAATGTCAAAAATGTGATGTGCTGTAATTCTAAAAGATCTGGTACCAGATAGTTAAGGTTAGGTTATATATATATATATATATATGTATATATATATATATATATATATATACATATATATATATATACATATATATGTATATATATATATATATATATATATATATATATATATATATATATATATATATATATATTACACACACACACACATATATATGTGTGTATTTATATGTATGTAAATTTACAGAAAAAAAACAATAGTAAATAAAATGCCAAAATCCAAACTACTTAAAAACACTTAACAACACTTTGCTTTTACAGGAAACATAGCTCAGTTATTCAGGAAAATAGATGTAAAACTGCGATGACAGATGTCCTTAAATGTTGTTCACTTTTCTGTGTTTTATTCATATATAAGAAAATGTCGTAAAACATGAATCAGTGGTTTTAACATCATCTCAGTTTAGTTTTTTTTTTCTCTAGAAAGAAAAGTCATTTATTGTCCGTCTTGCTAACTGCATGAATTATGATAAACTCAGTGTTTTATAAATCTTTATGGAAGTTAAACAACGTTTGAAAATAATCCATCTTTATTATTTATCATTTATTATTATAAGTATATAACGACGTATTTTCCTGTCCACTCATACAGACTTCCTGCATTTTGCAGTGAAAAAAATCAATATCAGAGCATTGTGGTTATTAGATATTAAAAACAAAATAAACTGAAATTACGTTGTGAAAACATGAGGAAGTTGATTTATAGTTAAAACTTTACAGGATGTGAATTATTTTCCATAAAAACACTGTTGGTCATTGACGTTTCACTGAAGTAGAAACGAGATTGATGAAGCATGTGAACAACAGATTCATCACTGTTTATCACTATTATTCATTAATATTCACTATTATTCACTAATATTCACTGTTTTTCACTATTATTCACTATTATTCATTAATATTCACTATTATTCACCAATATTCACTGTTTTTCACTATTATTCACTATTATTCACTGTTATTCACTATTATTCACTATTATTCACTATTATTCACTATTATTCACTATTATTCACTAATATTCACTATTATTCACTATTATTCACTGTTTTTCACTATCAATCACTACTAATCACTTTGGATATTTCGATAATTCTTGATGATCAGGCTTTTATAGACGTTAGAAGCTGAGACTTTAAAAAAGCTGAACACTGGTGTCCTCGCTGCATTAAAGGGTTAATATATAAGAATGGGAGGGGCTGTGTAGCTGTGACATCACAACTTCACACATGTCCTGACAGCTGGTCGGTTTCCTGAATGTGTGTGTTTCTCTGTGAATTAAGACTTTAAAACACAGGGTGTGATTTATAGAATATTTAAACCTTTAAAGGTTAAATTCACCTAATAATAAAAAAGAACTTAATAATATTATAATATTAGAAATATTTTCTCATTTCAGGAAAAAAGGAGGAAATTCCCAAAAGTACAAAACAGAATCGTTTAGATTTTATTCTCAACATTTGAAATAGTAAAAATAGAAATATTCCTTCCCTCTTTAACATTTTTATCCAGCAGGTTCTCGCTGTTACAGGAAAACAGACGGATCCAACGTGTCATCACCAGCAGCATAACGTCAATAATCGTGTTAACACAGTTTAAAGTGTGTGTTTCACAGCGATGAGTGATGCGTTCAGGTTCCCCAGGACAAGCCGCTGTCAGCAGACCACCAACAGGGAATAAACAAGATGCTTCAGAATAAACACGAGGAACAGATGATTCTTTCATTATTTCCTGGTATTCTCTCGTTATTCGTCCATCTCTGCCCAGATGTTCCAGCTGTTTATTTTCATCAGTTATTTCTGGAGGCCGAGCGAATGCTTCGGATTTTTTTTTTTACCCGAATTATAACCTCAAACAGATAGAAATCACTAATACTTCATCCAGTGAGAAAATATTTTGGCAGAAGCCGCTGAATAACTTTCATTTTTTACAGTTGTGTCCAGTTTTCTGCTCAATTAATTCTGCTCATACGTGATTTATGTCCCCAACTTTAAAGGGAACGTTTTTTATTTATTAGTTTGTGTCGTACACAGATTCACATAAATCCTTTTTTGGGTTCACAGGCGAGGAAACTACATTTTAAAATGATATATTTATATATATATTATATTTTATTAAAACTCCTCAGAGTGAGACATCACTAGTTTTATTATAGTAAAACTCCTCAGAGTGAGACATCACTAGTTTTATTTTATTAAAACTCCTCAGAGTGAGACATCACTAGTTTTATTTTAGTAAAACTCCTCAGAGTGAGACATCACTAGTTTTATTTTAGTAAAACTCCCCAGAGTGAGACATCACTAGTTTTTATATTTTAGTAAAACTCCTCAGAGTGAGACATCACTAGTTTTATTTTAGTAAAACTCCTCAGAGTGAGACATCACTAGTTTTTATATTTTAGTAAAACTCCTCAGAGTGAGACATCACTAGTTTTATTTTAGTAAAACTCCTCAGAGTGAGACATCACTAGTTTTTATATTTTAGTAAAACTCCTCAGAGTGAGACATCACTAGTTTTATTTTATTAAAACTCCTCAGAGTGAGACATCACTAGTTTTTATATTTTAGTAAAACTCCTCAGAGTGAGACATCACTAGTTTTATTTTAGTAAAACTCCTCAGAGTGAGACATCACTAGTTTTTATATTTTAGTAAAACTCCTCAGAGTGAGACATCACTAGTTTTATTATAGTAAAACTCCTCAGATAAATCACATAGAAAACTTGAAATAAAGTATTTTTACTGCAGTAAAACCCAATGTTACTGTTACAACATCAATATATATCATCAATATCCACATCATCAATACAACAAGAAGAGGAATATGAAAGTTGGAAGGAGGAAAAGTAAAATGAAAAACTAAATAAATGAGTCTCAGAAAGTTAAAAAGATGTTTTTTGTGGATTTTTGAAGAAAATAAGAAAACACAGAAAACATATTTATGTTTTAAAATCCAAACTCACGAACCTCAACTTGAGTCCAGGTATCGGAACACACACACACACACACACACACACACACACACACACACACACACACACACACACACACACACACACACACCATTTCTCATCCAGTCCGATGCTGAGTTTATATCCATGAATTTATTAAACAAATATTTAACATGGAGCTCTGTGGATTCAGGACTGACCTTAAGTTCCTGGACCTCACAGGATTATATGTGCTGCCATCAACATGATTTAGTTTGAGACGTCACGAGGAAATTAATAGAGCACACACACACACACACACACACACACACACACACACACACACACACACACACACACACACACACACACACACACACCAAAAAAGCTGCACATCCATAAAGTTTCTGGGTCAAATCTGATTTTATTGTTCTGTTTCCACTGAAACCGAAGACGGGACGAGTTCTGCAGATGAAAAAATCATCAGTCAGCAACACGCTGAGCAAACATTTACCTTCTGCTGCAGGAAGGAAGGAAGCAAGGACACAAGGCCACAAGGATAGTGATAGTGCTGGGATTTCCCGAGGGTCCTTGAACGCATCTTGGAGTCATGCCTTTGTTACCTGAGGAATAAAGTAGCAGCTAAAACGTCTTTTTGTGTAGATTTTTAGAGACTTTACGATACTTTACTTCCAGAAACAAATGAGACAAAGAGATTTTTAATTATAACTAAAACTCTGGGAAACAACATGGGCAGGATCCGTGATATGGAGCTTTACACTGGAAATGAAACAGCTGCTGCAGCATAGAGATGAGATATGTAAAAGGTTTTTGTTTCATAGATGCTTTTTTTTCCAGTAGCCAGACAGGAAGTGATGGGATAATAATTATAATACTAATGAGTTTTCTAGGAACCAGCCTATAGTAGCTACTGAATTTAAGTCGTTTTAACCAAAAAACAAAGCTTCATTAAAGCTGCAGCTTCATGTCTGAACCTGAACTTTTATGGCCCAAAGATTAAAAAAATATGGATTCAACTTCCTGTTTAGAAGCTGAAGTTCAGTCTTCGTGTCCTCACACGGCTGCTGAATCAGGACAAAAGAACTTAGGTTTTCAGGAGCCAACGACTGTGGGTAAATGTTGATGAAAGACCGAGAAGCGTTTAGACAAGAAGCCACATCCTAAATCATCAGACTTATGAGAGGCTGCGAAACTCATCTCTGCTCAGTCGGAGCTAAAAATAATAAAAATAATAAACCTGAAAACACTGAAACTAACAAAAACTCTGTCTCCTTCATTGAACTAATGTTTTAACCTCTACTATGATATGAATTGTCCTTTTATTCACTATCATTTGCCTTTTTATGTTCCCTGTTTCTCGCGTCTGAATTAGTGTTTTGTGCAGCACGTCGTACTTTAAATAAAGTTTTATTCTCATTATTACTTTGGAAACAGACAGGCTCTGCTATACACAGGAACTTCCTCTGTCCAAACCTCGTTATTACAGATTCTTAGCCTGAAACTTTCCTCCCACGCCACTAAAACTAGAAAGAAAAATCGCCTTGAATGAAAAATCCGTCTAAAGAGCGAAGCAAAGATCCATTTTTTTTCTGAGCTTGTCGGGGGCCAAGTTTGGGGCCTCGGGCCAGAGATTGAGACACGTGAGAAGACGAATTACAGGAGGAGGAAAAAGGAGAAGGAGCCTGTAAGTGAGATTTATCTGCTGTTCAAAAGGCCACGAATCCGTCAGCTGTTATCTGTGTGTGTGTGTGTGTGTGTGTGCGTGTGTGTGTGTGTGTGTGTGTGTGTGTGTGTGTGCGTGTGTGTGTGTGTGTGTGTGCGCGTGTGTGTGTGTGTGTTTGCTCTGTTTCCATGGACGAGGACGGGCTGATAAAAGGGTGAAAAGAGCAGGAAAAAAGAGAGAAAAATGCAGAAAAAACACAAATATCACAGTAGAATCTGGAGTTTTTTTTAATATATTTATCATTTGAAGAAAGTTCAGTAGAAACAAACAGAAAAAAACGCAAATAAATATGTGCAGGTTTCTTACATGCATGTTTGGGTTGCACCAACATTATTTTAACATTATAATAATATGTGGTATGAGAGTTTTTTGGGAAAAAAGTGAAATTAATTGATATAAAAAGCTGAAAAGTGAAATATTTTAGTTTTTAGAACCGTGAAATGAAGGTAATTTATGCTCAGAGATAAAGTTTGGTGAATTGAATTATTTCCTTAAAAGGGACGAATCACTGATATTTCAGTGGTGTGGAACAAATAAAGGCTCATAACGTGTTATTGTGCATTCTGGCTTCTAGACGACACTTTAACACTTTTCTTAGATCCCAGAATGAAACTTTAGACACACTATATGTGCCTTTATTTATTTTATTTATCTATCTGTGCACGCCTCTATCAAAGTCATTAAAGTGCAGTTTCCTTAAAAACAGAAAACAAAGTAACATGATTGTTAGTGACTCATCTGATAAATCAGTATTATAATTCTATATATTATATAAACATGTGCATTATTGGGTTTAAATGTTTAAAACTTATTGATCTGCTCCTCCTGCAGCGAGTTCAGCCTCCGCCTGACCAGGCACACACACACACACACACACACACACACACACACACACACACACACACACACACACACACACACACACACACTCGGCGTGAGGCCAAGCTCCACAGCCTCTGAGGGGCTCAAACATTCCGTTTTTATTGCCCCTGAACACGACGTCGAAACCAAAACCACCAACAGTCATCACATGTGAACGAGTCTTCTTGTTTCTGTTTGGAATAGTTGTTATTATTATTATTATTATTATTATTATTATTATTATTATTATTATTATTATTATTATTATCATTATTATTATCATTATTATTATTATTATTATTATTATTATTATTATTATTATCAGGAGCAGCAGAGAAGATGGAGACTCACGTTAGAGAAACACATTAAGTCAAAATCATCTCATCAGATGAAGCTTTCGTATGTTGCAACATTTGTTTTATGTCTTTTATTATAGGAAATAGATGTTTTATAAATATTGGTCCATTTAAACCCCTCAATCAGCCTTAAACAGGACCTCTGTGAAGCTGTGATGTCACAACTACACTGTCGCTCCCATTCAAATGGGCCAATCAGAGGAGAGGTTCGTTAACATTAACCTCATTAACCAGCTCGTTAACAAACTCATTAATCAGCTCATTAACAAACTCGTTAACCAGCTCGTTAACTCGTTAATCAACTCGTTAATCAACTCGTTAACCAGCCTGTTAACTCGTTAAGCAGCTGGTTAACTCGTTAATCAGCTCGTTAACAAACTCGTTAACCAGCTCGTTAACTCGTTAATCAACTCGTTAATCAACTCGTTAACCAGCCTGTTAACTCGTTAACCAGCCTGTTAACTCATTAATCAGCTCGTTAACCTCTGGAGCTGCAGAGAGAAGCGTGAGAGGAGATTTTCGACTATTCTGAGTAGTGACATCACAACTTCACATAAAACCCAGAAAATAAGGAAAGTGTAAAATATGTGACTTTCATGTGATTTTCTGCAGCAACATTAAGTTAAAACATCACATGTGTATTATTGTTTATTTAAAAGACAATCCGCTTTAAAATTATACCAAACCAAAGTTTTATCACTTTAGATATAAAGACAGTTAATGTGACTATTTTAGGTTTTTGCACTAGAAATGTTCTATATTTGACTATTGTTGTATGAAACAGGTTAAAACTTTAGTCTCTTTACCCCACATAGTGATTTCAGTGATTTCAGTGATTATTTAGTGAAATTTCCTAAAATTCAGAATAAAATACAATGATGCTCACATGTCAAATCATGTGACCTCATGGCCTTCAAAATAAAAGCCCCCTTTTCATGTGTAACTGTAAAAACATAAATTTCATATCACAGCTTTTTAGAAAAGTTCACGAACATTGAAATTTGGTCGTTAATAGAAATAGAAAACGGATCTCTTCTTCTTTCTTTCTTTCTTTCTTTCTTTCTTCTTCCTGTTTCATCGATTCTCTGACCTTCATCCACTAAAACGCTCGCCCGCCTCCATCTGTTCAAACACACCGACGGGGCGTCGCTACGGCAACGGCCCCCATCAATACCTCGGTAAACGGCGTCTCTGTTTGTTGCCATAGTGATGCACAGAGAAATCACACACAGCCTTAAAACAGGACCTCTGTGAAGCTGTGATGTCACAACTACACTGTCGCTGCCATTCAAATGGGCCAATCAGAGGAGAGGCTCTTAACCCGCTCGTTAACTACCTCGTTAACCACCTCGTTAACCACCTCATTACCATAAACCTCAATAACTGGCTCGTTAACCAGCTCGTTAACCACCTCATTACCATAAACCTCAATAACCAGCTCGTTAACAAGCTTTTTACCATTAACCTCGTTAACCAACACAGTGAAATTCTGTGTTTTGGCCAATAGAAACCTGCTCTTCCTCTGACCTTCATCCATTAAAACGCTCGTCCGCCTCCATCTGTTCAAACACGCCGACGGGGCGTCGCCACGGCAACCGCCGCCATCAATACCTCGTCAAACGGCGTCTCTGTTTGTTGCCACGGCAAACACACGAGGACTCGCAGGTGGAGGCGGAGACGGCGTCTCTCAACGAGGACGTGGCGACCTCGCCGTTTATTTACCGACCTCCAGCGGAGAAATAAACGTGAACGTAAATCAAACGTCTGTGTTAGCGTAACTCTGCTGCTGTGTTTTACATAAGAGCTCCTCCTCCTCCTCCTCTTCCTCCTCCTCCTCCTCCTCCTCCTCTTCCTCCTCCTCCTCCTCTTCCTCCTCTTCCTCCTCCTCCTCCTCCTCTTCCTCTTCCTCCTCCTCCTCCTCCTCCTCCTCTTCCTCCTCTTCCTCCTCTTCCTCCTCCTCTTCCTCCTCATCAGGGTCAGCTGTGACTGCTCGCTGCAGTAAATCCCAGAATCCTCTTCTCCTCCAGACATGTCCTCCTCCTGCTGCTCCTCCTCTTCCTCCTCCTCCTCCTCCTCCTCCTCTTCCTCCTCCTCCTCCTCTTCCTCCTCCTCTTCCTCCTCCTCCTCCTCCTCCTCCTCTTCCTCCTCCTCCTCTACCTCCTCCTTCTCCTCATCCTCCTCCTCCTCCTCTTCCTCCTCCTCTTCCTCCTCCTCCTCCTCCTCCTCTTCCTCCTCCTCTTCCTCCTCCTCCTCCTCCTCCTCCTCTTCCTCCTCCTCCTCTACCTCCTCCTTCTCCTCATCCTCCTCCTCCTCCTCTTCCTCCTCCTCTTCCTCCTCTTCCTCCTCCTCTTCCTCCTCCTCTTCCTCTTCCTCCTCCTCCGCCTCTTCCTCATCAGGGTCAGCTGTGACTGCTCGCTGCAGTAAATCCCAGAATCCTCTTCTCCTCCAGACATGTCCTCCTCCTCCTCTTCCTCCTCCTCCTCCTGCTGCGTCTTTGGCCTCGTGTCACGTCGCACAAACACATTCAGGCCTATTTTTTATTTTTTTTGTTTTTATGTGTTCCTGTAAAGGTTTGGCAGCGCAGCGTCTGCAGAGATCTGCTCCGTGTTACTGGAGAAATACAGAATTGTTGCAGAGAGGAGACGCTTCACCCTCACTGTGCCGAGATAAACTAATACCAGGAAATAAAAGACTAAAAATAAAAGATGTTTCACTTTCCTGCAGAAAAATGTCTACACGCTCGTCTCAGATGGTTCCAATGATGCATTTTAATTAAAGCAGCTCATTTTCACACGAGACGACAACACTCTTTTACCACTAAAAACCCTTAAATTCACATATCTGCAGTTTTTTCTTATATTCTTTTTAGTCGTGAGAAACACAGATTTAAACGTTTAAGCCTGGGACTTATTAGATTTTATTAGATTTATTAGCCTCATAGCCTGATTTCCCAGATCATAATGTAAATGTAGAACAGATCATCACTTGTCTAACAAAGTAAAATTCAGCAGAATCGTGCGTTGACTTTTGCTTCTTGTCTCACAATCATTGCATCGGTGCAAACATCTCACCAATGTGTAATTTCTACAACAAATATATTTGTTAAATGTCTTTATATTTGCAAATATTTGTGCAAAATGGTGATGTTCCTTCATTTTTTTTTAAGATTTGTTCTGACCATGAATCAGAAATATTTTCCTGGTGTTAGCGAGCTGCCAGAATAAACTATTATCATCATGTACGAAGTTTTAATACACAGCTCATAATACAGTTTGATTGACTGAAATGACATTAAGTGTCTAGAAAACTGCATAAATATGTCATTTATATCATATTATGTCATATGTCACTAAAAGTGTTTTTTGTGATTGGTAAATGTAAAAAAACAACATGATGCAGTTTTATAAAGTTATCAAATATCTCACTTTGACCAGAAAAGATAATAATTATGAGGGCACAGATTTGAGGCTCATGCATGTTTCACTTTTCTTAAATGTGGATGAATGAGCTCAAACACAGAATGAACAGGTTTACTGCAGGAACAGAGAGAAATTCCTCTGAACACGACGTGAATTTATCTGAACAGTGAAGCTGAAGATAAAGAGACGAACACAAAACGTTGGATTTCACTGCAAAAAACTCATGTTTCTACAGACATGTAGTTCAGCAGCAAGCTGTAGAACACACGATCATTAACGTGCACGCACACACACACACACACACACACACACACACACACGCACACACACACACACACACACACGCACGGAGTGTGTTGACTTAGCCCATCTGGTCCTGGTTGTGGTGAGATGATTGAGATATTTGTCGTGGCTCATTTGCGGGGGTGCAGCAGTGACCCCACAATCCAACACACACACACACACACACACACACACACACACACTCACACACACACACACACACACACACACACACACACACACAGTGTTATTTAGGTTAGTGACACAGCAGAGAGCTGCTCCAGACACATGAGGCTGATGTAAATTAAAGAGATAATACAGGAAGTCTTTCGTCTTGGTTCCACGTTGTTCAGAGCTGCTGCTGCTGTGGGAATAAAAGAACCCAAAGAGCCGCAGTGACTTTATTTCTAATAACAGCGATTTCATGTGAATTATGACGTAGAAAAATGAAAATCTGATTTGGCCGAAGCGACTCAAACTCCCCCAGGAAAGATTTTCATCTTATTGCAAATGTATTATGTGAATATAACATGATGCTGGCCTGGCATGATGACTTTGCTGCATAGTGGATAAAAATGAATTCAGGCTGCAGAGATGTTCAGTCTGAAGCGTGGAAACAAGTTGAAGACAAAACTCAAATTAAAAAATAAAATTAAATCCTTAATTAAACATTTTTGACTGACCATGTCAAACCAGATGATACTGAAAAATAAAACTCCATAAATGGTCTTATCAGTGATTGTGGTGTAATGTCTTTAATGTCTTTGTCTCCAACATTTCAGACTCAGTAACACACCGGTCTTTCACAGTGAACCAAGCGCTACAGACGCTTCGTCATATTTCCTCGTCTTAGCTTTGGGAGACTTTCGTTTGTCTCTTTATCTCCGTCTCTCTCCGCCTGTCTTCTCATCCCTGTTAAATATGTTTTCATGGTGTCACTTGGTGTCTACACTTCATACTCATACTCTGTGCTGTATGCTCCCTGTGAACACTCTGCTGCCCCCTGATGTAGTGGAGGTGCTATTGCACTTTATTCTAGGATCGTTAAAATAAAATTTAAAAAGCATGTTCCCAAGGGTCAAACACGCCCCCCATGATGGAGCCTCACTATTTGAGAACCACTGAGTTAGTGTGACAACAAGTGACGCATCTCGAGTCTGATTGGTCATTTTGCCTAATTTGGAATAAAAGTGACTTTACTTCAGTGGAGACTGGATCAGTGGATCACAGAGCACAGACTGGATCAGTGGATCACAGAGCAGAGACTGGATCAGTGGATCACAGAGCAGAGACTGGATCAGTGGATCACAGAGCAAAGACTGGATCAGTGGATCACAGAGCAAAGACTGGATCAGTAGATCACAGAGCAGAGACTGGATCAGTGGATCACAGAGCAGAGACTAGATCAGTGGATCACAGAGCAAAGAACGAGTGGGAGAAGCGTTCCTATGGTCACCATTCACTAAAAGCAGTAAAGCAGCAGAAGAAATGAAAATTGAACATTTCCGTCTTGGTGCTTTCCTTTCGTTGCCATTTCTCCATCCAGACCAGGACTACGGTAGCACAGCAACTTCCAGTGGATTATAACGCATCATTTAGAGGAAAGTGACTCTGATGGTGAAGAAAGTGAAGCTGGCATGTTTGATGGAGATTTAGCTGCTGTTGGAATCAGAAACAGAGGATGAGGACTTTGATGGTTTGATTGATGACATTACCCCGCTCTATTTTTAAACACACACACGTGTGTGCTTGTTTTATCCGTGTGTTTTACCATGATGATTAAAAAATGTTAGTACTTTGTAATCAATACTTAAATAAAGCACAACCAAACTCAGTTTAGCTCCCACTCTATGTGTGTATATATCTGTGATATCTCAGTGATATCATCTGTACAGTTTCTGTACGTTTCTTGGAACGTTTCCTCTATGTTTATTAGAGCTGCCAGAGCGGCATGAACAGACACATGGAAATAATCATAAAGTACTTGCAGTACGTATTCACGCTTTCTTCTACTCTGGGTGGCGTTTCCACTTCTCTAAGCCACTTAAGGTGCTTCCGATGTTTAGTTTTGTACCTGCATGTGTTCTGGGGTGAACCCAGTGGAGCGTGCTGATGTGGTGAACTGTCATATCTCCACCGCCCAGAGATGAGCCGACCACCCACGGCATCCACTTTCTGCAGATTGTCAGGAACTTGATTGGATCCTGGTTTCTGGAGCTGGGTGGATGTTCCCTCGCTGCTTTGTTTGCGTTTGGCCCACGCCTGATGGAACCAACAACGAGACCAGGGTCCTCGCCACTTTCCCACTCCTACCCTTTCATAAAACCAGCTTTCCCATAAAGCGCGTCAAAAAAGCAAAAATGAGAAGGTGAAAGTGAATTCTGCATCTGTTTCTTGTTTGAGGCGCTGGAACATGAACTTATTGTTTGAAGAGATGCATAAATACCCACTCCAGTATAAATAATAATAAACGTTTTATTGCTTGACAAAAGAGGCATTAAAGAAAGTATCCAGCATGACTTAGATTTAATTTAGATTGAGGGTTAAATTCGTGAAGAAAGGGAGTTGAATAAATCAGCGGTGTATAGTTACGGGTCTGGGGCTCACACATGTTCTGCGACAGATGTTGGAAGGCGTGTCGCTGTTTTCACGCGTGTGCCAACGTAAACATATTAGGGTTTGTTAAAGAGGGTTAAAACGAGCGGCGTCCCCTGCAGGTTTTTCCGTTACAATGCTGCACGGTACCAAACACAAGTGTGAAATCCGCGATAAGAAGAAGAAGGAAAAAGAATGTGTAATTTTAAACAAAGTTAGACGTGTTTACGTGGAACTAGTATGAAATCATTGCAGGACTGAGGCAACAAACAAACCTGTTAAAATAAAAATGAAGACTTTATTTTTTTAATAAGAAAAGATATGATTAAAGAAGTGGTTTTCTGCCAGCCTCCTGTTCTCTGGCAGAGATTTCCAGAACGATGTGGTTCCATCGGAGGTTTCGACGCTTCCTGTCAGAAATGGCTGATATGACGGTTAATATCTGTTTTACATTACAGTCTATCTGTGATGTAAAATCCTCAAATCCTCTGCTCAGTCATGGTGGTGGCACCGTATTTGATCCATTCTGAGTTCAAGCGTTCGTCTGGTTTTGTCTGATATTTTCTGTGTCCTGGGTTTTTTATTTTGAAAATCCGTTCAAATCCAGCAACCACCCAGCTGTGTAGTAAAGGAAACTGGAGAATCCATGATCTAGAACACCTGAATACCTCAGTAGGTTTTTAGCAGGTAGACAAACGGTACCTGGTTGGGTTTCTACATCCTGGTCATATGTGCAAGAAAATCACACTACGTTGATTTTCTGTAGTTTCATTCTGCTGTAGTTTCATTCTGCTGTCGTTTCATTCTGCTGTAGTTTCATTCTGCTGTAGTTTCATTCTGCTGTAGTTTCATTCTGCTGTCGTACGCCTACATGTTAACGCCTAACCTCCTCCTGTGCTGTTGGAGTAGCTCCGGGTCAGTAGGACGTGATACTCCTGTGTCTATTTCCTGTTTTATTTTGAAATCTGTTCCTCCCTGTGTATGTTTCTTCCGTTTTACTCCATTAGCTGATGTGTTTCACCTGAGTCTCATTGTCTCTCGCTGGGACTCGGTTCTTGGAGTATTTAGCTGCTGTCTTTGCTTTGACATCCTGTTTACACAAAAACGAAAACTACACTATATTTTATCGGAGGTCTCTTTCATTTAAATGGAGGAGTCACTGCACCAAATCTGTACAAACTGCATTACTAACCAATTAAAGGATCAGTAACTACATTGAATTGTGGATACACCAATTCATCAGAGGTTTGTAGGTGGTTCTGGACAAAAACTGAGAGAATCAGTCCATTGGTGGGACAACGTTGATGAAATGTGTTGACACATCCATAGAAGCTATTGTCTTTTTAAGTGAGGAAATCCAACCTTACATCAGAATAAAAACATTTTAGACGTCATCGCTGTGAGTTTCCCTGTTGTCGACCCATCAGTCCTTTTGCTGGTCTTTGGTTTGCACCAGTTCTCCTTTATATCGCACTAAAAGACGCTTTTCATCACATCCTGCCTCCTGTTTCTTTTTTCCTCTCTGGTCTGGAGTCCTAGGCCTTGCAAACCTGACAGAATCAGGTCCATCCATGAACCGTTTTCTCCCCTGTAGCATCTTCCAAAATGCTGGGAAGCGGCGAAATCCCTCGTGTCCAAAAACATGCCTGTGGACCACCACCACCAGAGTCCAGACCAGGGATCCTGACCAGGGATCCTGACCAGGGATACGGGGTCGCGCTCCAGCCCATATTTCAGTTCTGTGGCTGCAGCCGAACCATCGAGTGCTTTTAACATGATCAGTGAAATATTCAAATAAATTCTAAAGCATAACTGTGGTAAACAGTGACGACGGACCAAAAAAGGAAAAAGTTTGTGTTTATGAATGAGCTGAAGGCATCACATCATCTTTTAGTTCATCTCTGAACTGTGAATCACCCTAATTGATCAGCATCATTTCTATTTTTTAACTGTATTTTTCCTCTTTTTGCACAAACATGAATTAGATCACGTAGGACTAAGAGTTGTGACGTCACTAATAAGATGCTTGTGGTTTAAAGAAGCAAATATCTCAGTCTATGGCAGCGCTTCTCAAACAGTTCACCTCAGGGAACATGATTTTTTATTTTTTTATTTTTTTTACTGTCCTAGAATAAAGTGCAGTTGCACCTCCACTCCATTAGGGGGCAGCAGAGTGTTCACAGGGAGCATACAGCACAGAGTATGAGTATGAAGTGTAGACACCAAGTGACACCATGAAAACATATTTAACAGGGATGAGAAGACAGGCGGAGAGAGACGGAGATAAAGAGACAAACGAAAGTCTCCCAAAGCTAAGACGAGGAAATATGACGAAGCATCTGTAGCGCTTGGTTCACTGTGAAAGACCGGTGTGTTACTGAGTCTGAAATGTTGGAGACAAAGAAATTAAAGACATTACACCACAATCACTGATAAGAACATTTATGTAGTTTTATTTTTCAGTATCATATGGTTTGACATGGTCAGTCAAAAAATGTCTAATTAAGGATTTAATTTTATTTTTAATTTCAGATTCACTTTAAATCTTTTCTGTTAGTTAATAAAGCTATTCTTTGTTGTAAGTTGGTCCATATTTCTTTCTTTTTATTCTCTTATACGTTAATAAGGATACAGTGTTATGCAGAGGTACTTAGAACAATTTATAGACAGATTATTCTATTTACATTGCTCTTTCAAGCTTTTCTCTGCAGATTGACTGATTATAATAACGAGCCTCTCCTCTGATTGGTTGATTATAATAACGAGCCTCTCCTCTGATTGGTTGATTTGAATGGTTGGGGTCTGCAGTGACTGCATAGTTGTGACATCATAACCTCATAGTCCTAGCAGCTGGTTGAGTGTCTGAATGTGAGCTGCGTATATTTCTCTGTGGATTGAGAGTGTAGTATTTATGGAACATGTTAAAATGAGATATTAAAGTCCACCTTTCTGCAGCGTGGGGCCTTTTAAAGGAACCAGTAACTGCTCCAATGCTGCGTAGCTCCTTTTCTAAAGACACGATCCATTATAAAGCATAAGAACCGGCCCATTCTAACACTCGTGGTGTTGTGCTCAAATATCTCCCCGGGGCAACATGTGTTAAGCGTCTCTGCTGTGATTTGGTGTTTTATAAAAACACCTGTCAGGAGATGTGCTAAAGATGGAGCACATGAGGCGTGGGGAATGAAAACACGAGCAGGTGAAAAAACACAGGAACACTCGTGTAGATCAGTATCTGCGTGATGGACGTGGAGGGAGGACGGCTTCATGTGAGATATACACCGTGGATTAGAAGGAAGTGACATGATTGTGGTGAAGTGAGTCTGAAGGGTTCCAGCGTCAGAACCAGAAACAATAAAGAATCGTACGGAACAGAAATGTCCAGATATGAGCAGACAGCAGTTTGATTGGAATCAGGCTCCAGTTGGAAGATGTTGGATCTGCTGCTTGTTTTTTTCACCTCGTGCAGCTGTTGAGTCGCTGCTTCTCGTCTAATTCTCAGCGGATTGTAGAGCGATTTATTCCAAAAAACCGATAATGTTGGATAATCACCACAATGAAACCAGCAGATACTCAACGTGGTTTGATAACGTGACTCGACGTCTGATCAGACTTCTGGTCCTGGCTCCTGGTTCTGGAACCAGGACCGTGCTGCTTTCTGGTGGAATAGTCTTTGGTTTTTGAATCATCATTCGGTCTATTTGGTGAATCCAGCCTTGTTCGTCTCTAAATGCAGCGTTTAACTTCCTCTTTCTCGTGCTGTTTTCTGACCAAACATTTGGTTTCTCCATCACACCGCTGCAAACTCTTCGTCTCAGTGTTGTCATTTGCTGCCTCCTTCTCCTTCTGACTCATTTATGACTCGATTATATCACGGTTCCCAAGGAAAGAAAACAAATGCGGTTTGGAATCAGCACGGACTCCTGCTGGTCTGAACCCCCCTGAGCTGTAGTTAGTGTCTGGTTATGTTTAGGCACAGAAACCACTGGATTAGGGTTGTAGGATGCGGCGCAGGTGGGTTGAAGTTACGACTTCCCACCTCCATCATCACGGATACAACCGTCTCACAGGGATTAATATGTTCTGGCTCGTAGGCAGCTCTATAAACCAACACACTTGTCTTGTTCTAAGTCCAGGAAGCAGCGATGTAGTGTTGGGGGAACTTTTATGGCTGAATCCCTGCAAAAGAAAACACCACGTGAAACAGGATTATGTTGACTATGCTGTACCAGCCTGGTCCTTCTAGACTCTTCTGCTACATCCCATTAGTTCTGAACGTCTGTTTACTCTCCATTAACAACAGTTACCTCGGCTGAAGGCAGGAACTCTATTGAAGTTTGAAGCCATTGGGTCTGGCCCGGGTCATTGTGGATCTGCTGGACCTAATCACTAACATATGGTTGTGATGTATGTCAAGCTGCAGAAATGGACGGAAAAAACACTCACCAGGTTGTTCATTCATTTCATTTAGAAACGATGCTCAATGCTCCATAATGGACCAAATGGATTTGCTGCATCTTTCTTTTCCACCAGAACTGACCTATAAAACTATTATTGACCAAATACAACTCAAATGAGCTCAAAATCTTAGTGTGCATGTTGCTCAGATGGTGTTTTATTGTTGTATAAGGTAGTGACATGGGTTTAGTGAGTGGTGACTGCTCAGTTTATGTTGTACCTGTGGTTTAACCTCTTAAGTGGTACAGCAGAACTACACTTTAGTCTTTTGTGTCTTATGTCTGGAAGTTGTGTCTTGCATCAATTGACACCATGCAGGAGCCAATCAAAGCATGAGGTCAGGAGCTGTGGAGCCAATGAGCAACAACTACAAAGGTTTAACGACCTTTGGAGCAGCGAGACCCAATGGAAGTTTACCAAGACAAGACCATCCAAATCTGATGTAGCCAATAGGGAAGTTAGGGTCTGATTGGTTGGGGCGTTACCACATGGGTAAAATGCTTCTGGCCTGGTTAACCCTTTGCAGCAAGTCACCCTCTTTCCTACTATTCAATCAAAAAGGCCTTGAAAGGAATCTTTATAGTTATGATCCCATTGCTGTGTAGATTCTCACTCATCCAGGTCATTCTAGTGTCAGAGGAGTTGTATTCTAACAACCTGACGTCTTTCTTGAAGGTGTTTGACCTTTCATATAAAAGGCTTCTTCAGCTCTAGCCTGATGATGACACCAGGAGATATGTCTATGCATCATCAGGCTATAACTGAAGAAGCCTTTTGTCTGAAAGGTCAAACATCTTCAAGGAAAAGTCCAGTCGCTTAGGATCCAATTATAGTTCAGTTTTGCAAAGTTCGCATCTTATATATTGATTTCTATTGAGAGAAAATGTTTAAAAAAGGAAGTTCACGTATGATTCTGAGTGTTGAGGGAGAACTGGAAGAGTTCTGGCTTCCATTCCATCTCGGGACCGTTGCGTCTCTCGTTCTTTCTCCTTGTTTCTGGTCTAAGTTTTCTCTCCTCCGTCCAACGAAGGCTGAAACTGAGAAAACGAGAGCGGGAGTCGGGGTCAGGCACCTTGCAGAGACCCGATCTGAAACCAGGCCTGCGGCTGTTGGCTCGTTCTGCTGCTCCAAAACACCGGTTCTGCCAAGACATCTGGGCCTCTCTGATACGCTGCTGGACCAGCGGTTTCTTTTTTTTTGGTCCCTGATGTTGTTCCAAGTCCGATTATTATATCATTACATAAGCTGACGGCTTCACTGGAATCAAGACATGCAAAGAAAATAATGGAACCTTTGGTTGGTTTGGTGGCACATCGTCACTGAGTTAACTCCATTTATTAATATTTATGTTGCGTATCATTTGCAAGGGAGAATATTAAAATCACATATATTATTGGATGGAATCTAAAAGTCAACTTGCGTTTCCAGTCGATCGATGACACAGACTAATCCAATCATCTCCATATTTTAATGGCAAAATAACTCATTGCAAATTCCATGAATGTGTGAATGTTTTCCAGATAACGTGACACATCTCAGATTTGTCTGGTGATTGTAAGGAGATTGCGGAGTTAAAAAATGTCTTTGTCCTTTTCCAGACAGTTACTGTAGCTACAGCCACAACAGGAACGCTAACACGCTCTATAGGACGCCTGCGTCTCCACGCGAACGACTGGATGATGTGAACAACACGTGGGAAAAACAACACGAGCAACAACCGTAGCAACGAGGCTTCGTGTAAACACTGAGACGTGAGGTTTGGTGCTGAAAGAACGTCTGGAGACACGAGCCAAAGAGAAAAGAACGCACGGCTCCCAGACATCATGTCCATCGCTTCCGTTCCTGCCACAAAATATATGAACAAAGGTGTAATTTAAGGTTTTTTTAGCTCATTTACACTCAGATTTAGTGATGACGCTGGATTTAGAGGCTTGGACTGAGTGGAAATAACGTGCAGACATTCAAAAAGTGTAAATGAACAGAATCTAGTGTGTGTCAAAGTACAAGAAAACCACAGATGTGAGTATTTTCCAGTTCACACAGAACAAGGGTGAATATTTAGCTTCTTTCTTACGATAACTCTCCTGACACGTTTGCAACTCGTGACGTACGCCACACGCTACAAGTTACTTGAAAGGTGGAAGTTTTAGATAAAAAAGATCCTGTCGTGTACAGAGGTCCCATGTTTTAAAACACAAAGAAACTATGCTTAAAAAAAAGAGGTTGCCCCCACAATTTAAGAATGCATGTTAAAGGGCTTCTTGGCTGCCAAAAGATGAGCTAAGGCGCTAAAGAGATAAAAAAAAACATGTTAACGTGTCTTCTAGGAACAGAAGTATGTGCTAGAATTTCTTATTTGGGGAGTTAAAATGCCCTCTAGGAACCAAAACATGCACTAATGTCCCTTCTTGGCACCTAGAAATCATGTTAAAGTTCCCTGTAGGAACCAAAATCTGTGCCATAGTGTCCTCACAGCCAAATAAGCCAACATATAAAGTGCCTACATGAGCCCTAAACAGCATGTTAAATAACGTACTCTCTAGGAGCCCAAAAAGTGCCCTGTAGGAACCAAAATCTGTGCTTTAGTGCCTTCTTGGCAGCTTAAAACATTGTTAAAGTGCCCACTTTGGGGCTAAAAAGAGTCCAGTCCACTGGAGAATAGATTTATTTTTCCCTGGCCCCACTGTGAAAGCACAGGGATAAAATACCAGAAAATCACCAGAACGCCTGAAACACTAAACTGTCAGCGCTCGCTGTAGCATGGCGGCTCCAGTGTTTTTTAACCCAAAGGACCATGGCGTCTGTCACTTTCAGCCTCACACACTCACTCAGTCCCCCCCCCCCCCCCCACCCCCACCCCCCAGGTCTGGATCTGCCAGCCCACATCTGCCGACACACTCCAGCGACCCACGCTGCACTTGTTACCCCAGATCTGTATCGGTGCTACTTGCCTGTGCGTCAGCCTTGTTATCGGGGCTGTTTGGTCACCGTGCACCCCCCGCCCCCCCACCAACCCCCCCTCCCCTGTGAAGTCACCCAGAGGGCCAGATCAGAGCCAGCCAACATGTGGTTTGAGTTAGCGGCTCAGAAACAGCCTCCATACGAGGGGTTGTCCTCGTTCCCCCAGAGCTCGCTGGGTTGTGGACTTTATAATTGTGAGTGTACAGCTAATTGTGTGTGTGTGTGTGTGTGTAGTTCTAATCCTGCAGCAGGAAGTAAGGGTCAATTAAAAAGTCAGCACATTGTTTCTCCAGAGATTTCAACAAAAAAATAACAAAAGGACCAAAAAAGAATCTGCTGCACTTGGATTTTCTTGTTTTAAATTGGTACCAAACACACACACACACACACACACACACACACACACACACACACACACACACACACGCTGTAATAGATTACTCTATCACCAGGTAGACGTTTGGCTCCCGTCAGAGCTTTTTTTTTTATCTGTGCAGCATCACAGGAAGCTGAGAAACGAACCAGCTCGTTCCAGCTATTTTCTCCTTCTGATTGTTTGATTAACGTCTTGCTGCGTCACATCTGTGTTTTTTCCTTTTTCGTTGGCTCCTTGTTCCAGGTTCGCCCAATTTACCGCGATGCCGCTGCGATTCCTATCTCGCCCTCGTAAAATCATTTTCTGATTGAACAGAGAGCGATCTCTGTTTAATCTGAATGTGCACTGAAGCAGACTAAACATAATAGCACTCAAATAAGTTTAATTGGGTCGTGAAAATGAGTAATTGTGCCGTCAGCGGCGTGCATGAAGAACGATGAATCTGATAAGGTCAGTGGACGTGGATAAAATCAGCGGTCGGGTGGAATAAAACCACAAAAACAAAGAGGACTTATGAAAAATGGAGTAGCAGTCATAACAAAAAGCTTTCAGTCTTCAGGAGTCTCAACAGCGATTTTACACTTTACCACCTGCTGGATGTTTGCAAGGTCGTTCTTAGTTTGCAGGAATCACACCAATGTTTGTCTGCAGAAAGTTTCCTGTTTGTGTAAATGTGCTCAGTAAACTCTCATCTCCATCAATATATATGTCACCAATGATGTTTTATCCAGACTTTCTGTGTCTTTTTATTAGCCAGGAAACAGAAAGAGAGAGAGATCATTGGTTTTGACTCATGTTTGTAAATTTCACCAAAGCAGTTTAGTCCTGTTGGTTTTCATTGGAGTGAAATCATCAGTCGTGTTAAGGTGCATTAAATTAGGAGAACCGAGGCCTCCAAAAAGGTGTGGTCCCAGTCTGAGTGATTCTACACCAAATGACAAACCTGGTGAGAATGAGAATGAGAATGAGTGGGTACTGATTATTTCATAGATACTTGTAGGTCTGTGAAACGGTGTTAACCTCATTCATTGGTAAAAATAACACCTGTCCTCTGACTGGAATGATGCGTTATACGTCTTCATGACTCCAGAGCTTTTTTTGGAATTGGATATAATACAGAGGATGTAAAATACAGAGATAAGAACAAGTAGTGATGCCCTTTACTATGAGAAGATAAACATTAATGAAGCATCAAAAATTTGAAAATTTTGGTTCATTTACAGGTGTGAAAGCAAAACTAGCTAGAATCTATATGTTGATAAGTAAACATTTTATGGACAAAATAATCAAACTGATTGTCTAAAAGCATCCTATACTATTCAAGTTAGGCCATTAAACTAGTTAATCATTCAGTTTTAGATCTACATTTTTAAATATTGTTAGGGTCGGTCTCTCTATATGCTGACGACTCTGTGATGTTTTTGACATCTTTGTACTAATCATCTGATAAAGTTACAGACTTTTTTATAGAAGATTCTTCAAGTTATAATAAACAGTAAAAAGAAATACAGACTGTCTTTAAATACAATAAAATCTGATCATTGTCAGGTTTAAGCATGTTTTAAAAAGCCGTGATTCGAGAGCACTCATACCGTTTTGTGGTTGAAACCCATTTCAGAAAAGTGAGTGAAATGTGATCTGGCATCGTGGCCTGAACTTCCCTCGCGGTGACCCATCAAACAGCCTCGTTAGTAACTGGCCGTCCCACTGGGACCAATCTGTTTGTTGGTCCAGCGTTATATTTATCAACCGCCTGTGCTTCTCAGTGCCACTGATATCCTGGAGACGTGGAGTTTGATGGTCGGAGGGATGGATTATTTATTTGTGGGGGGGGTAAAGGTCACGGCGTGGCAGTGCGAGCTGGCATCAGCTGATATTCCCAGAGATGGAGAGACCTGCGTCTTTATATACCAGACCTCCTGACATGTTAGATCGTGGTGAACTTGATGCACTGAGTGGGTGATTTGGGAAAGTTCAGAATTAAACATTTCAGCGCCCAACATCTGGGAAGACTCAAAACTAATCAGTCAACACATTTGGAAGTGTTGTTTTACCCACGGAAGGTATAAATCATCGTGTGTTTGGCTTGATCACGTACACTGTCTACTGTTTGTGTCTTTTTCCCCGCTGCAGTTGGAGAGCGTCATCCACCACAGCATCAGGCCGGACCGCGCCGCCGTCCCCTCGCACGTCGTCAACAACCAGACGGCCGCCATGTTGGAGATCGGAACCAACCTGCTGACGCACACGGCCGAGCAGACGCGGAAACTCAACGTGGTCGAGGCCAAGGTCAGCGAAAAACGACACAACGACGTTGTCTGCAGCTACAGATGAAACAGGAAGGCTAACACGGCTCTATAGGACGTCTCCACATGTTGTAAACACATGAGTTTGATGGTGAAAGAACGTCTAGAGACCCCGAGTCCATGAGCCAAGGAGAAAAGTACGCACGGTTCCCAGATATTATGTCCATGACCTCCTTTCCTGCCACAAAATATATGAACAAAGGTGTAATTTAAGGTTGTTTTAACTAATATTCACTCAGATTTAGTGAGGAGGCTGGATTTGGAGGCTCGGATTGAGTGGAATTAAAGTGCAGACATTCAAAAAGTGCAAATGAACAGAATCTAGTGTGTGTCAAAGTACAAGAAAACCACAGATGTGAGTATTTCCCAGTTCACACACAATACAATAACTCTCTTGACATGTTTGTAACAACATGTCTGCACAAATAAAAAGAACTCGTGATGTACGCCACATCTCCTCGCATTGGCTGCACGATGCAGAATAAACACTTGGACTTGAAGGTGGAAGTTTTAGATTTGTTCACTTGAACGTTATAGAAGATCCTGTAGTGTACAAAGGAGCCATGTTTTGAAACACACAACCTGTTCCTGGGTGCCAAAAGATGTGCTTAGACGCCTGCTTAGGAGATAAAAAGCATGTTAAAGCGCCTTGACCTGCAAAACTTTCTGTAGTAAAAAGTGTGTTAAAATGCCCTTTAGGAGCCAAAACATGCACTAATGTCCCTTCTTGGCACCTTAAAAGCTTAGGAACCAAATCAGTGCCAAAGTGCCCTCACAGCCAAAAGCCTAAAGTAACCCTGGGAGCCAGAATATTTGCTAAAGTGCCTACATGGCATGTTAGCATGTTAGCATGTTAGCATGTTAGCATGTTAACATACTCTCTAGGAGCCAAAACATGCGCTAATGTAGAAACCAAAATCTGGACCTAAGTGCCCTCATGGAGTCAAAATCTTGATTGTGTCGTAGTATGAGAGTGAGAAACAAGGTTTTCCTTCCCTCCAGGTGCTGAACCAGACGTCCCGGATTGAGATCCAGCTCCTGGAGAACTCTCTGTCCACCAACAAGCTGGAGAAGGAGCTGCTGCTGCAGACGTCTGAGATCGGGCAGCTGAGAGACAAGAACAGGTAGAAAAACAAAACAGGCGAATCTGGGACGATTAGAAGCTTCATGGTTGTGGCTTTGGTTTGGAAAGTTGAGCGTGAGAGAAACATCAGACGTCAAATATGAATCACTGCTCCTACAACTCACTTGGTGCTTTGATGGACACCAAAAATACAGCGAATCAAAACTCTGAATCAAAACTTCCCAATCAGAACATGACATGAAATCTCACATGTATTTAGCATTTTGAGGAAACACGAATATTTGTCCTCCTTTAATCTAATATGATGAAGTTTGTGCAACTTCACTGCATTTCTTAGCATCAGATCTGCACAGGTTTTTCTCCTAATCTGAAAACCTCCAACTAACTTCATTAGTACTCGTGTAAATAGTGTTTCACACCATGTGAATGATCTTTGGCAAACAGGAATTCTTGATGTTGTGCAGTTCGATGATCCTCATCTCTCAAGCTGATGTTTTTCTCACTGCGTTAAACTTGTTTTATTTCTCTCCTCGTCGTTTCAGTTCTTGCACAAACAGCCACCTGATGTTATCTGGCTGCAGGCCTTCCCTGTTCTGTAGGAAATCAGTGAATTAGTGGGAGGAAGAGGAGAAGCGGGTAAACCCAGAAAGCATGTGTCGTATCAACACAGACTTGTTCAACCTGCTTGTGTCGGGCCAGAGGGAGGACACACTCCCAGACTATTGGTGCAACAAATCTGGTGTAATGCAGCAGGGGTTGTAAATCCTGAGTTACTCTGGTCTGGTTTGAGCCAGAAAACAGACGAACGGAGATTAACAACCTGACCATCATTCTTCCTGCTGGAGGAGACTGAACCACGTTAGCTAATGTCCACCAATAACAGGATTAATCACGTGTGTTCTGCAAGAGGAACGATTAGTTCCTGCAAACGATTCAAATTAAACAACGAATCCTCCAAATCTGATGCTTCTTTCAACGCTGCCTCACATGAGGATTTTAAATGAGTTCCACTCAAATGCTTCACTGCAAGAAATGAAATTTTATTTCAGGTTTTCCTGATTTTGGTCAATTAGAAATATCCCTAAAATAATTGAAAGGAGCTGAATTACCCACAATTAAGATAATTCTACAGAATATTTGATTATCTATAAATCGAGGAGCGTCTGTCAGTCTGTTTCTCTCATTTCTCTCTGAATGTTTGATGGATCAAACTCAACTTTTAGATATAGTTTAAGCATGGAACGATGGTACGAATCCTTTTTTGTGAATTTTTTCAGATGGGTAGTCTAAAAATCATTATTATACTATTATAATTAAGCTTAAAGTCCTGTAGGTGTTCTGTGGGGGTGTAGGGGGTAGTGTTCTTGCCTCATAAGCAGCAGACCCACGTTTCAGTCCTAGCTGAAGCATTTCTTTATATATAATATATTTTATAAGTAAAAAGTTTCTACAGGAACACAGACTTGGTTCCTCCATCAGCTTCATTAATTAATCACGTCTGTGATTTGCTTCAGTCAGGTCATGTTTATGACCTTTGACCCGGACGTCTGAGCTGGAGAATAAAACCAGTGAAAGATGGAAACACGTCTGCAGCTGAAATATTTACAATCACTGCGTTTTCAGCGTTTTTCATTGTGAGGAGAACGTTGAAATGTGTGTGTGTGTGTGTGTTCTCTGTTGGTGACACACAGTCACCATCAGAGAACTGAAACTGAAGCATCTGCTGCTTAGTCAAAAATGTACGTTTTGTGTTCATGTTGGTTTCCTATCATTTTTTTTTTTAATTTTTTTACAAAAATCACAAACTTTGTGATTTTATTTTGACACAAAATGTTAAATGTTGTATTAGAAAACAAAACACATGATAAATGTTAAATATTTAATTCATCTACAATATAAACTAGTTTGTAGCATGTTTTAATAGAGTTAAATTATCTGATACCAAGTTTTTAGGATTACACCACATGACATTTTGGATTTGTCATTTTTATTATTTAGTTTTATCAGTAATATAACTCATTTTCTAGCTTCATATATGAAAACACTTCACTTTATAGGTTCATATGAATGATCTGATCTGATTGGTTGTTGCTGTTAAACACACACACACACACACACACACACACACACACACACACACACACACTCACACACACACACACACACACACACACACACACACACACACACACACACACACACAGCAGGCTTTTCTGCAGCTTTTCTCTTTCCTCTGTAATTTACTGATTTCCTACGATGTGTTTTTCCTACATTTGTGCAGGAAGAGAAACGACGTGGTGAAACCGTCTCGTCCAATCACAGCTTGGCGTTTCTATCTCTGGTCTTTTATGGAGGCTGAAAGAAGCTGCTGCTGATGTTTTAGGTCATTGTTTGACCTTCTGTCTTTTTGCTCTTCCTCAGTCGCCTGGAGAGTAAAGTGAAGATGTTGGAGTCTCAGCAGAGAGGAGAGCTGGAGCACATGAAGGAGGAGAAGAACCGGCTGCAGGTCCGTTAACCACGGTTCATCACGACCCGTTAACGTTTGTAGCTGCAGGAATCAAACATACACACAATAAAAGCTGCTGTTTGCATCCTGAATTAAACACACTAAAGGAACCAGGAGTACAACCTCTGGACCAACAGATGCTGCAGATTTGGCAGAACTTCACGTCCCTGATCTGCAAACAAGAGTTTAGAAAATCCTTAAAAAATGAGAAATGCATTTGAAATTTGATCTTATTTTGTAGAGAATACGTCTTAGTTTGTGAGGAATTCAGCCAAGAAAAAACAATCGGCTCCGTCACTGGAAGATTTCTTTGCTTGATAAAAGATTTGATTTAATTTAGGGAGTTTGGCTCCTTTCTGTGTGTGTGTGTGTGTGTGTGTGTGTGTGTGTGTGTGTGTGTGTGTGTGTGTGTGTGTGTGTGTGTGTGAGTGTGATTGTGTGTGTGTGTGTGTGTGTGTGTGTGTGTGTGTGTGTGTGTGTGTGTGTGTGTGTGTGTGTGTGTGTGTGTACTGATTTATAGGGACGTTATGGTAAAAAGTAGAATATAGGAAGTTACAGGAAGGAAGTGTGGCTGTAAAAATGATGGAAAACAGTAAAACACTAAAAACCTGATACTGAGTTTTATAATAAATCCCAGAGAAGAACACCTGCATTCGTGTTTTTTCATGTAAAGTAAAGCTACAAACTGCATCCACATTGCAAAGATGCTGAAAACAAGTGTTTTTGGTACAAATAGTTCAATATTTATTAGAATTATTTTATTCCACTATTCGACTGATAATTAAATTATTTCAAGATTTCTTTTTAATTTCAGTCAATATTCGTTTTCTTAAAACCAAATAACCCAAATCAGGGGAAAAAAATCATTCAATTCAGTCATTTATAGCAGGAATTAATGTATTTAATTGGATATAATTTAGCTTATTTCACGTTTTCTTCCTGATTTGGGTCAGTTTTGTGTTGTTTTCAGTTTTAGATAAAGTATTTTAACATTTTCCTCCACTATTCTACCTCTATTCTCTGTATAACATCAGCATAAATAGATTCTGACTCTTCTGTGTCTCCTCACATGTTGTAGATTTATTCTGATTCCAGGTTTCAGTCCAATAACCTTTGTGTTTGTGCAGATATTCCACATGTATCATCATTTACAGCAGCAAACTGAAGTGTGAGTGTTTGTCAGTCTGTGGTCAGGACTCAGATGTCGGCCATCGAGTCTCTGGAGAAGCAGCTGAAAGTCGCCAGCAGCAACAACTCGGCTCTGCAGCGACAACACACACAGCTGATGGAGTCTGTGCACACACTCATCAACATGGTGGCCGCCGGCAGCACGGGTACACACACACACACACACACACACACACACACACACACACACACACACACACACACACACACACACACACACAGTGTACAACTGCATGTTACTGACAGTCGACATGGAAATAAAACTTAAATGCTTTTTTTCTGTTTGTGCATGTTGATGCATGTGTGTGTGTGTGTGTGTGTGTGTGTGTGTGTGTGTGTGTGTGTGTGTGTGTGTGTGTGTGTGTGTGCAGCGTCCCCCTCCACCCACCACCTGTGGAGAGACTGTGCAGACGCCTACAAAGCTGGTCAGTCCGTCAGCGGCTTGTATCACATCTACATCAGAAACAGGACGGAACCTGTGCAGGTAAAATAAAACTAGTGATGTCTCACTCTGAGGAGTTTTAATAAAATATAAAAACTAGTGATGTCTCACTCTGACAAGTTTTACTGAAATAAATCTAGTGATGTCTCACTCTGAGGAGTTTTACTAAAATAAAAGTCTCAATTCAAAATGTAGTTTCCTCATCTGTGATGTGATTTTATTTTTGTTGTAGAACATTGAGAAATTAACTAACTCAACTTGCCCCTTGATTGAATTTAAATGCCTCTGAATGCAGGAAAATGGAAATAAAATAAAATAAAATAAGATGCCAGGTCTCCCCATCTCCCCATTTCAGAAATGTGCAGCTTTGCTTTAAAACTTTCATGTTTTTCTTTTACATCCATGCACACCCAGAACGGGTGAATAACACATCTAAAATAATGCTTAAATATCTAAATGTATAAAATGGCTGGTGTCTGGTGGCTGTATAGTTGTGACATCACAGCTGGCATTAGTCCTGATGGCTCTGTTTTCAGGTTCTGTTTCAGTCTGTGTATTTTTCTGATTTCCTGCTAATCAGAAATAAATTAAAATCACACCTTCCACCACATTAAACCTTGTGGCTCTGGGTGGAAAATTCAATAGAATCGAAGTGGAAGAGTTTTTTACTTTCTTTATTTATTTCAGGCAGAATTTAATTGTCTCTGGGTCCAAGTGTTTCATCACATCCTTCATTAGATTTTCATGTGTTGGTGCGGTTTTCTGTTTCCAATCCAGCAGCTGATAAACCAGAACCAGCGAGGCCACAGTCCTGATAAGAACCTGAACCATCTGGGCAAAACCAAAACTCAAAAATCTCTGCTCCGTCTGTGCAGTTTAGTTTATTTTATGTGGACGGACGTCAGTATCTCTGTTCTCTGCGTTACCTCAGTCACAGAACACAAAAGAAGTTAAATTTAGAAAAAGGTTGGTGGAGATGAGGTGGTTTTAATGAGCGTCTGCTGCGATCGATGTCGTCAAATTACCTTTAATCACTCAGCGTTTTACGATGAATCCGGTAAGCGGCGTCGTGTGTGTTCAGAGACATCGAGTTCTTCCCTTCAGACTGATTCATCCAGAACTTAAAATAACAAACAGAAAGTTTAAGCCGTTCAGCCTCAGCGTCGGGTTTTCTCTGAGGTTTGGTCGAGTTTTAAAGCTGAGATCTGAGGTTCAATGTGTGTTTTAGGAGTATATATAAGTATATAGGTATTTAACAGATGAATCTTTTAACCAATTGGGACCAATAGGTCTGAGTTACACAGTTAAAAAAATATTTAAAATAATGTTCTTTACAGGTGGTAAAAATAAAAAAAAAATGCAAACATGGCACATTACACCCCAAAAATGTAGAAAAGTAGTTCCAGCTTGTTACTAAATCTACTTGTATTTGCATGTGTGCACGAAAGGAAAGTCAGGTCGATGATTTCAGTGATTTTAGGCTCGTTGTGAAGTTCTGAGTCGTTTTTATCCTGTGACTCTGATTTTTACTGTATATGTGTTTATTCTATGTAGTATTCAGTATTAAACATTCTAAACATTTTACTACTGCAGTGTAGTATTAGTAGAGGGTTGATGAGGTGAATAACAGTGACCCCCCACACACACACGCCCCCCCAGGTCTACTGCGACATGGCGACCGGCGGCGGCGGCTGGACCGTGTTCCAGCGGCGGTTCAACGGCAGCGTGGACTTCCAGAGGAGCTGGAGGGAGTACAGGATGGTGGGTTCTGGTCCTTTAGTCCAGATTAACGTCACATCCTGACCCCCCTGACCCCCCCTGACCCCCCTCTACTTGCAGGGCTTCGGGGACGTGTTGGGGGAACACTGGCTGGGCAACGAGCTCCTGTACCTGATCACCAGCCAGGCCCAGTACTCCCTGAGGGTGGAGCTGAGGGACTGGGAGGGAAACTCCACCCACTCCCAGTACGACAGGTTCACGCTGGCCAATGAGAGGCAGCAGTACAGGTAGGAGGCTGGGAATCATACTGGAATCATACTGGGAATCATACTGGGAATCATACTGGGAATCATACTGGGATCATACTGGGAATCATACTGGGAATCATACTGGGAATCATACTGGGAATCATACTGGGAATTATACTGGGAATTATTTTGTGGAATCATACTGGGAATCATACTGGGAATCATACTGGGAGTTAGACTGGGAATAGTACAGGGAATCATACTGGGAGTTAGACTGGGAATCTTACTGGGAATTATACTGGGAATCATACTGGGAATCATACTGGGAATCATACTGGGAATCATACTGGGAGTTAGACTGGGAATAGTACAGGGAATCATACTGGGAGTTAGACTGGGAATAGTACAGGGAATCATACTGGGAGTTAGACTGGGAATCATACTGGGAATTATACTGGGAATTATTTTGTGGAATAATACTGGAAATTGTACTGGGAATTGTACTGGGAATTATACTGGGAATTATTCTGGAAGATTGTACTGGGAAAGTATATTGGGAATTATATCCTGGAATTATACTGGGAATAATACTGGGAATTAGACTGGAAATTATACTGGGAAAGTGTACTGGGAATTATTTTGTGGAATAATACTGGGAAATTATTCTGGGAAATTATACTGGGAATAATACTACTGAATAATACATTACACTAATCATAAATCCATTCTATACACTGCACTGGGAAAGTATATTCGGAATTATATTCTGGAATTATACTGGGAATCATTCTGGGAATCATACTGGGAATAGTACTGGGAATTATTTTGTGGAAAAATACTGGGAAAGTATACTGGGATTAATACTGGGTGTAATACTGGGAATTATACTGAGAATATTACTGGGAAATTGTACTGGGAATCATACTAGGAATTATTTCCTGGAATCATACTGGGAATTATACTGGGAAGAATAAATCTGTCCACACACTTCTAAATGTTTAGTAATTGTATTTTTAACAGAAAAAACTGTGTTTTGTCAAATGAAAATAACTTTACACTAATCACAAATCCACTCTTCACATAATAATGAATAACGTGGTAAATGACTGTTCTGTGTATTAATTGTAATAGCTACATGGTGTACACATATATTTAATGTGATTCTACTTTATTATTCAACACAATATTTCAGAAGGAAATACTGGACTTTTTTATCAGAGCTTCAGCTCAGATTAGATGAGGTTATATTGTTTTATTTTGCATCGTAGTTTGGTCGTCACCTTTTGTCTTTGACAGAAAATCACTTTTTGCATCAGGAGATAACAGATGATTCGTTATGTTACCACAGCTGGAAACAGTAGCTGCTTATAGATGGAGCGTTATTTAACGGAGGAGGACATTACTACTTCACATAAAAAACATTCATTCTTACCTTGTCGAATTTATTCTCTATTCATTCTGCAACTTGTTTGTGTATAAAGGAAAAAAAATATGAAAGATTTTCAAAATAAAGCACCCAGTGCACCAGTAACACTTTAGTAATGAACACATAGTGGAGATACGACCATTCCACCACCATTATCCTAATGCAGTAATAATCACTAATAAAATATAATCACTAATAGTGATGGTGACCCCCCAGGTTGCACCTGCGCGGCTACAGGGGCTCAGCAGGACGCCAGAGCAGCCTGGCCACGCACGGGACCAGGTTCAGCACCCGGGACCGAGACAACGACAACTGTGACCACTGCAAGTGTGCGCTGATGCTCACAGGAGGTACGGAATCATAAAATACACATATATATATATATATATATATATATATATATATATATATATATATATATATATATATATATATATATATATATATCACCATATATATATATATATATATGGTGATCTAGTATTAAACAAGACAATAGATGTATGAATCATTTTTGGCTTAAGTAAATATCCATCCATCCATCCATTGTCTATCCCGCTTATTCCCTTTCGGGGTCGCAGGGGTCTGCTGGAGCCTATCCCAGCGCGTTAAGGCGAGAGGCAGGGATACACCCCAGATGGTCGCCAGCCAATCGTGGGGCACACACACCATTCACACACCATTCACTCTCACACTCACACCTATGGGCAATTTAGAGTTTACCAATTAACCTGAGCATGTTTTTTGTATTGTGGGAGGAAACCGGAGTACCCGGGGAAAACCCACGCAGACACGGGGAGAACATGCAAACTCCACACAGAAAGGCCCCAGACCCAGGCCCAAGGCGGGTCTTGAACCTGCGACCTTCTTGCTGTGAGGCAACAGTGCTACCCACCGCACCACCGTGTCGCCCTTTAAGTAAATATATATATATATATATATATATATATGGTGACAGACTTTTTATTATAATTGTTAATGTATTAATCAAATAAAAGGGTCATGTTACCTTAAATGTTGTACGTCCTTCAAAATAAAAGCCTCCTGTATGTGTATATATATGTACAAACACACACACACATATATATGTATATATATATATATATATATATATATATATATATATATATATACACACATATATGTGTGTGTATATATACACACACATATATGTGTGTGTATATATACACACACATATGTGTGTATATATACACACACACACATATATATATATATATATGTGTGTGTGTGTGTGTGTGTGTGTGTGTGTGTGTGTGTGTTGCTGAAGTTACTTATGTTAAGAGTTTAAATGACAACACATCAGACGTCATAACAACAACATCCGTGTCTTTAATTTAACACATTTGAACATAATAAAATAATAAACGTTCAAATGATCCAATTTTTCTTTAAAATCAAAAACAGAGCAGCAGATTGAACAGAACCTACTAAATAAGTCACATGTTTAATTCTCAGTGTTGGATTCTTCTCTGTGGGATCAGTGTGTTTTTCTCTTTTCCTCTCAGTAAATCTCAGTAATTTCTGCTGATATCAGGTTTTTCCTCAGATTAAACTAATCGTGATCAGGACTACAGAACTAAAGTCGTGTTGGTTTTGGCTCTTTGAGAAAACGCAGCTCTAAAAATCTCCACTTTATCGTGACGTATTTACTGATTTATGATAATAATAATAATGATGATGATAAATATTGTTTAACCATGTTTTTCTGTGGTGTTTTTATTCCTGGCTGTTGATCAGATAAAACAATCTGACACGAGTTCTAAGACATTATTCACTTTATTATTAACTGTATATTATAAACACAGATTGTTGTTAAGTTCATGTAAAACAAAGTTCCCGTTTTTTGCTGGATATATATACATCATCTTTGATATTTAAATCCTTTGCTTAAGTACAAATGTTAACACAGTCATGTACAAATACACCATTACAAGAATAAATCATATTTATTGATGCTGTAACATTAAAAAACAATAAAAATAAAACAAAGATAACAAGAAACACGAGATAAAAAGTCAGATCATAATGGCTAGATTTAAAATATACTTTATTTAAAACCTAGAACAACAGCAAACTTACCCAAAAAAGGAAAATAACTGAAATATTCTAAATTATCTGCAATAAAAAGTTCAATAATTAACAATAAAGATGAATTATTGTTCATAAAATGCTGTAAATCACTGAGGATCATTAAGAACATGAAGAATATTTTCTGTAAATGTTTAAAAGGAGATTATAAAGGAGCCAATTAAATAATCCCACAAACAGCTCCAATCTAAATAAATCTCTAAATCTACTGATATTATATTAAACTATTTTATTATTGTATTGATGATGTGGATATTGATGATATATATTGATGCTGTAACAGGAACATTGGGTTTTACTGCAGAGAAAATACTTTATTTAGTTGGAGCTCAGGTTTAACATGGGGTTTATCAATGAAGTTTTTTTTTGTTTCAAGGAGTTTTATTGACACTTATCTATTTAAAGTTGAGGTGAGACTGAGTTTTATTCCTCTCTCCTCATCATTCCTGGTCCTGGTGCTGGTCCTGGTGCTGGTCCTGGTCCTGGTCCTGGTCCTGGTGCTGGTCCTGGTCCTGGTCCTGGTCCTGGTCCTGGTCCTGGTCCTGGTGCTGGTCCTGGTCCAGGCTGGTGGTTCGACGCCTGTGGGTTCTCCAACCTGAACGGCATCTACTACACGGTGGGCCACAACATCCGGAAGCTCAACGGCATCAAGTGGCACCACTTCAGGGGTCCCAGCTACTCGCTGAGGTCCACCTCCATGATGGTCCGGCCCTACGACTTCTGACCCCCCACGGACTCCTGACGTGGATCCACGTCCGTCCAGGGTCCAGCTGGACTCCCTCATCCTGGACCTGGTCTCTGAACCTGCTGCTGATTCTTCAGCGTCTTCTGCTGCTCTTTACCTTCATGAATTCATTCAGATACTGTTGGACTCTTTCAGGAATTTGCTGGAACGAGGAATTCTGGGAACGTTGGAGGAAAAACGAGAAACAGAAACGTCGGAAAAACGACTTTTAGCCTCAAGTGATGAAACTTGGGTTAAAGACAGAAATAAAAAACAGATCAACCCAATCTCTGACTAACCTGTTGACCGTCAAATTGCATTATGGGTAATGTAGGCGCCAGGTTGGGATAAGGAAAAATGATTAAATGGATTTTTTTACAAAGATGATATCTCTGGTTTTGCTGCATCGGTTTATTTTTTTTACTTTTCGTTGTGAGCATGAAAATGTTTTTGAGCTGAATGAGCGTTTTATGGAAGTTTATCACTTAGTGTGAGTTGCTGACTTTATTTTGAAGGATGATGAACACAGGTCGTGTTTTATTTTGAAGGATGATGAACAAGATTGTGTTTTATTTTGAAGGATGATGAACAAGATTGTGTTTTATTTTGAAGGATGATGAACAAGATTGTGTTTTATTTTGAAGGAGGATGAACACACGTTGTATTTTATTTTGAAGGAGGATGAACACAGACTGTGTTTTATTTTGAAGGATGATGAACAAGCGTCATATTTTATTTTGAAGGATGATGAACACAGATCGTATTTTATTTTGAAGGAGGATGAACACAAGTCATGTTTTATTTTGAAGGATTGTGAACACACGTTGTATTTTATTTTGAAGGATGATGAACCCAGATCGTGTTTTATTTTGAAGGATGATGAACACAGATCGTGTTTTATTTTGAAGGATGATGAACACAAGTTGTGTTTTATTTTGAAGGAGGATGAACACAGGTTTGTTTTATTTTGAAGGAGGATGAACACAGGCTGTGTTTTATTTTGAAGGAGGATGAACACAGAAAGACTCATGTTTAATTGAATAATAAATCAGAAAAAAATGATAATTGTGTAAAAATGTGCATTTTAATCCATTTCTTATTCAACGTGAGGACAGATTTGACTTCAGGATTCATGATAAAAGTGTTGCATCGAGTCATCGGACGCATCAGAACTGATGGATCAGGAAGTCCTGGTCCTGGTCCTGGTCCTGGTCCTGGTCCTGGTCCTGGTCCTGGTCCTGATCCTGGTCCTGGTCCTAGTCAGGACAGAATCTTTACTGTGTCTGTTGTTAACTAACTGTTTATAATAAATGGAAAAATGACAAATAACTGAAGGTGTCATTTTTATCTTTATTATTATTATTATTATAACCATGAACGTATTTTCACTTTAATCCTTCACAATCTGAAAAAAAATATATATATATATATATCTTTAGCACAACTAGTGCAATATTGGATAAAGTTATATGAAATATCTCATTTCATTTGCAGATAATTTTAATTATTTCAAGTTTTACAAAGAATTTGAGATTTAAAAAATGCAATAATATGAGATAAAAAGTCCATAATATGAAGTTCATTTATAATAGTTTATGAATTAAAAAAAAAGTAAAAACACATGCTATCAACTAGTTTTATATTCTAGGTGGATTAAATATTAAATATTTCTCATTATTTTGTCTTAAATGACTGAATTACAGTAAAAAGTAATGCATTAGTGTAATGTATTATTTAGATATAACACACTGTTCCAGCCACTGTTAGATTATAATTATAATAGATTTTAATGACAAACATAAAAAATGCATATAAATAATATATGAAACCTTTTTGACAAATTTGTTGTTATTTCACACTATGCAAACTTTTTAAAACGATAAACACAAACACCTGAGGCGAGTTTCGTTGACGTCACTCTGCAGATTTCATGAATCAAATGTTTCTCTGGGTCCAGGAACCAGTTCTGTTCGTAATCCTAAAACGTTTAATAATGTCAACATGCGCTGAGATGAGTTCATGCAACAACATCCTGCGTCTTCCTGCTTCCAATAGCTGCCGGTGCACTTTGTAGCTGACAAATAAATCCTGTCCAGCTTTTCAACATGTGTTTCTGTGTTTCTGTGGACAGAGGATGCTGAGTTGTTCTATTAGTGTCACAGTTTGTTATATTCTGTTCTGCGTTTTTTCCCTTTTTCAGGTTTAAACTTTCTAAAATAATTGACTGCATATGTTTAGCGAAGCTTTTCCATTTAATTGTAAGTGTTTTCAGTATTTAGTTCAATAAATCATGTTAATAAAGCTGTTTTTCTCTCAGCTGTGCAATGAAAAAGGGAACAAAATAATGATTTTTTAAAAACAAATATAAATGTGTTAAAATTCTGCATAATTGAATTATTCTGTGATTAACGTGTCTTATCATGCTAATTATTATCTTTGCACCAATGTGGCTTTCCTCAGTGAAATATAATGATATTGATGCATTTTTGTCAAGTACATTAAGTTTCTTCAATATTTTATCATTTTAGAGTTAGAAAGACATTTAAATCCCAAACATTCCTAAACCAATACAACTGTTGTTAGGTGATGATATTGGTAAAAAAAATATAAAATAAAAGTAACATAATTCGGATCTAGTGTTATTATTTATTACATTGCTTTTCAGTAGATGCTGAAATCATCAGAAAATATTTTTAAATCAGCAACATAAAAAAATTATAATATATCATATTCTTGTGTTTTCAGGTAAATTTGTTCCTCCAGATGCTGGAGAAATCCACAGAGAAGACGAGGAGGAGGATGCAGAAACATCCAGGCTAGTTAGGTTTTATTTCCTGTGGTGCAGACACGTTTTAAAATAAGGTTTAATTAAAGTTTCAATGTTCAAACCTGCTGATCAGAACTCTGCTGCCACCTGGTGGTCAAACACTGGAACAACAGCACAGGACATTAACCAGGGTGTGTGTGAGTGTGTGTGTGTGTGTGTGTGTGTGTGTGTGTGTGTGTGTATGTGTGTGTGTGTGTGTGTGTGTATGTGTGTGTTGTAGAGCATGAGTGTAACTTTGTGTCAAGTGTGTCTGTGTGGTGTGTGAAAGAGAAAGTGAGTATGACTTTGTCTCTGTGAGAGTGTATGTGTGTGTGTGTGTGTGTGTGTGTGTGTGTGTGTGTGTGTGTGTGTGTGTGTGTGTGTGTGTGTGTGTGTGTGTGTGTGTGTGTATTTGAGCATGTAACTGTGTGCTCTCTGTGTGTTTATGACTGTGTGGTGTGGGTGATTGTGCAAGTGTGTGTGTGACAGGAAGAGTATGACTGCTTGTGTGTGTGTTTGTGTGTGCATTAATGAGTGAGAAAGTGTGTGTAACTGTGAGTGTGAGTATGTCTGTGCAGGACTGTGTGTGTGTGTGTGAGACTGAGTGATTAATGATGTGTGTTATTGTGTGAGTTTGTGTGTGTGTGTGTGTTTTAGTGTCTGTGTGTCTTGTGTACATAAGCATTCCTTCTTTTGTTTTTCTTTCTTTCTTTCTTTCTTTCTTTCTTTCTTTTCATCCTCTTATTTCTTCTGAAAATTTTCTTTACCTAATACGGACGTATTATATATTATATATTTTATTATATATTTAATATTTATTTGTATATCAATGCACATAAATAAGTAAAATATCATAAAGTATTAAACTTATAACGTAAATCTCTCAGAGTGTCTCGTGCCCCTCTGCTTGACCTCACATGTCCTGACTTTGCTTCAACAGCAATATTTTTTTATTTTTTTTCCCTCGGAAGCACCCGTAGAAGTTGTTCCGGTGGGTGAACGCGTTTGACCCGCCCTACCCCGCATCTGATTGGTTTATCTTGATACTGCTACCCCAACTCTAACCAATCGCATTCCTCATACAACGAGCACTAACCAATCAGCGACAGTGTAGGGCGGGGCAAACTACGTCATCTCGTCTTTTCTCCGGCTCCCTGCTCAGTGTCTCCCTCTGTTAGCGTTTCTGTGAAGGTCGTAAGTCAAACCTGTGAGTATTTCACCCTCCTGAATTCTTTAAAACACATTAGTCGAGGTGTTAATTTGGGCTTTAACGCTGTCAACTGAACAGTAGCTCCTGGATTTTTGTACAAAATCTCCGCTTTCACTCACATGCCGCTTCCCGGTTACCTGATAGCTGACGTTAGCTTAGCATAGCTTAGCCGTAATGCTAACGGAAGCTGCTCCGCTGCCTAAATGTTTATAAAATGTTTGTTTAAACCATTCAATAATGTTTTAGGCAGCAAAAAAAATCGAATCTATTGGTAAGAAACCTCCACTTTTATTTATTATATATATAACACAGCTGATTTTTCCTTTTTTGTCATTTTTTTCAGGTTTGCTATTGATAACATTGATGTTTAATATTAACGTCAACGTCACATGTTAAAGTCTTAAATATTAAGGTTGTACTTTACAACAGGTCACAGAGGTCACATGATACTTCCAGTGGTGGGGAAGTGTTCAGATATTTTACTGCAGTAAAAGTACCGATACTGCAATTTATAAAAACTCGATTTTTAGTAGAAATGATGCTTGAAAAGAGGTAAAAACCTGTATTAATGCAGCTGTTAACAGCTCATAGACATGTGATGTGAATTAAAACCTCTGGTTTCATCTTCAACCATGTGTTGTCTTTTAAAAGCTTGTTGTTTTATCCATTGAGTCTAAAGCTGTTAGGAAAAAAAATGTGGAATATTTCTCTCTGAAATGTACTCGTGTACAAATACCTAAACATTAGGTACAAATACTTATAAATGGACTTTATTTACATTCAACCAATGATCATGGACTGTAAGGCCTGTCCCAATATTTAATTACAGCCACTAGTCTGGTTTATTAATAATCCTGTAAAAATGTAAAGTCACAATGATGTTAAATGACATTACTTTATCCTAATCTGTATTATATTAGCTGTTATCAAGTATAAGGCCTACGTAGTATTACAAAAGCAAAGGTTTACGATACTTCAAGTGTCTTAAAATAAAAAACATTTTTTATCCAGTCCTGCAGTGCAACAGAATATTTAAAAGGACGATGGCGTCATCCATCGATTCGACCCCAGAATGACTCATGAATGATGTATATGTGATTTATAGCTTTCAACCATATTAATTTACAGTATCATATTATTAATCATATCGGATATCCGCTTAATATGATTGACTCAGACAGATGAAATCTGACATTTGGGTCAGATGAGAAATTCAAATATATATGAAATTACAGTTTTAAGAAGCATTCATCAGGTTTCCTGTCGTTTAAAAGTCCATCTGTGCCATTTATTAAAAAAAATCACTATTCTTGTGCAATTTTGACACAAAATGTCAAATAGTGTAAGCTAAAATGATAAATGTTAAATATTGAATCCAACTAGAATATAAAACTAGTTGATACCATGTTTTTCATAGTTTAAAACACTTTAATGGAGTTAAACTATCTGGTACCAAGTTTTTCAGGGTTATACCACATGATATTTCTGACATTCACATAAGCTTCATGTGTACTCTGAAGGATGTTTTTAATATCCAGCATGAACAGGAGGATAATTAACAGCGAGGAAACCTTTCACTGTTAATTCGGATTGTTATAAGATGCACTTGAATAATTATGAAGCAGGTTTCAAAGATTTAAATAGTTTTAACCAAGAATTGTGACTGACTGTAATATTCAGTCATAAATTTTAATCACTAGACAGAAACTGTCATTTATGCAAAGCAGTTCACTGTGATGTATTATATTACTGAATGCCGGTTTTCTTGGATAATTGAGATTAAATTCTTGATATATGCAGGACCTTATCAGACATTTTTCACTCGGCTGGAACATTTAGATAAATTCAGTCGTGTGATGCAGACCAACCACATGAGAGCAGTGTTGGTCTCTCCCTGTTCTATTCTGTTTTCTACTGGACAGTCTCTACTGAACCATATAAACCACCATTCATACAACAATGGTCCACTGTTGCCTCAAAATTCAAAGTCTGTAGAATTAAATTTTATATTTAACAGTAGATTTGTCAACTTGCATTAGAATGTTGTATTTATTGAGCCCTGAAAGATTCATACTGACGTCACATTTTTGTTCTTTACCTCTAGTCTGCAGAAGTAAATGATGTTGGGCAGAATTTATGCTGAAAACATTCCTTTACAGCTGATAATGAACTTGAAATGTAGAATAGCATGCAGCAGTAACAGTGTGACTGTACGGTTTGTGGTGAATTCAGTGATGCATCGTTTGCTGTTGTTTTTGGCATATGAGACCTTAAAGTTGTGCAGTAATTGTTTAATTAAATTGTATTGGTGCAGTTTATAAAATTCTAATCAAAAATTGAACCTAGTACAAGGACCAAGTTACAGTGCTGTGGGAATTAATAAAGAAATGGCATCAATAATAAACTAAAGCAGAAAAGAAAAGTCTGAAAAACACTGAGATCTGCTCCAGTTCTTCCAGAAAGACCGGTGTGTTACTGAGTCTGAAATGTTGGAGACAGAGAAATTAAAGACATTACACCACAATCACTGATAAGACCATTTATGTAGTTTTATTTTTAGTATCATATGGTTTGACATGGTCAGTCAAAAATGTTTAATTAAGGATTTAATTTTATTTTTTCATTTCAGATGCACTTTAAATCTTTTCTGTTAGTTAATAAAGCTATTCTTTGTTGGAAGTTGGTCCATATTTCTTTCTTTTTTTATTCTCTTATACGTTAGTAAGGACACAGTGTTATACAGAGGTACTAATAACAATTTATAGACAAATTATTCTATTTATAGTCATGCGGGGGGGGGGTGTTTTCTTCTTCCACCGGGGGCAGAAAATAATTGAGTAGCACTGGTGTAATCTAATGTAAAGTGTTTTTTTCCTCTGCAGGTGACAAACATGTCGCTGCCCAAGCCCATGATGAGAGGGATGCTGAAGCGTCGTATGAGGATTCACATCCCTCTTGCCTTCGCCGTGTCCATCGGGCTGTCTCTGGCGTACAAGGTGACGTCACTTTTAAATTCACTGTCTGTCATGCAAGCAACAAAAAAGACAGGTGTGAGAGGCTTTGTATTACAATTGTTAATTTATTAATCAAATGTAAGTGCAAATTAAAAAAATACATTAGCATAATAGATTTAAAGTATATATAAATTTTATACAGTAATTTAAATGATAGTGGTGTGTGTGTGGATAGACACAACTATTTTATAATTGTCAATTTATAAATAAGTGTCACAGTATCAAAAGTAATGTTTGTACTGTAAAAACAAATACTTATAGTAGTAAATCTGTATTTTTTGTGGTGGTGGATCACATTAGAGTAAGATGTTTGCATTGATTTATTCTGAAGCATAAATCCAACCCGTTCCATTATGACTGTTAACACCTGCATGATCGGCTCCTTTTCCGTCTCTGAGTCGTTTTTTCTTTTGTTTCCTTCAGTTCATTGTGGCGGATCCAAGGAAACGGGCCTACGCCGACTTCTACAAGTACTACGATGTCAACAAAGACTTCAACGAGATGAAGGAAGCCGGAATCTTCCAGAGCGTCAAACCCTCTGGGGAGTGAAGAAGCTGTGAGTCGGAAACCAGAAGAGGCAAAGCTTTCAGTGGCGTTCACAGCATTAGGAAAAGCTAAAAGCTGTTTTACTCTATTGTTCTAGTGTATCTAATCTATTCTCCTTGTTTGTTCTTCTACCAGGTTCTTCTGTCATTCATTCCCACCCTGAAGATGAAGTTCCTTCTTGCCCCACTGGATGTAATTAGCTGATCAGATGTGAACTTCGCTATGCTGTTATGTTCCTCTGAAATAAACTATTCTATTAATATTTGAGCCCTTTTGTCTTTATTTTTTTTAAGATAATGTTCATTGTCCCATGCAGTTTGTGTGAGAACCTTTTGTGCATGCACCACATGTAGAAGTTAATTTTGTTGAATATGTGTAACTAGCTATCTACTGTCTAGTAGCTTATTACAGCCTATTAACATTTGACTTGATTGTTTAAAACTAAAAAGTTTCGTTTGGGGTTAGGTTTAAAAAAAAAATGCATATATATTTTCATTTAAAATTCACTACTAAAGCTAAAGTTGAAAAAAATCAGGATTGTAAGTAATATTTTCTTTTATATTGTTTGATAAAAAGAAATATGAAATTCTATGAAAAAGAGGATTAATGCCCATTTTTCTACTGGCCAGAAATTGTCTTTATTGCTAGTCTATAATTTATTATACTACTTTACTATTATAACCTAATATGTAATAATACAGAATGCAAACTGCTGCTTATTAAACCTCACAAAGCAATATTTCAACACGTTTTTTTTCTGTGCTGTAACACCCACGTCCTCATTTTGATATTTAAGTATTTGACAGCTGCTGTCAGCAATAGTTACTTAAGGTAACCAGTCATAATTTTTCTTTATCCTCTTTATGCAGTTTAGTGAAAAATACTATACTACTATATATTATTAAGGTGAACCATCTCTATTGTGGATTTATTACTCTTATGGAGAATATTAATAGTGGGGAGCTGCACATTTTGGTTAAAGGGTCAGTGACAAACAATGTTTGGCAGGGTGAGGAAAATATTCACATGGAATGTGATTTTTTGTTTTGTTTTTGAACACATATATATATATATATATATATATATATATATATAACATGTATAACAAACAGGTGTGATAGACATTGTAGTTTCAGCTTCCAAAAATGATTTTATAATTGTAAATGTATTATTAAAAAATAATAAATTCATAGTAAGTATTTCATATTGCTGCACATTTTGGTTATAGGGTCAGTGACAAATAATGTTTGGCAGGGAATATGATTTTTTTTTGACAAGAAATGTCAAATGATTTGTGAATGAAAGAATGACAAATTTAGAATATTTAATCCACCTAGAATATAAAACTATAGTTTATATATATATATATGTGTGTGTATTTAAAAACAATTTATTAAAACCCTTTTAAGAGAATAAGATCATTTTTTTGTTTTTGAACACACACACATATATATATATATATATATATATACACTAGTAACAGTACTCTCGTTACTCCCCGCCCCCCTCGCGCGCCCTTTGTTCGCGCCGCCTCCCGCCGTGTCCTCGCGACACTTCCGGGTTTCCTCCAGTGGACTCTTAACGGCGGCTTCTTTTCCCCAAAGTTGTCCGGACACGCGAGGAGGATGAACCCGGCGGCCGGGAGCCTACAGCCGGGTGGAGGAGTGTGAACCCAGACGCAGACCCGGACTTTTTTTTAAATTATTTTATTTTATTTTTTTAATAAAACAACATGAGGAAACAGACGTTACGCGCTCCGCGGCGGCGCTAGCTGCTAGCTTCGCTAACGGTCCGTAACGCCGCTGTTACAGAGCGTAACGCCGGGGTTTGAGAGGCGCTGCCCGGTCCGAGTCGGACCACCGACCACCGAGAGTGTCCCGCGGGCAACTGTGGTGGTGGGGGGGGCAGGATAACATGGAGAACAAGGTCAAAGTCCAGATGAGGCATCACCCCCGCAGGTGAGTGAAGACGCAGCGGGAAGCGGACACCGGTGTTTCGGTTTGACGGGGGACCGTGTTAACCGGTGACTTCATTTAAAGCTATTCCGTTCAGTAAAAACAGGTCAAAAAGCGTGAAATGTGCCCAGAGTAAGACAGAAACGCACCAGAGTAACTTATATTGCATCAAACTTTATTTTTTAATAGAATTTTAAAACACTTCTTAATGAAGCAGTCACCAGTTAACACGGTCACTGGTTAAACCGCAACACCTGCTGTCATCATTGATTTCATCTAAAAAAACTAACCTTTAAATTAATAAAAAATAAATAAGCCTCTGTCAGTGGAGACTAAAATTTCATCCTAAATTATTAGTAGTTCTGTTCACGTTTCTTGCACATAAAAAACAAACACAGATCATAAACCCTATCATCATCATAACAGATTTATTACAGTTTTATTATGTCAAAGGAGTATACTTAACCACATGCAAAACCTAATAGCTATAAAATAATAATATGCATACTGACAGCATGTAAACTGGTTGTAATATATGCATATTATTTTTATCTTTTTATTAAAGACACAATGCATCCTGAACATTTTTCCATCTCATTTTCCTTCCTGGTTGGGGCCAGTAAAATCTTAAAATTATTTTTTTATATTTATTTTAATTTTGCATACTAAAATTTTTGTTAATGAATAATGAAAGGAAAAAATCTGTGGAGGAGTAACAGAAAATGGGTGAAATGCATTTGTGGTATTCTAACATGTTTTTTTTTTCACAATTGTTGTGAATGTGAAGAAGTTGATTTCAACATGACTCACGTTGACCTTTTCTAAAAGCTTTGGTTTGTCCTGGAAACCCAAAGTTGAAGGAAATGTTTGATGCGTTTTTACCCACTTTTTTACAAAGCTGCAGATTGAACCTAAATTTTTTTTTTTTTGTCCACAACCCAAAGATCATCAGTTTACTATTATAGAAGAATAAAGAAACCAGGAAATAATCAGAGAACAGAAGCTGGAACCAGAGAATTTGGATTATTTTTCAAATGAGTTAGTGATTAATGTGAGTTGGCAACTCATCCATTTACTGGTTGCAGCTCTACATATAAATGTGGATTTATTTATAAAGGGAAAACAAACAGCCCTTTTACCAACAAAAGGCAAATAGAACAAGCTGCATGTCGGTGTTTCATAATATTGTTAACCATTAGCACACAGCTGGTTTAACTTTAAACATTATTCACCCAGTTTCAGCCGCTCTAATAAAGCCTCCTCTTACAGCATAAACGGTGTTCCACCACTTATTATTCTAAGTTATCACTGCCAAGTCGCTGCTGATCCCTTCACTTATGTCAGTTTATAGGTTGTAGAATGAAAAGAACAGAAACATTAAGACACTGACACAGAAGTTGTGATGTTTTGGTTAAGAATAAGACCAAGAAACACAATAAATTATTATATTTAAGAACGATCACATATAGAGCTGCAAAACTAGTTGATTAATCAATTGGTTGCTCTTTTGTTTTGACAAAAAAGACGTGAAATGTCCGAATTCTCTGGTTCCAGCTTCTGTTCTCTGATTATTTCCTGGTTTCTTTATTCTTCTATACCAGTAAACTGATGATCTTTGGGTTGTGGACTGTTGGTTTGGACAAAAAAAAAGGCAACAACTAATCAATTTATAGTTGCATTAGTAGATTAATCAACTATCAAAATCATCATTAGTTGCACCCCTAATAAGGTCTATCCCATTTTTATTATCAAGAACTTTGCTGTCAAAGTTTTAGAAAATATCAAGAATGTCTTATTTCTCTGAACATATTATGTCTTTAGTTGTCTTGTTTCCTCCAGAAACTAAAGAAATTCAGATTAATTTCACTAACAGCACAACACAGAAAAGCTTCAGATCTTCACATTTGAGAAGCTGCAAACATCAAATCTTTATCTTTTTTGCTTTAAAAAATGCTAAAACATCCACTGCTGCTTCCTGTTTGTCTTTTGTTCAGTAGTAGACTAAACATCCACACACAATCTGATTAACGTATGTAGGGGTATTGAATTCACAAGCTGTGTAGTAAAGATCAGTGCTTCACTTATAATTCTAGCTATTAGCATAACCTCTTGAATTATGGTTAAATATATCCTGAAGTCAATCTTCAGAAAAGTAATGATTATTTTACTTAAAGATTTTCTCCTTCCAGCTTGTCTCATGTGACGTTGGACTGCTTTTCTTTGCCATACATGACATGAAACTTTGGACTTTAAAGTAATGTTTAAGATTATGTAAAAGAAGCCAAAGTTCTATATTTTCAGATAGATGGTGGTTAAAAATGATTTATTGATTAATCAACTTGGGGGTTTTCCCCTCAGGAAACGGGTCAGTGGAGATCCTGACATGTCTCCTCATGTTGAATGCAGACCCGAACCATGCTTATTACATGTAGTATATGGCTGTTATACAAGCAAAATAAATCTGATGCGTAAAAACAGGCTTTAAGGTAGAAAAAAAAACAGAAAAATTATTAAAAATATAGAAAAATCAATGAAGACTTTGAATGGTGACACTTGAAATAAGAAATGAAAACTGAAAGATGAGTGAGGATAGTTGCAGGTTAAGTTTATAAACTGGTTTGTTTGCTCAGTTGAATGTGTGTGTGTGTGTATGTGTGTGGGAACTGAAGAGTTCCTATTTTGTCTACTTATGAAGAGGATGTTGTTAAAACACACACAGAAACACACACACTCTCTTGTTATCATGTCCACCCACTCATCCAGTGTTTCCTCATAAAGTTGATGTAAGACTGGAGTTTCCACCTATTTTAGTCGTGTGTGTGTGTGTGTCGTCCTGTCAGAATCCAACTGATGTCAGTCAGTAAAAATGAATAAATGGAAAAGAAATGTTGTGGTATGAACAGTGTGTGAATTATGCATTTTTAGATGAAAACCTATAATGGTCACAAACAGAAACTCGTGAATTGCTTAAGCAGCATCTCTGCTATTAATGTTCTGAGGAAATGTTCAACATATCTGTTGTAAAACCAGATTTTTATGTTTAATTGTTTTTGTAAATGGATATCACAAGATAAAAGTGTTGTTTGGTTTTCGTATCAAACTGTGAGTCTTTACCAAAATAGTTTGCTGTGAATAATGTGGCCATAAAACTGTTATTGTCAGATTGGGTTGCTCTGGATTCACAGAGCTGTGAACGGAGTCTGTGTTATTTATTTCTGTAAAATAATTGTGAATGGGCCAAAATATGAATAGACAGCCAATACTAATGATTCGTCTGGACCTTGCTAATATAAAATACTTTTCTTTGAATAATAACGATTTTAAAGAAAGATTTCCACAGAAAAAATACTTTTAGTTGGTGGTTCCTAGAATTACTGAAGAGTCCAGAGTCTATGAAAACGCTGGAGTTTTCCTCTTTTTACATCACTGAAAATAAACTGTGTGTCCACACCACACATGTAAGTTTATTTAACTTTAGAGACAGTTGTGATGCCACAATTCCTGCTTGTTTGCACATGACTTAAAGTCAGATTGACTGAGCAGAGAGGGACGTTCCTTTGTCAGCACACACACCAACAATGATCCAGCTACAGCAACGAGTAGAAAACACACTTTCCACTTATCTGAGGAACATTAGAAGCAGTGGGTTCAGTGCTGAGTGTAGGCTGCTTTCCAAACAGAAATAGAAGTACTTTAACAAAGAAAAAGCAGCAGAGGAACGTTTTATTTTAGTAATGTAAACATGTGCATGTCCAGTACTTCTAGCCACAGCAGACACACATTCATTCCCCTAAAAAGCAGATTCTGGGCTGCTCTGGTACGAGATTAGCATCTGAACGCTGGACTCTGTTCTCTGTGGCTTGTGGCTGGAAGTCTGTCTGTAGCCGGGCTGAGCTGAACACAGAGACTCAAAGCAAAGCTCCAGACTCATTGACCAATCAGCTGCTATCAGAAGGTGTGGTCCAGACACGCAGGAGATGAAAAAACAGAGTTTATTCCATTTTGCAGAGCTGCACGCTGAGTAACAACCTGCTGGTCTTTTCTCTAAATTATGAGGTTTTTATTTCTCACATGTCTTCATATGACATGTTTTAAACATTATTATCAGTCTAATGTTTAACATCTGGAGATATTGAACCAAAGTCTCAGGCTGCATCACCCCAAATTAAATAAAAAAAAAATGATCTCTGTCCATGCAAGACTTTTTCAGGATTAATCTGTGTCCGATACTAAAATCTATAAACTCATGTACACTGGAATGATGTGGGGGAAAGTAAAAAGTGTTGTCATATAACACAGGATCTGTAACGTCATCCAGCTGCAGAGGATGAAATGACCTCAAATCTTATATGAACCTTTAAATCAACCTTATTTAACACCTCACTTGCATTTATTTTGCATGACCTGGAAAGATAGATAAGCGGCTAACACACACACACACACACACACACACATATATACATGTACACTTCCAATCTTCTTCTTGGATATAATGATATAACTTTAATATAATGGAAATGTAATGCAAACCAGCAACCTGCAATTCAAAATTCATTCTTTTTAACAATGCACCTGTTTAATAGACTTTTAACGTTTGATTGGATAATGTTTGATTCCAGCCCCAGAAAGGTCCAAATGTATGTATATGTGATTAATTAAATATTCTCTGTGAGCACTAATTCCTCTGAAAACATCTTCTGATGTTCAGTCAGACGATTGATGCTTCTTAAACGTGAGCGTAGAGCAGCGTCCTGACAAACCGCTTCCAGCACGCGTTTAGATCTATTTTAGATATATTAGATCTCGCGTACAGAGACTTTTTTTGTCTCTCGACTCGTCAAACATCAGGAGAAGTGTGTGTGAAAGGTGACCGGTTCACTGAAAGGAGGACGAGATGAATATTCAGCCTGTTCACATTATTTCTAGTGAGTAGACAGGAAGGCTCTTTAGAAACAGGAATACTTAATGCTTAATAATGTTCGTTACGGTGTACCAATCCTCCTCAATAAATCATTTAGTCTATTTACAATATCACCAAGCACAAGCTGCTGTCTCCCATTAGTTTATTTTTGTGTTTGTTAATAAAGAACAACAGCAACAACTCATCTGTTTTTGGTCTTTAGCCCCTTTAAAATCAAGCAAAATGTCCTGGCACCCTTTGCCACGTGCTGCATTATCTACCAGTTCAAGCTACTGATTATTGTCTGATTTAATTCTGTCCACAGAACCTCTTGTTAATCTTCTTCACAGTCTAAAGTTTCATCTCCAAACGTCTGGCTGTGTGTGACAGTCCAAAAGCCAAAGATAGTCAGTTTATCATCATGTTACACAAAAAAAGGAGGAAAAGGATAAATGAGAGATGATTTTTTTAAACCTTAAATAGTTTCTGTATATGCATCCAGCTCTTATTCCATTGTTATTTGAACAGTTTTTGAGGCTTGAGAACAACATGGGGGGTTGAGGGTGGAACACAGGAATCTGTGAAAGAAAGAAAACAGAAATAAAACGGAAAGTCTTTTAGTCATTTTCCTCTAAATGATGCGTTATAATCCACTGTAAGTTGCTGCGCTACCGTAGTCCTGGTCTGGATGGAGAAATGGCACCGAAACGAAAGCAATAAGACAGAATTTTTTTTTTTTCCAAATCTTCTGCTGCTTTACTGCTTTTAGTCGAATGGTGACCATCAGAACGCTTCTCCCACTCATTCTCTGCTCTGTGATCCACTGATCCAGTCTCTGCTCTGTGATCCACTGATCCAGTCTCTGCTCTGTGATCCACTGATCCAGTCTCTGCTCTGTGATCCACTGATCCAGTCTCTGCTCTGTGATCCACTGATCCAGTCTCTTCTCTGTGATCCACTGATCCAGTCTCTGCTCTGTGGTCCACTGATCCAGTCTCTGCTCTGTGATCCACTGATCCAGTCTCTGCTCTGTGATCCACTGATCCAGCCTTTGCTCTGTGATCCACTGATCCAGCCTTTGCTCTGTGATCCACTGATCCAGTCTCTGCTCTGTGATCCACTGATCCAGTCTCTGCTCTGTGATCCACTGATCCAGCCTTTGCTCTGTGATCCACTGATCCAGTCTTTGCTCTGAGATCCACTGATCCAGTCTCTGCTCTGTGATCCACTGATCCAGTCTCTGCTCTGTGATCCACTGATCCAGTCTTTCCTCCAACTCGTACCACCTGTCTTATGTCTTAAACTCAGCTGTGTAGCTGATTTCCCCCTACATACATACATACATACATGAAGAAAATAGAAGACTTTAATGTGCACCTTATAGTCCTGAAAATACGGTAACTTGTCCTTTGATTAACTAGTTTAGTTTTTACCAAAGAGGTTACTGCAAAGATCCCAGAACTAAACAGTTGAATGTGGGATCTCAGTTGTCTAATTTTTATTCATTGCTGTAGATTTTCATTGTTTATTTTTCAGAATTTTTTGAGAAATATTTCTTCTTTGCCAGTAGGTCTGTGACATATTACACATTAAGTTTTCTGTAATTGGTCTTAAATATCTGTGGTGTGTTTGCAGGCAGCTGAAGAAGCTGAGCGAGGACAACCTCACCAAGCAGCCCGAGGAGGTGCTGGATGTTCTGGAGAAGCTGGGCGAAGGGTGAGTGGTGCCGTTCTCACACACACTAACACTCACACACACACTAACACACACACACACACACACCATACACACTAAAACACGCTGTGTCGTCTGCCTTTTAACCATCGATCACACTCAGCCTGGCAACATAAACATTGCTTCTTCATTTCCTGTTTCTCAACGCACTTCCTGTTCTGAGCGGCTGATTGACACTATGTGTGTGTGTGTGTGTGTGTTTTTTGTCTGTGTACATGTGTGTGTGACGATGTCGGTTTCGCTGTCACTCAATGACCCTCCCATTAAAGTCACACGTTGAGTTTTTTTTTTCTTTTCAACAACATCATCTCTTTATCGGTCTTGTTTCTGTTACTGAAACCAGTGGTTAAGGTTTAAACATGTTTAATAGCTCCTTTTTAAGCATTTGTTTTTATTTGAGGTCATGCTATGAGTGTAAAAACCGATTGTTATGGTTTTGGAGCAGCTGTGGAAACGTCTTTTAATTTACTTCTTACATTTACTCTTTAAAGACTAAAGCTGCAGGTTTGTTTTTCAGTTTTCCTGCTGTAAATGATGATAAATGTGGAATATCTGTACAAACACAAAGGTTATTGGACTTAAACCTGGAATCAGAATAAATCTACAACATGTGAGGAGACGACAGAAGAGACAGAATCTATTTATGCTGATGTTACACAGTAAATGGAGTTAAAATATTAAAGAAAAAAATCTAAAAATGTGTTTCACTACTGATGAAAATACTAGTATTACTACTTTTTAAAACTAACAAAAACAAGACCAAACTGACCCAATTTAGGAAAAGAAAATCTAAAATAATATCAATTATTGATCAAAAATTATTCCATTAAATCATTCAAAACATGAAGAATATTTTCTGTAAGATGTTTAAAAAGGAGATTATAAAGGAGCCAATTAAATAATCCCACAAACAGCTCCAATCTAAATAAATCTCTAAATAGTGGTTAGTTGCAGCTACTACTGATATAGTTTATTCATGAGGTTTAGTATTTTACCAGGTTAATTAATCCTAATCCTGAAAATACTGAATCAGCACTAACGTCTTTTTTCCTTTTTACTTGACTGTTTTAATTAACCCAATTAATTATTTATATATAAAGCAGCAGAGAGTAACGGGTATAAAAAGCCTGATTTCACCAGAATTATCCAACTATAACTGTTTACCCTTCGTCCTCTCAGTTCCATTATTTTATAGATTTTCTTAAAGTGTGTGTATTTTTATTGCTTTTATTCTTTGAGCTGCATCAATAGACATTCAAGTATATTTTTAGTATTTTCAAGTATGTTTCTGTAACCTGCTTTACTGTCTGTCAATGCACTTTGATAATTCAGTTTCTAAAGATGCTATATATATATATATATATATATATATATAAATATATATATATATATAAATGGGGCGACACGGTGGAGCAGTGGGTAGCACTGTTGCCTCACAGCAAGAAGGTCGCAGGTTCAAGACCGCCTTGGGGCCTGGGTCTGGGGCCTTTCTGTGTGGAGTTTGCATGTTCTCCCCGTGTCTGCGTGGGTTTTCACCGGGTACTCCGGTTTCCTCCCACAATACAAAACATGCTCAGGTTAATTGGCAAATCTAAATTGCCCATAGGTGTGAGTGTGAGAGTGAATGGTGTGTGAATGGTGTGTGTGCCCCACGATTGGCTGGCGACCATCTGGGGTGTATCCCCCTGCCTCTCGCCATAAATGCGCTGGGATAGGCTCCAGCAGACCCCTGCGACCCCGAAAGGGAATAAGCGGGATAGAAAATGGATGGATGGATGGATATATATAAATGATTATTGATATCTTGTAATAGAATATTAAACTGCAATGATTGATAACCACTCTTTAATCACAGTAACGCAGCAGTGGCTTTGCTGGTTTAGTCATATTTTTATTCATGAAAGTCTTTCTGTTGTGTGTGTGTGTTTTCTTTTTTTTTTTTCAGCAAACAGATTTTTTTTTAACCACAAATCAATACTATTGATTACTGGGCCTTGCTCAACAGCAGGTTTGACTGGAGTCCAATGATTTAACCTTTAAATCACATTTAATAGCACCTCCTTAGTCTCTAAGGTGTGGGCAGGGATTAAATTTAGATTTTATATGCACATGTGTAAAACGGTTTAAAAACTCCTTTTTTTAATAAATCTTGTTTAATCTTAAAGTGCATTGTTGTATTTTTCAATACCAATTACTTGTTAAAGTTTTGTGCTTTTTGTACGATGCATATATGAGCATGATTAAAGTAAATTACACATGATGTGTTCTCTAAATTTTGACATTTTGGAAATGTTCTTTTGCTTCTTTACACTGAAACAAAGGTGAGACATGATATTTTGGTTATTTATAGTATAAATTATGGACCAGTTGACCTCTGAGGCCGTACGTGTCCAACAATGTAAAGTGAGTTTGACGCCCCCCATAGATTTATTGTTCATGTGAACGTATTCAGATTGTAGTGTATTTCTACAGGAGGTTATATTGGATTAGTTTAACTGGTCTGGCCTATGTAATATCAAATCAGTCTTTTTGTGGCCGGTGAACTAAAATGAGTCTGAGTCCTGATGTAAAGGCTCGTTCTCAGTCATCATCATCTGATGTTTGTCAGGTGGTGGAATCGCTTCAGAAATCGACTGATAACAGGTCAGCAGCTTCTAATGGTGTGAAACTAATGAAACCAATGTGTGTGCGAGGCTTTAAATGTGTCTCCTTTTTTCTCATTCCTAACACAACTGTTTGTCTTTTTTACACCAGCGGGTGCAGCATATTTAAATGTGACCGTCATCTTGTGTGACCCGTCGATGTTAAAACTCCGTTTGTGTGTGCAGGTCCTACGGCTGCGTGTTTAAAGCCAACTATAAAGAGACGGGGGAGATCGTGGCCATCAAACAGGTTCCTGTGGAGTCTGATCTCCAGGAGATCATCAAGGAAATCTCCATCATGCAGCAGTGTAACAGGTACTTTACCTAGTGGGTGGTTAAACAGCTTCACTGGTAGAAGGTATAAATTAACCCCATCAGAGCTATGGACTATTATTCTTTTAGATGATATTATTAGCATGGAGTATGTTTGGTTACATGAAATCTTACATCTGGCAGATGCTTTTTTCCAAAGTGACTTATAATAAGTTCATTAAACGCGTAGAAACTAGGAAAAACAGTCTGTATTCAGGTTTGTTTGGGTTTTTTCCCCATCAGTTACAACCAGACTCCTCCAAATCAAATCACAGTTTCCACCAAGTATCCCCAGCAACTACAGCAGCGTCGTTTCTTTATGCCAAATCAAAATTGACGTAAATTCCCTGTCTGCAGCTGTTGCTAAAACACAGTAAGATTTGACCTTAAAATGAAATCTATGTTTTTCAAACTTATCTAGATCGCTTATCTTCCTTTAATAAATAAGTTAAATCACTTAATTAATTAAGTTTGTTAGCAGAATAAAACTATGTGAAAGTAATCGAGGCCTGTGTGATATTTGTCTTAGTTTTCAATCATTTGAGTTACTGAAGGGAATATATTGATTTAATTCATTCCCCTATCTATTTTCATTTTACATTTTTTGTTTTTTAGTTCTTCTGAGGTTGTAGCATCACACCAATTTATTTATTTCACAAACCACAGTAAAAAAAAAAATTAAATCTAATAAAATAAGAAAAACTCTCCCAGCCCGATAAGAAGTCATCATTTTTTTACTGTTTGTGTGTTTATTAATGAACGGTGTGTTGTCCTGTGGCTTCAGTCATGTTTACTAAGCAGATGACTGGTACAGCTTTTATATGACATGTTTATCCGATAACTTAACCTCTTTCTGAGGGTGATTTTTTTTTTTGTTAAGTGCTGAAAGCTTGAAGTAGTCCAGAGTTACTTTGGTTGATGTTTCACCGTCCTGCGTCTTGTCTTATTGGTTTTGAGCCCATACACATTGCATTTAGTAGCTAAAGAGCATCTAACAGGGATTCACCAATCATCATCATGTCATGTTTCTGATCATGTTTCTGTCAGTTTTAACTGATGAAAACACACAGAATTAAATCTAAGGTGCTTTAACGTGTGTGTTCGTGTGTTCGTGTGTTCGTGTGTGTGTGTGTGTGTGTGTGTGTGTGTGTGTGTGTGTGTGTGTGTGTGTGTGTGTGTGTGTGTGTGTGTGTGTGTGTGTGTGTGTGTGTGTGTGTGTGTGTGTGTGTGTGTGTGTGTGTGTGTGTGTGTGTGTGTGTGTGTGTGTGTGTGTGTGTGTGTGTGTGTGTGTGTGTGTGTGTGTGTGTGTGTGTGTGTGTGTGTGTGTGTGTGTGTTCAGTCCTTATGTGGTGCAGTACTACGGCAGCTACTTTAAAAACAGCGACCTGTGGATCGTCATGGAGTACTGTGGAGCCGGATCAGTGTCTGATATCATCCGATTACGCAACAAGACGGTAGCGTCTCTCACGCACACACACACACACAAACTAGGGCTGCACGATTATCACCAAAATGACAATCACAATTTTTTAATTCAATATTGCACTCATGATTATTCACTTGTTTTATGGAAAATATTGTTTTATTGCATTTTAACTTGCACTTCAGAGTTTGCTATTCATTTTTTGCTGGTTAGATCAATTTTCTCTGAATCCAAAACACATCCATACTACCGATGTTGATCAGCTTTCAAGCAACTAGCATCTGCTCATTTAATTGCGGCAGCCCAAATTATGATCGACATCACAATGTACATTTTGAGATGTCTGTTGAATGCTTTTAAACTGTATTTTATAAAGTCTTGAACTCCTATACCCTTAAACAACTATGTTTCTGCATGCAGGGAGTAAATGACTAATTTCCCATTCTCGGTCTCTGTGTGCTGTAGCTAACGGAGGAGGAGATCGCCGCCATCATGCAGGCCACGCTGAAGGGTCTGGAGTACCTTCACTTCATGAGGAAAATCCACAGGGACATCAAGGCAGGAAACATCCTGCTGAACCTGGAGGGACAGGCCAAGCTGGCCGACTTTGGAGTTGCTGGACAACTCACGGTGAGGAGAAATAGAACTGAGCCTTTATTTAACCTTTTAACCAGGTTAGCTTGTTGAGATGCAGAATCTCTTTTTTTCTGGCCAAGGGGCTGCAATTTGTAAAATATATAGAAAAAAAAAAAAATATATATATATATATATATATATATATATATATATATATACATATATACACACACACATAGAGTGGGAGCTAAACTGAGTTTGGTTGTGCTTTATTTCAGTATTGATTACAAAGTACAAACATTTTTTAATCATCATGGTAAAACACACAGATAAAACAAGCACACAAGTGTGTGTATTTAAAAATAGAGCGGGGTAATGTCATCAATCAAACCATCAAAGTCCTCATCCTCTGTTTCTGATTCCAACAGCAGCTAAATCTCCATCAAACATGCCAGCTTCACTTTCTTCACCATCAGAGTCACTTTCCTCTAAATGATGCCTTATAATCGCTGGAAGTTGCTGTGCTACCGTAGTCCTGGTCTGGATGGAGAAATGGCACCGAAACGAAAGCACCAAGACGGAAATGTTCAATTTTCATTTCTTCTGCTGCTTTACTGCTTTTAGTGAATGGTGACCGTCAGAACGCTTCTCCCACTTGTTCTTTGCTCTGTGATCCACTGATCCAGTCTCTGTTCTGTGATCCCCTGATCCAGTCTCTGCTCTGTGATCCACTGATCCAGTCTTTGCTCTGTGATCCACTGATCCAGTCTGTGCTCTGTGATCCACTGGTCCAGTCTTTGCTCTGTGATCCACTGATCCAGTCTGTGCTCTGTGATCCACTGATCCAGTCTCTTCTCTGTGATCCACTGATCCAGTCTCTGCTCTGTGATCCACTGATCCAGTCTCTGCTCTGTGATCCACTGATCCAGTCTCTGCTCTGTGATCCACTGATCAAGTCTCTGCTCTGTGATCCACTGATCAAGTCTCTGCTCTGTGATCCACTGATCCAGTCTCTGCTCTGTGATCCACTGATCCAGTCTTTCCTCCAACTCGTACCACCTGTCTTATGTCTTAAACTCAGCTGTGTAGCTGATTTCATTTAAGACTAATGTGCCTCTTATAGTCATGAAAATACGGTAGTGGGGTGGACCACACCAAGTAGAGCCTGATAAATGAATGTCAACCAATGACAGACTAGGATGATCATATATCTTTTTTTTATTTAAAGTGCAAATGATGGGTGAGATTCTTGATAAACAGCATCTAGAGAATATTAACTTGTGACTTGTGAAGTGCATGTCCAACACACCATCGTTAAGGCTGCTGACATGAGGTGTTTAGGAACTAAACTTGAAATATGCTATCTGAAACAGTCGTAAATAGGGAAACCCAGGTGGGAGTTCAAAACCCCGTTTTTCCTGCCTCTTCCTCAGGACACCATGGCCAAGAGGAACACGGTGATCGGCACGCCGTTCTGGATGGCGCCGGAGGTCATCCAGGAGATCGGCTACAACTGCGTGGCCGACATCTGGTCGCTGGGAATCACAGCGATAGAGATGGCCGAGGGGAAGCCGCCCTACGCCGACATACACCCAATGAGGGTGAGCTGTGTCCATCTGTCAATCAGTATCTTAATGACCTCACCTACTCTCAGTCTTTATAATTCAGATTTTGTCCTGAGATTCAGACTTTGTAGTAAAGGATCATCTATTATCATAAAGACAAAAACGTGATGGTTTGAATGAAATGGACTGAATGTAAGCCGGCAAATAATTTAAGTTTGTTATTGATTATGTTAATTATCCCATCATACTGACTCTTGTTTCCGTTTTCCAGGCTATTTTCATGATTCCCACCAACCCTCCTCCAACGTTTCGGAAGCCAGATCTGTGGTCTCCGTCGTTCAGGGACTTCGTCAGTAAATGTTTAGTGAAAAACCCCGAGAACAGAGCGACAGCCACGCAGCTTCTGCAGGTGAACATGTACAGCGTTGATGATGATGATGATGATGATGATGATGATGGTGGTGGATGAGGAAGCATTAGGTCAGAAATACACTCAAGTACAGCGATAATAGTTTATACCTCTAGAACCCCAAAAAAAAGACCAACACATGAGGCCTAACGCTGATTCACAGACAGGAGGGGGTTAATTCAACAGCAGAATTTGCAGCAAAAAATATGTTTGGATCAACTTTTGATCTTCATTTTTTTCTTTATCCATTACTGTAGAAAAGCTGTAAGTCTAAGTTGATGATTTACTTTGATCTCTCTCCTTTTAGGTCAGTAGTTAAATTCTTTTTTGTACTATTTATTATACAATTTCCTGTTTTTTTTTTTTTATACAAAATTTTGACATCCCTAACAAAACATATTTAAAAAAAATCTTCTCAATATGGTTTTTACAACTTCCTTTTCAATCTTCTTCTTAAACCTCTGATTGAATGTGCACAGAGGGTGTGGAAAGTGGCTGTATAGTTGTGACATCACAACACTGCTTGTTCTATAGCACAGTTTCTGAATACAGGCTGTGTGTGTGTTTTGTGGCAGTATTTATACACTTTCTCCTGTCATATATATATATATATGTATGTATATGTATGTATATATATATATGTGTGTGTGTGTGTGTGTGTGTGTGTGTGTGTGTGTGTGTGTGTGTTTTGTGGCAGTATTTATACACTTTCTCCTGTCATATATATATATATATATATATATATATATATATATGACAGGAGAAATATGTGTGTGTGCGTGTGTGTGTGTGTGTGTGTGTGTGTGTGTGTGTGTGTGTGTTATAAATATATATGTATATTAACCCATTATAAATAAGTGTGTTCATATTTTAATCGTCTTTATGTTTTCCTCTCTCCTGTCAGCATGAGTTCATCAAGTCCTCCAAGTCCAGCTCCATTCTCAGGGCCCTGATCACAGACGCCATGGAGATCAAACTGAAGCGGCAGGAGGAGGCGGAGCAGAGGGAGCAGGACGCGGAGGACGACGACAACTCGGTGCAGACCCTCGGCATCCTAAAAGTCAAACATTTACAATGAGGTGCAACCACGATGCCTGGTAGTGATTTACTGTCTGTGTGTCAGGATGAGGACGAGGTGGACCAGGGTACGATGGTGCGGGCCGGGACCGGAGACTCCGGGACCATCCGGGCCGCCGGCTCGCTGGCGGGTTCCCTGGGCGGCACGGCCAGGACCATGATCGCCCACGAGGACACGGGAACCATGCAGTCGCAGCTCGGCACCATGGTCATCAACTCTGATGACGAGGAGGAGGAGGAGGCCGGGACCATGAAAAGTAAGAACACGTTGGACCGGTGTGGCTGGTTAGGAAGGTTGTACTTAAATAGATAAGATAAGATCAGGCTTTTTACACTGTGATGTGCACTTTGACTTTTTTAAGGCCTGGGGCAAAAAGGGGCACGTAATTATTATTTTTCAGCTCCAAGATGGCAATTTAGCTCATATTTTGGCTGTTAGAGGCCACTTTAACATTTTACTTCTTATCTCCTAAGATTGTGCTTTACTTTTTAGCTCTCAAGAGGACACTTTATAATGCACTTTAGCTCCCAAGAGGACACTTTATTGCCCTTTTTAGCTCCCAAGATTGTGCTTTAACACACAATTTTTTAGCTCTCAACAGGGCACTTTATAATGCACTTTAGCCCATTAGCATTTCATAGTGCATTTTAGCTCCAGAGAGGGCACTTTAACACACATTTTAGCTTCTAGAAGGCACTTTAATGCCTTTTTTAGCTCCCAAGATGGCATTTGTGCACATATTCTTTCTCCTAGAGGCCACTTTAACTCAGTTTTTAGCTCCCAGAGAGCACTTTAACACACATTTTAGCTCCTATGAGGGCACTTTAGCACATATTTTGGCTCCTATAAGTTGCTTTATTGTACTTGAGCTCTAAAGAGGGCACTTTATTTCCTTTTAGCCCCTAAGAGAGCACTTTACCCAGCTTTTGGCTTCACTTTTGACCAAGCCTGACTGTTCCAGCCTCTCTTTCCTCCACCTCTCTGGCTGCGTCTCTGTGAATTTATGGATCTCGTCCCTGCGAGACGACGACACTGATCTGAGCTCTGCTTCCTGGTTGTTACTGAGACGCCGTCTCTGGTTACGAGGGGTGCTGCCCCTGGAGTCGAATGAACCGTCTGCAGGTTCTACTTTAACTCGCCTGTAGTGTTAGCAGCGCTAGTTGTAATTCATTTCAGTGCTTAAAAGTCTCCCACAATGATGCCCTGAATTAAAAGGACAAAACAAAAGAAACTTCATCATTGGCTGAGAGGGTTTAAGCTTCGTCATATTGTCATATAAAGTGTTTTGACTCCTAATAATCTGATTGATATATAGTCCGTTGCAGTATGAGATAACCTGTATTTTCTATTTTTAGCTGGTGCAGGTCTCATGCTTTAGTTTTCTTGACATTTTCACGCTTCACAATGAGATTTTATATTTAGCCACATGGCTCAGGCCTGTGATCAATGCGAGATAAAACGTGTCCATCAGATCTCACCCAGCAAACAAAGAGGCTGTTTTTTAATCACGTCATACAAAGACCAGGAACCAGCTGATGGGGAACATGCTGTTTTAAAAAACAGAAGTCTTATCACGACATTTCTCCTTCCTGTTATAAAGCAAATATTCTAAGAAGCGCCAGCACGTGTTTGTTTGTTTTTTGTTTTTTTTTTTCCAGAATCCTCAGCAGGTGCTGCTGTAGTTCCTGTTTTGTCCACTAGAGGGTGAAGTCTGACCACGTTTGTTGTCTCTGTTCTCGTTTTTATTGATGCTAAATCTCTGGATCTTCTCTTTAATTACCACCGACCATCTGCTGGTAGCAGTATGTTTTCTGTCTCTTTGAGGCTTTGCTGCATTTTCTTAAATGAACTTTTTTAGTGTTTTAGTACTAAAAAGTAGAAGAAAGTTTGCCTCAGTCATGAGGACAATACCAGGCAATGTCCATTATTCTAGAATCCCTCTAGACTCAACATCGCTGAACAGGAGGAATATCATCACTGACTGACTGCTGCTTTACAGCAAATAAACGTCCTGTTATGAAGGTTTTCACACAAATGGTTGAAGATGGAGAGTTGGAAGCATGACTGTGATTCCTCTGATTAACCAGTGTTAAACATCACTAGATGATCTGACTGGCTTAACAATGCTTTAAAGTGTATTTTCAGCTATTCTCCTTCCTCCTTTCCTGTCTAGCTCCACTTTGTAATTTACACAAAGGCAGAAAAATTCCCTCAAAATGATCTTTAAAGTATAAAATAGGTATTTAATATAGTTATCTAGTTGTTCTATTGACAGTCTTAAATTCCTTAGAAATTGATTAAATACAGCATCGGATCGTCTTTTTTTCCCTTCGAGGGGCTTTTGAGCAACGTAAAAATTGCATGGACACGTCTTTGTTTCTCTGTGTTTAGTGTGAAGACTCTTCTTCTTTTTTTTCAGTTTTAATATGTATATGTAATATAATATATATATGTTTAGAAGCTGCTAAAACCCGTTGCTGAACCAGAAGAAGAATCTCAAACTCTGAACCATTGGTATTAAAGTTGTTGATTCGCACATGTGGTTCAGCTCTAGTAGAACAACCATCACTTTTTATCTGTAGGGTTCCTACAGGGTCCTCATTGAGTTTATGAATTTAATATCTCTGCAGTCATAAGGTCTCTAGATCACATTCTCCTAAAAGTGTGATAATTGTTGTCGGGGTGGTTAATTATAATAATAATTTAGATAATTAACTTAAGAAAAGGGAAACTGTGGTGAAGCTGGATGTTCTGTGTAGTTTCTGTTAGGAACTAACCCTAACCCATGTTTTAGTACAAGTCGATAAAAAGATAACTAAAATTACTAAAATAAAGTAAATGACTTTTCTTTGCTCTATTAGCTGTAGTTCATCTTCATAATGAACTAACCACTACAGGTGAAGCTGAAATATTTAATACTGATCTAATACTAATAATTGTTGTTGAATTTAATTGTTGTTGTTTGAGAAAAAGAACAAAAACTTAAAGAATCCTATAGGAACCCTGTTGTAGGATTAAAAAACAAATATGGCTAAAAGTTTCAATGTAAAAACGGATCTTAAAAGGTATTAAATCCAGGATTCACACATTCAAAAAGAAGTAAAACCTGAATGATCTTCTCTTTCTTTTCTTGTAATAAACTGCTGTTTAGTGTGTTTCTGGTTAATTATTGTAAATCAGTTGACGTGACCTGGTTTCCAGTACCTTTGGGTCCATGTGGTGTGTTTTTCAGTGACTCCTGAGGTGAATAAGTGACCAGCACACTGTGGATGTTTGGCTTTAAAGCAGCGTTTCACCTGCTGTTTCCTCAGGTTTCAGGCGTATACTAGCATGTCGTGTAAAAACTAGTTGTAGGAGCCATCAGACCCTTCAGGACGTGTTTGGTCTTGTTGCAGACATTAGGACAGATGTACTAAAAGGCTCAGTCTCAGTTCTGTGTGTCATTACTGTGCTCTGTGATCCACTGATCCAGTCTCTGCTCTGTGATCCACTGATCCAGTCTTTGCTCTGTGATCCACTGATCCAGTCTCTGCTCTGTGATCCACTGATCCAGTCTTTGCTCTGTGATCCACTGATCCAGTCTTTGCTCTGTGATCCACTGATCCAGTCTCTGCTCTGTGATCCACTGATACAGTCTCTGCTCTGTGATCCACTGATCCAGTCTTTGCTCTGTGATCCACTGATCCAGTCTCTGCTCTGTGATCCACTGATCCAGTCTTTGCTCTGTGATCCACTGATCCAGTCTCTGCTCTGTGATCCACTGATCCAGTCTTTCCTCCAACTCGTACCACCTGTCTTATGTCTTAAACTCAGCTGTGTAGCTGATTCCCTTCAGTTTAAACTGTGCTTTATCAGCGTGTCTCTTTACCATTTTCAGGTTGTTAAAACAACGATGTTCTGCATAACGCACATCCCCGTTATTTTATCTACAATCCATGCCCACACTTCCCCTACATACACACATAGGGAGCACCAACATTTTGAATAAAATCTTTACAGTAAAAAGTGATGCATTACTCTAACCCTGGCTTTGAATATATTTACCAAGGCTGTAAGGAACAACTTCTGCTGTTTATTTGGTGTCTGGCACAGAACAAACTACAGTGCAGATTCGCCTTCCTTCATATAACATTTTAAACGCTGCAGCGCTGACCCAAAGTGCTGTAAAGCCGACACAAAGCAAACAAACAGAGGAATTCAGGAAGTCAGGACTTAATACGGTGAATAGATCATCTGCTGCTGTTGCTAATGTATTGAGAGCTGCTTGTTTTACGGCGCTGGGGGGTCGTATGGGTGTTGTGAGAAAGTCGGAGTCCAACTTTTTTATTTTTTTTTATGTGTGTTTTATTTTTTTTATTTTGTTTTAACCCCGATGAGACATCACAGGCCAGATTGACTCCGGCAGCAGGAACCCTCCGAACAGCGTTTAAACGCTAACGAAGCCGCCGTCGTTACGGCTAACGAGCCCCGCTACCAGGGCGGGGAGCGGCGGGGGGTCCAACGCTGTCTGAGGTTATCGTAGTTCAGCGCTCGGTGGAACCGCAGTAACGACGTCCAGGTGGTGGATTAATGATGCTGATTTCACCAGAAACACAGCCTACACACAGGCCGCGACCAGACAGATCTACAGTTTCTGTGTTTTGATCTGTCTGATTCTGAACCACAGAAACACAGCGTTTATCCAGAGGTTTGTCAAACTGATGGAGAGATTAGCAAATATCAAATAAATTACACAGAAAATGTGTTTCTGGAAGAAAATCATTCCACCAATCACATCTATTTACATCAAACATGTCATCAGTTAATAACAGAGGCAATAAATAAAATAAAAGAATAAATAACGTCTTTTTACACTATGAAAAACATAATTAAATAGACAGATTTGACAGAACAGTAGCAGGAAAGTGAAAAGTACCTTTTTAAAAAAAGAAAGAAGAAAGCAGATGAAGAAAATAGATTTGATTAAACTTTATTGTCATTTGACATTCTGGAAATACAGAGTGAAGAAATGTATTTTAGCATCACATTAATCTAATTAGATTTTTCTTTTTTTTTCTGTAATTCTTCACTTCTCTGAGTACATGAATGATTAGACCAGGTAATGCCTTGCTTTTATTGATTTTTTTTTTTTTTTAATTAATCAGATTTATTTGTGTTTTTTTCTTTTTGCACATACATGTAAATTCCCCACACTTATTAGAATTTTACTTTTAATTATTAATTCACATAATTTATAAATGTATTTTTATGTATTCACCCCCCCACACACAAACACACATTTATTATGATATAATATATTTATCTATGCATTTCCACCTCTATATGTGTATATATATATATATATATATATATATATATATATAGCAGCAGAGCAAAGCTTAAAATAATTAATGTTTAAATGTAAAATCACCAAATAAATGCAGAATAAGCACAAAGTGCATTTGTGAAAACAATTCAACAGCATCTTTTTGTTTTTTCTCCTTTTTGAGCTACAGATTTTGACTAAATCAGGAACATCGACTCTGCTTGAAAGTTCGATTTCTGATCTGCACCAACATGAATAATTAAACTTCTTAAAGTGCAGCTGGATTTCAAAACCGCTTACGAGGCAGACATCTACTTATATTTATTTATACAAAGTCAAGTCAGTTCTTATTTGTCTAGTAATAAATCACAAATCACAGTTTGTACAACAGCAACACAACAAACCCTGTCCTTAAACCCCACATTATGAAAGGGGAAAATCCCTTAAAAAAACCCTTAAACGGGTTAAATGATAAATAACAACAGTAAGTATTGGCTGTTGATGCTGCTTAACACAGGAAGACGTGTCATTTATCAGCAGAGCTGTTCGTTTTTGGGTTTTTAGATATTCTTCTGTTTTATTTTTAGTCTAACGTGATGTCTTCATCTGTCGTTTCGTGTATAAATGAAACAGCTAAAAGACTCGAGGCTCCTCCACCGATGATTCAACGTTTAGAGGTCAGCCCCCCTCGTGAGAATTTATAAATCCACGACACACACACTCATAAATACACACACACACACACACACACACACACACACACACAGTCTCCTGTCTGATGTCCTGCTATCAGGTTAGTATAGATCTCTGCTGGCAGTAGAAACCGCATTAACACAGGGACATTTAGACTTTATAATTGCATTAGTACGCCAGCATCCTTGTGTGTGTGTGTTTGTGTTTCTGTTGTGTGTTTCTGGTGTGTGTGTGTGTGTGTGTGTCCAGCTCGTAGCCCTGAGGATGGACATAAGATATTAGATCAGTGATCGATCCGCCCTAATGGTTCTGAATAATAAAAAGCCTTTTCATTTGCACTGATTAGCCGACCAACCAGAAACATCTCGTCTCTCCGTTGTCTTCTGCTCTGTTCCTGTATCTCTGTTTTATTAATGACACAAGAAGGTGTCACCAACGGGATCTAAACCCTAACATCCACCTCAGAAATTCATCAAAGGCTGATCTGATCGGGAGGGGAACTAATAATAATAATAATCTGCAGCTGTTTCATTGAATTAGTTTTGTTTAATTTAAGTAAAAATGCAAAATATTTGATGGTTCCATCTTCTAATCTCTACTCATTTAATTTACTGATTATCTTTGGTAGAGCTCCAACAAATCACTATATTGTTAATTCTATTGATTATTTAAACAATTATAATAGATTAATTGTTTGGTTCATTAAATGATGTAAAATGTTGATCCGTGCTTTCCGAAGGTTTATCAATCTATTGATTATTTCAACTATGAGTGGTTTAGAAGAATAAAGAAACCAGGAAATAATCAGAGATCAGAAGCTGGAACCAGAGAATCTGGACATTTTATTAATAAAAAATGACTGATTATAAAAAACGGTTGATGATTAATGTGATCGTTAAAAATAATTGATTAATCAATTAATCTTTGCAGGCCTATATGATGAAATTATCTTTAATTACAGCCAGTTTGGTATCAAACCAATATTTATATATCATTATTTATAAACACTAGAACTAAAAATCTGTTTAATAATTAAATAAAATTAATATTTCTAATAGACAAATAACATTAAATCAAATAATAAAGTATTTTTTAAATCTTTTAATGAGTAGAGCTGCAATGATTAGTCAATTAATCTATTAGTTGTTTGTTTCATTAAATGATGCAATGTCATTAATGTAATAGATGGAATTCACATGATTAATCCACTAATCATTACAGTTGATCATTATAGGATTCCTCATAATGCTCTGACAATGTAAGTGATGAGGACAAAATCCACAGTTAGATTAGATTAGATTAGATAGCTCCTTTATTGTCCCACAGTGGGGAAATTCACAGTGCTACAGCAGCAGTTAGAAAAGTTACAAAAATGTTTTTATAAAAATTTAAAAAAGGAAAAAAATAAAATTAAATTAAACAATATACAGATATATACATATATATATAGTTGTGTTTATATGAAGCTTTAGAAAGATAGAACTTCATCACAAACTTCCTAGAATAGTGAAACTCCTCATCAACCCTTCAGCAGTACCCGTCCCATTGTTACCTAGAAGTCGGCTTCTTTCGACATTCTCTCTTCTCGTTCCTGGAATCGTTTCCTGTGACGCCCCCTAGTGGCCTGGTCACGCTGCTGCTGCCTCCAGGTATTTTTAGCTCGCAGCTTCACGGCTTTCCAAGAACTTTCATGTGAGCAGCAGCTTCTTCTGTTTCCAGGCTCTGAAGCGAGCAGCCGCTAGTTTCCTGACGTCTGATCAGACGAGTTTTAAAAAAAAAAAACGCTGCTGAGGTGATGGTGTATTTTTAGGGTTTTATTTTAAAGTGTTTGTTCCTAATCTGGCTTCCAGCATCACAGGATTCTCTCTCACACACACACACACACACACACACACACTAAAGTGAGAGCTCCTATCCATGCAGACGGAAACCATCACATTGACTTAAGTGAATTATTTAAATTGAGTTTCCCCGTCTCTCTGAGACCTGACCATGTTCTGTAATCTTCAGATGGCCTCCACCATGTTTAATTCAGACGCTCTCATAGAGAAACTTAAACGTACAAGCAGCACGGTGAACTCTGCTGTCGCGTGTGTTTCTGTGGTAAAGGATTGAATGTTGCTGCTGCTTTACTTCTATTGTAGTTTAATTTGGTGATGTTGGGAAGCTGCATCAGGACCAGATGAGTCTCTCTTCTCTCCAGGGTCCACTCTGGTTTAACCATCACATGAAGCTCTGAACTGTGTTAAACGCTTCCTTTTCTGCTTCATCTTCATCCTGCATTAACAGGAATAATAACAGGACCTGAATCCAATTGTTCAGCCACTTAAAGCCCAGGACAGTTTTACAGTTTTTCTGCTGTAAATGATGATAAATGTGGAATATCTGTACAAACACAAAGGTTATTGGACTTAAACCTGAATCAGAATAAATCTACAACATGTGAGGAGATACAGAAGGGTCAGAATCTATTTATGCTGATGATACACAGGAAATAGAGGTAGAATGTTGAGGAATATTATTACAAATATTACATTATTAGACTTATTAGTAGTAGTAATAATGTGTTTTATCACAGGTAAAAATACTAGTTTTACTACTGTTTAAAACAAGACCAAACTCACCCAAATTAGGAAAATAAAATCTAAAATAAGATCAATTATCTATGAATTATTGTTCCATAAAATGCTGTAAATCACTGAGGATCATTAAGAACATGAAGAATATTTTCTGTAGATGTTTAAAAGGAGATTATAAAGGAGCCGATTAAATAATCCCACAAACAGCTCCAATCTAAATAAATCTCTAAATAGTGGTTAGTTGCAGCTACTACTGATATTATATTAAACTATTTTATTATTGTATTGATGATGTGGATATTGATGATATATATTGATGCTGGAACAGGAACATTGGGTTTTAAAACCCATTATATTATATATGAATTCATCCACTGTTATTTCTTATTTTTTATTGTCTTTCTTCCTTTTGTTTTAATTGGATTTTTAATATTTTATTTCCATGCACTTTGTGCTACATCACTTGTTCACAAATTGCTCAATAATAAAGTTTGTTATAATTAAAAGACACAAGGAGAAGGAGGAGATAAATAGCTAAATTCATGAGGTCCCATTAGGACGATGTTTTATTTATTCGTTCTTTAGTTCTGGGCTGAAGCAGCTGATCCTGTTGGCTCTGATTCTAAACCTTTAAACGCAGCGTAGATTCAATTTTCTTATAATTAATCACCCGGTTGCAATAAAATCATCTTAATTGCTTCCAGTAAAAGCCCTCCCTGTTCTTTTCCATCCCGCGTTAACCATCTATTGTCAGGACGAGGAAGCCAGTTTTAGTTCTCCTTTGGATAATAGGATTACAAAAAGGCGACTGGTAAATCAATACGTCACAAATTAGATTTTACCCTTTGACCTTTGAGGCTCAACAGGCAGCTCTTCTTCTCTATGTTCCACCTGGATAAACCAGCTGTTTTATTGTTTTCATCAAGTGCAGCTTTTATTTCTCAGTCGGACTGTGTTTTTATGCTGTATTTATTTATTTTTATAATAATAAGAAGAAATAATAATCATGGCCTCACTTCTGGAACGCAGTAACTGCAAAATGTATTTTTTAAACCCTCTAATATTTGATATTTGAACATAATAAAATGTTTTCTTAATTAATATGAGATATTTTATATTTTTTTAAGATGTTGCACTTGGAATTTTCCATATCTGCATATTGTTGCCATATGAAAATCATTCTATTACATCAAAGTTTTATTAAATTTAATATATATTAGTATATATTAAGCTGTTAAATTTTTATTTGGTGAAAATTATTCAGAATAAAAGAGATTGTGTGACAATGATGGAAGACAGTGACTGCTAAATTGTTTTTTAAAAGCTTTGATTGCATGAAATATTAGGTTTTAATTAAGACTTTTATTTATTTATATATATACACACAAACATATTCTTTGTAAGTCAATGTGACTCCATTAGGTTGTTGAATAAATACAAACAAAATATTACCTAAGTTACCTCAGATAGGGAGTTAAACTTTTTTTTTTTTTTTTTTTTTTGTGAAAATTTTCCAAAATCCAGAATAAAAGTCGACCTTTGGTTGTGAGACAATGATGTTCACATGTCACATGTCCATGAGCTGAAGGGACTGGTCATGTGACCTCATAAATTGTATGTCCTTCAAAATAAAAGCTCCCTTTTCACACCTAGCTAGTAAAAAGTTTTATTTTTATAGAACATACTTTTAGAAAAATTAAGATAAACTATTTGTTTCTGTATGGAAACACTATGAAATAGAGTTAATAAAGTCCTGTGTCCTAAAATCAGTTTCTTCACATGTACTTGACATACAAAGGAATCTAAATTGCGTTTCTCACTATCCTATGCATTTTACAGAAAGATAAACATATGAAGGGATAAACACACCAAACACCTCTTCTTCTAGGTGCACTCAGGCTGAGACCCTGATGTGATGGATGTAAACTCTGCTGCATTAAACCTGCACCAGGACCGTGTTGGATCAGGCGGATCAAGTGATCTTCGTGTTTGTCAAAGTGCTCAACTTGGCGTTTCACTCGCTGATTTCTCAAGCTTGAAGGTTTTAAGTGAAAAATCATGTTTTTCTAAACACTTTGCCGCCTCGTGAGAACGTTAAAATATTCACCGGCCGACCCTCGATCAGGTCGGGCTGCGTGGTGTTCTTCAGAGGAAACAGAGGTGAATTTGACCAGGAAAACAGCAGCTTTACTGAACAGTGAGGTTGTCAAAATCAGAATTAAAAATCTTTTTTTAAGCATGCTCGTGGGCTGAATCAGAACCTGCTCCTCATGTTCTGCACGTTTGTGGTGATTCATTGAGAAAGTGAATAAATGTTTAAACTCAACGGAGATGAGCTGGTCACGTCTTCACGGTGCGTTCAAGTGCACCTCGTCAACTCTGACATCTGCTCTGTCGGCCACGAAGTTTCCTCATTTTCCTTCTTTGGTGACACATCTGTACTTTAATATTCAGCATGGCAACGCAAAATTAATAAAAATAAATAAAATTAATAAATATGAATGAATTGTTAATAGTCAGGGGGCGACACGGTGGAGCAGTGGGTAGCACTGTTGCCTCACAGCAAGAAGGTCGCAGGTTCAAGACCGCCTTGGGGCCTGGGTCTGGGGCCTTTCTGTGTGGAGTTTGCATGTTCTCCCCGTGTCTGCGTGGGTTTTCACCGGGTACTCCGGCTTCCTCCCACAGTCCAAAAACATGCTCAGGTTAATTGGCAAATCTAAATTGCCCATAGGTGTGAGTGTGTGTGTGAATGGTGTGTGAATGGTGTGTGTGCCCCACGATTGGCTGGCGACCATCTGGGGTGTATCCCTGCCTCTCGCCATAAAATGCGCTGGGATAGGCTCCAGCAGACCCCTGCGACCCTGAAAGGGAATAAGCGGGATAGAAAATGGATGGATGGATGGATGTTAATAGTCACAACATTTTTAATGATTAGATGCTAAAATTATAACAAATTGAAAAATCAACTATATATATATATATATATATATATATATATAGTTGATTTTACAACCAGCCTTTTAGAGAATGACGCCACTGCTTTAAAGGATTAGACTGTAGTTTTTTTCCCGTATTATATTTCCTATTGTCAGCAAATCTCATGTTTGGCTCCTGACCAACAAGAAGCTGATCTACTTACTACTGAGTTGTGTGTGTGTGTGTGTGTGTGTGTGTGTGTGTGTGTGTGTGTGTGTGTGTGTGTGTGTGTGTGTGTGTGTGTGTGTGTGTGTGTGTGTGTGTGTGTGTGTGTGTGTGTGTGTGTGTGTGTGTGTGTGTGTGTTTAATTCCTCTATGGTTTCTTTTACAAACCCCTTCCTTCATCCTGAGGCGTTACATTAGTTCGTAGAGAATCGGCTCCTGAAGACGAACGCCAGCGGTCACGTTTTTTTTTTTTCTTTCCTCCCCTTGTCTCGGGGGATCGGTTCTTTTTAAGGAAGACGCCACTGAGCACGTGCAGCAGTGTGTTCCGTGTCATTCCGTGGCTCGCTGTGCTACAAACCCTCTTCTTCTGGTTCTCTGAGAACGGAACAGCGTGTACGGTGAAGGTCAAAGTCAAGAAAACAAGCCGATGAACTCCTCATGATGCAGGAACGTGTCCCCTGGTGCAGCAATAACTGTTTTTTGGATGATGATGCAAATTTCTTTTAATAATCTAAACCCACAGGAGCATTAAAACGCTGCTGATGGGCTCCTCCTCGCCCACATACGGTGGAATAACCACCACAGCAGCTTTCTGGTTCCTAGGAATTCAGTGTCTGACCAGACACCAAACTGTAATCAGAGACGTTGGATCAGGACGCTTTACGAGCCTGACCTTCTTCACGCCGCTTTCATTACAATAAAAAACCTCCATATTGGGGAGGGAAAGTGTGGCCGTATTTTATTTTAAACGGTGACTTGTACAAGGTCTACGGTTTTGGCAGCAGAAGGTGGAGGAGAAACAGACGTGGATTCTGTTTATAACACAGCGATGCTGGATTTTAACCTGATGCTTGAATGAGAACAGGAAATGTTAATGGTTTTATAACCATTTATAAATTATTACCAGGATACTAAAAACCGTTTTCTTACTTTACTACTTACTTAAAATCAATAAATATAAAATAGGTTGAAACACATGTTCACATTAAGTCTAGTAAACCAGTGAGTCCATTTTTACTGGTGGATTTTGCCTTTTTTTACATGTAAAATTTAAAGGAATTTCCACTGTTTTTTGCAATTTTTTTTTATTATTATTCTTACCTCTGTGCAAAGGTGAGAATACAGAATATCTTGATTTTTGGTGCAAATAATCCAATATTGAATAGAATTATCTTAAGGAAGTTTTTTTTTTTTTCCAGATTTGGGTCAATTTGGTCCAGTTGTAAGGAACTATTTCTTAAAAAGGGATTAAATTGACTGAAATTAAGGACCAAAAAGGTTTATTTTACTCAATATTCCACTAATTGTACCAAAAAAAAAATATTTTCACCTGTTGAGATATTATTTTTTGCAGTGCTTATCCTATTGTCAAGAAATAAAAAATATACACACCTGGTATTATTACTGTAAATTACCTAATAATAGCAACTTCTTTAAATAAAGCCACATGACTACTGTACAACTTGCATCTCTCTTAAATCAGATTACAGTACTGTAGTTACTGCGACTTCTACATGTTTTACCACAGAAACTTTCGACAATTAAGCAATATTATTATTAGAGGCAGTTTATTATCATTCGATTCTTATTCTTTTTTAATTGATTAGACTTGTTGTTCATTCGTTATTAGTAAAAAAAAAAATACACCTGCACCCGGTGTTTAAATGGGACCCAGCAGTTAATTAAAACTCTTTATTATCTGGTGATTTATGGTAGTTTACACATGCCATCTCTACACAAAATGAAGTAGTGTAACGTCTCTAAAACCTCACGCTAGGTCGTATTTTATTTTATTTTCTTCCTGTCGCTGACACCAAAGCAACAGACGTTCATTACAGGTCTTAAACTACGGTGTGTTCACAGACCCTCAGGAAATCCCAGCACCTGACACCACCTGGCCTGAAACAGCGGTTTTAATGATAACATCACGTTTCCTTGGAGCAGTTTAAAGGTTTTACTGAGGGACGTGACTCGTCTTTCTGGATGTTTCTTTGTTGGTGGTTTTTTTCAGCAGAGACCTTCTCTACTGGGGGAGGACGCCTCTCTGCAGCTTTATTAAAGCCGTGAATCAAACGCTGTGTCGTGGCGTCGCTGTGGCTCTGACCACTAATCACGTTCACACGTTTAAACCCACATACAGTGGACGTGTCCTCCCACTCTCTACTTCATTTATCTCCATGTCCTACGGTTGTTTTACAGTGTCGTCTGTCTCAGTTCGATTTGAGGTAAATTAATCTGTGGTAATATATTTATTTCAGCTGTGCAGGTGGTTGTTTCTGCTCTTTTAGGGCTGCAGTTATTTTTATTATCAATTATTTGAGAAATTTCTTTTATAAAATGACTGTTTCCTGTTTTTGCAGAAGATTCATTCTGACACAACTCACGAAACAACCCTAAAATATTCTAATTTAACAAACTGCATCCAGAGAATTTTAGTACTTAAATAATAACTGAAAACAATATATTGATTGTAAAACATTTCTCAATAGGTTTTGATGAAAAACTAACAGTAATTGTGTTCTGTAACTTTATAAGTACATTTTCTACTCATTTGTATGTTAATTTAACAAACTGAACCAGAGAATTTTAGTATTTTCTTTCTTAAATGTTTGAAATCAATATATTGACTGTAAACATTTCACAATAGGTTTTTATTAATAAATTAACTCTTATTGTGTCCTGTAACTTAAAAGATAGAAAATCTACACACATTTGAAACTATTTTATTATCACACATAGGACAGCTGGAATAAAAATAAAAATATTGTAATTTAACAAACTGGAATCAGAATTGTACTATTTGCTTTCCTAAATAATGCTTGAAAATCAATATTTATTGTAAAACATTTTACAACAGGTTTTTATTAATAAATTCACACTAATTGTGTTCTTTAACATAAAGTTTTACGTACATTTTCTACTCATTTGTATGTTAATTAAAAAACAGGAATCAGAGAATTTTAGTATTTTCTTTCTTAAATAATGATTGAAATCAATATATTGATTTTAAACCATTTTACAACAGGTTTTTATTAATGATATTAACACTAACTGTGTTCTGTAACTTATAAAGTTAAGGTAGAAGACAAAAATCTAACACAAATAGAAAACTATTATATATAACTGTGTTCATTAACATAAAGTTCAAGTAAATTTGCTACTCATTTCTATGCTAATTTAAAAAACTGGAATCAGAGAATTTTACTATTTGCTTTCTTTGGATTGTAAAACATTTTACAATAGGTTTTTATTAATAAATTAACACTAATTGTGTTCTGTAACTTATAAAGTTAAGGTTGTAGACAAAAATCTAACACAAGTAGAAACTATTCTATTATTCAACATGAACATATTTCAGTAATATCTGAGGTTGTGTAGTTTTGACTTTGTTGTAAATTACTTTTTCATTTTCATTAAACAGAGCAAACAACAGCAAATGTACCTGCTTCTATAATAATTAACTCAAAATGATTTATTCATAGCGGTAAAGTGTTGACTTGGCGTTTCAGTATTTGCTTCATAATGTTAAATATTTAAATGACGCCTCTCGTAAATGTGCTGAATTATGAAAAGAGGCGAATTGGAGCTGAATGAATGTGGTCGATTGTAAATTATAAATTAAAACAACATTATGAAAAATGTCACAGCTGATTGATTAATTTTACAGCCCCCCTGCTGTTAATTTAATCAAATAAATATTAATTTAATCAAGCAAAGCAGCTTTTTAAAAAGAAATGAACCACAAGGCAAAACCTGTCACTGCTAATATTAAAAATGCTGATTTTTATTCATTCCTCATGATTAAGACTGTAAAACTCATCATAAATGAATCTTAATGGTTAAATCATGTGTAAAACTCTTTAACATGCGTTAAATGTGATTTTATGTCTCGTAGACACGTAACAGCTGATAAATCCTCTTTCTTTGTGCATTGGCATCAGCCTGACTCTCATTAATCAACATTCAGCTCCATTCAGACAGAAATATCCTGTGATTCCGCTGCTGTTAATAAAGCGACGTTTCCTCTCCCTGGTGGGAAATCCTCCTGCTGCCGACTCACAGCGTCGCTCTCACCTTCTGGCTGTAGGATAAATCTGTTTTCTCTGTTTTAAACACTGATTCTGCAGGTTTTCACAAACCTATAGTTGGAATCTTTCTACATCAGATACAAATATCAAAGTCCACAAAAACTGCTGCAGAATGAGTAGTCGATTCATCAATATATATGTTAATATATATCAATGTGGTGTGTAAAAGCACAGGTCTTTGTGGTTTCCCTCAAACTCTCAGAGGAAGCTGCACTTTGAGACTAAACCTCATGTATTTGTGTTTTTGTGATTTAGTATTAACCTAACGATTATTGATTATTGGTGAAGTTAACCGTCGTTCTTCTGCAGGACGAGACGAGACGATGCAGCCGTCCAAACCAAACTTCATGGACTACTTTGACCAGAAGGAGAAGGAGGCCATCAGCCACAACGAGGGAGGAGCAAACAACGCAGACCCCCGCAGAGCGCCCCCCGAAGGAAACCTGGAGGTGGTGAGTTACACCCCCCTGTGTGTGTGTGTGTGTGTGTGTGTGTGTGTGTGTGTGTGTGTGTGTGTGTGTGTGTGTGTGTGTGTGTGTGTGTGTGTGTTACGCTAACAAACAGCGACAGCTAACCAGTGGTTGACCCAGATGTTTTATACAGTGACATGAGTCAGGTTTAAATATTTAACCCTTGTTTAATCCTTAAATTTCACACGTTTCAACACCTTTATGTATTAATATTTATTTCTGCTTTTTTGTCATAAATCTTTTTAAATAAGTCATCACATACTAAAAACTACTAAAGATTTTAACCCTTTAAATGTCAGTTTATATATATTTTGGTTTTGTAAAAAAAGAGAAATAAATGGTTTATTTTCCACATAATAAATAGGAGGATGGAGCTTTTGTGGTGATCAGAGCCTTGGATTTGACAAAGATTACCAACTAATTTGTTGTTAATGTAAAGTATTATCCAGATTCTTCTTTCCATTGACTTCCATTAAAACCACGTTTATTAATCTCACTACCAGTTATTTCTGTAACGTCAGAGACATTTTAGCATTTGACCAGATTCAAGCTTTAACCCTGTAGGTTAATGCGTGGAATTCTTATAGTTTTGACTGTCTTAAGGACCAACATGACCCTTTATCTCGTCACGTTAAGGACGTGTTCAGCCCAAATGAGCCGTGAAACATGTTTTTCTTGCTATAATCGTTCCTTCTGTTATATTAACCATCCTTGATGCTATGAGAGACGGGACTGACTGATGTTAATACGGAGCTGTAGTCGTCTAAATGAGTCACATCCAGCAGGAATCAGTTTGTTCCTGTTTTTGTTGCACACACAGGCAGTAAAACACGTCTGATTTCCACAGCAGCTCGTTGAGTGAATGAATTTAATCCTGACAGTTTCTGTCAGTGACTTCAAGGCAAAGACAGGAAGTGGAACCCAGAAGGATCCAGTGTCTTTCCATCAAGAACATTTAGTTTCTGACACTTTGGAGTAAAACTCTGCGACTCTGATCCCACCGCAGGGATTGTTTATCGTCTATTAGATTTGCAAATGTGGAGATAAAAGCTTGTTTCTTCCAGGGATCTTTATCACCAGGAAGCAGCTTGTTGACAGGTTTAATTTTAGATCCCACAGCTGCGTGATTTCTGTATTTAGCTTCTTTTTTTTTTTTTTAATAGTCAGCTTTTTCTCTTCTTGAAAGTTTTAAAACTCTGAATTTGTGAATTACTCTATATGCACGCTAAACTTAGGTTAAGATATTAGGTTTGATGTGAAAAAATAATTGTGGTTATAAAAACTAGGGAGAAAAAGTTTACATGAAATAACTTAAAAGTAAAATAAGTTTAATTTTGTTGTTGTTAAAGTTTGCAGACTTTATGAATGACTATAACCCATTTCTGTTGAGGAAAAAGAAGCAGCATGAAACCAGATGGGTTTCCTAAAAGTGAAGTCATATATTACAGTTATTAATTGACTTTATTCTACAGAAAACTGGCCTGAGATTTCTCCTGAAATCAAACTAATATGTGTGTTTTATTTACTTTTGCAGTAAAAAAAACATTTGCCAATGTGAAATTTTACCAAATAACTTCTTTAATTTACATTTAAAGTTGCAGCTGGTTTATTTTCCACATAATAAATAAGAGGATGGGGCTTTTGTGCTGATTAGAGCCTTGGATATGACAAAGATTACCAACTAAATTGATGTTAATGTAAAGTATTATCCAGATTCTTCCTCCCATTGACTTCCATTAAAACCACGTTTATTAATCTCACTGTATAAAACCATTAATTCTGTAATGTCAGTTTCATTTTGGAGGAAAGTGCTGATATTTGACATTGAGTGACTTTTCTGCCCCTCTCTCGACCCTAGTTGTTCTGTTTTAAGCCTTTTTCCATGTTCACTGTTTTATCTGCATCTTCGCTCTGTTCGTTCGATGCTGAGACAAAACGACTCAGAACATGAGGAGAAGAAACGTGGAGCTCCATTATTCATGAGCAGAGACCTGGAACGCCCAGCCTTCCTCCCCATTCTTCCTTTATTGGTTTTCTTTCCTCTTTTTCCTCTGAGCTCAGGTTGTTTTTCCTCAGACTAAACGTCTGATCAATCACTGACAGCGTCATGAACTTCAGCCGTTCTGTAGTTTGATGGTTAATCAGGAACTCACACGTCCTCATGTCCCAGTGCTTCTGGTTCTATCCTCCAACATAGAACATGTACATGTTCAAGTCCGTCTGATGCGCTTGAATAAAACATGGAGACACGTTTTATTACTGGTACGAACAGGGGATGAAACATTCAACACACACACACACACACACACACACACACACACGAGTTGGTTCAGAGGATTTTCACAGTTTTGACTTAATCTCATCGAGTTTTAACTCGTTGAATTTTAAGTCTTGTACAGTTATAAACTAAAGGAAAATTTCAGTTTTATTAACACACACACAGGAAAAGCGTTAGTTAGCTCACATGCTAAATGTTTCATTAACCTAATTAATGAAACATGTTTTTTTTAATTTGTTTTCTTTCCGTCTGAGAAGAAGGTCGAACACTGAAACACAGCAGGATGTAGATTAGTTCTTATCACATTAATCACCAACTGTTCTGGTTGATTTGAGTCATTTTTATTGATAAAATATAAAATGTCCAGATTCTCTGGTTCAGCTTCTGTTCTCTGATTATTTCCTGGTTTCTTTATTCTTCTATAATAGTAAACTGATGATCTTTGGGTTGTGGACAAAAAAAGACATTTTAGCTTCAATCTGCAGCTTTAGAAACACTGATCAACATTTTACACCATTAATGAACCAGACTAATTGATATTTTTGTTAATCGGTAGATTGATCATATATATATATATATATATATATATCATTTTAACTTTTACAAAGACCAAGCAACTCATTGATGTGTCGAAATAAAAACAGCAGATGAATTCCTGCAGTTTTAAAATTAAAAATTAATAACTAAAAACACCAAATAAATTCCTTTAGTCAAGTCTATTAACACTTTTAATGTTTAATATTTCTGGAGTAGAAACGGTGTGTTTGGATGAGGGAGGATTATTTATTTCTCAGGTTTTATTTCCTTATTAGGATTTATTCATTTATTAGGATTTATTAATTTATTAGGATTTATTAATTTATTAGGATTTATTTCTATTTTAGAATGTATTTCTTTGATAAGATTTATTTCTTCATTAAGATTTTAATAAGATTTATTTGTTTAAGATTTATTTATTTCTCAGGATTTATTCATTTATTAGGATTAGTTTCTTCATTAGGATTTATTTATATTTTAGAATGTATTTAATTTTTATTTATTAGGATTTATTAGGATTTATTTCTATTTTACAATATATTTCTTTAAGATTTATTTATTTCTCAGGATTTATTCATTTATTAGGCTTTATTTCTATTTTAGAATGTATTTCTTCATTAAGATTTTATTAAGATTTATTGGCTGGTCTGGTCTGGTCTGGTCTGGTCTAGTCTGGTCTGGTCTAGTCTGGTCCAGCCTGGTCTAGTCTGGTCTGGTCTAGTCTGGTCCAGCCTGGTCTGGTCTGGTCTAGTCTGGTCCAGCCTGGTCCAGCCTGGTCTGGTCTAGTCTGGTCTGGTCCAGCCTGGTCTGGTCTGGTCTGGTCTGGTCTGGTCTAGTCTGATCCGGCCTGGTCTGGTCTGGTCTGGTCCAGCCTGGTCTGGTCTGGTCTGGTCCAGCCTGGTCTGGTCCGGTCCAGTCTAGTCTGATCCGGCCTGGTCTGGTCTGGTCTGGTCCAGCCTGGTCTGGTCTGGTCTGGTCCAGCCTGGTCTGGTCCGGTCCAGTCTAGTCTGGTCTGGTCTGGTCCAGCCTGGTCTGGTCTGGTCTGGTCCTCGTTGCCCCGTCTCCAGGTCAGGGCGCTGCTGTTATTTTAGCTGCATCGATCGTGGCTCATAAATATCTGGGGGAGAGGATCTGCTGGTAAAGGGGGCGGGGGAGGGGTCCACCAGGATCCTGGTCTGTATCGGACCTCCACAACCAGACCAGGAGGATTGAATAAAAGTCGATGGAGGCTCCAGGAATAGCTCCACTCATCACCTCTGGTATCTGCTGGCCTCCAGTATTTTTAGGTTTTCTTGAGTCCATAATGGACTCGCTGCCTATTGATCCGGTCCTCAGATCCTCAGTAAGAGGAGAAGCAGCCGCCTTTATCTGCATTTAGCAATGTGGGTTTGGATGAAACACACGAATCCTGTTTCAGAACCAAAGGAACAAACAGCGTTTAGATGAGTCGCCTCCACAGAGCAGGTTAATGTTCATTCTAATCCTTAAAACAATCAGCAGCTGACAGGAAAACCTCAACCTGACAACTTTAGTTATTTATCAGATGCAGATTTGACTCAATATATAATAAAACAATATATAATAAAACAATATATAATAAAACAATATATAACAATATATAATAAAACAATATTTAATAAAACAATATCTGATAAAACAATATATAATAAAACTATATATAACAATATATAATAAAACAATATATAATAAAACAATATCTGATAAAACAATATATAATAAAACTATATATAACAATATATAATAAAACAATATATAATAAAACAATATCTGATAAAACAATATATAATAAAACTATATTTAATAAAACAATCATCGACCTTTAAGCCAAAAATCGAGAGTTACAGAAAAAGTCCAAAGAGTGAATCTGAACTTTTTCTTTTCTTTTTCCTCCTGATAATTAATTGATTAATTAATCATCTCTGGACCCCTCACATTTATCCAATGACCCTTTGGAGGGTCTCGACCCAGAGGTTGGGAACCACTGGACTAAACTAGATAACTGAGTTTATCTTATTTTTCATTGTGGAACCTCAACTATTTTTTATTTCTTAAACCAACTCATAGTACTCATGTACTTCATGCAGGACTTTTACTTGTAATAAATAATAATACAAATACTACAGTATTTTTACTCTACTAGTACCTGTGTGTTAAAATCAGCATAAAAGAACTAGATTAACTCTTATATATTATAACAATTGTACATTTAATGATAGAAACATGATATTTCTATCATAGTTAATATAAACCATAAAGTTCATTGTCTGATTTGTCTTCTGAGAACTGTGGTTTTAACTTTATAAGCTGTAAGTGTGATAATAAAACAACAAAAAGTGTCATTTCTGACTAATTTACTACAAAAACAGGAAAAAATCCCTCAATGCAAGGTTCAAACTGATGAACACTGAGTGTCCCGTTCATTATTTAGTGTGACCTTCATCAAAGGTCAAACTGAGGCTGAATCAGACTATAAATAAATATTTAAAACATTTATGTTGAGCCTCAGTTTTACGTCACTTTGCATCAGTTTCTGGCAGCGTTGCAGCATTGACTCTTAAAAGTAAAATTCTTCTGAAAAACGTACATTATGTTTGTATGAGATTTAAAAATTTTTCATAAAATGTGTGAATTTCTGTGTTTATCCCCTAGACTATAATTACAATATGTATCAGTGACAAATCACTATAGAAGAAACATTTTTAATTATCATCATTATAATTTATTTATTTATTTTTCATTTTTTTTACAAAAATCACTGAATTTGCAGTTTTGTTTATTTCTTTTGGCACAAAATGTGAAATGGTGGATCTATAAATGTTTAAATATTGAATATATAATTAATATTTAATTTTTAAACCTATGTGATATGTGTTTTTAATTATTTAAAAACCCATAGTAACTTGGACCCATTCATCCTTAAAGGAAAATTTTGTGTATTATACCTTAGACCAAACAGGCCAAATAGAACAGAGAACCACACACAACTCCTAGAGATCTGTATTTTGACATATATGTAGCATCAGTGGAAATAACTTTAAAAAAAATTTTTAATTTTAAGGATGCACTGAATAATTGGAAACTTGATATTGCAAAAAAACAAAAAAAAAATGGCACATTTAGGTTATAATTGAGGCTGAATCGTGGCTTTTTGCTGCACAATAAAGCACCAGTTCTGCAGCTTTTTGGATGCAGACTGCTTTAACTGACCATGTCAAACCATATGATACTAAAAATAAAACTACATAAATGGTCTCATCAGTGATTGTGGTGTAATGTCTTTAATGTCTTTGTCTCCAACATTTCAGACTCAGTAACACACCGGTCTTTCACAGTGAACCAAGCGCTACAGACGCTTCGTCATATTTCCTCGTCTTAGCTTTGGGAGACTTTCGTTTGTCTCTTTATCTCCGTCTCTCTCCGCCTGTCTTCTCATCCTGTTAAATATGTTTTCATGGTGTCACTTGGTGTCTACACTTCATACTCATACTCTGTGCTGTATGCTCCCTGTGAACACTCTGCTGCCCCCTAATGTAGTGGAGGTGCAACTGCACTTTATTCTAAAAAATCTTAATAAAAAAATAAAATATAAAAACATAACATAAAACAAATTTCTTATTTTTTTCTGAATAATACTTTTTATTCCTAAAGATTTGTATTTTACATATATGTAACATTAGTGGTAAACATATTCTATATCAGGATGATTAGTTTATGTCACTTTATGACTTTATGAGTTAGGTTCAGACATAAACCTCATAATGAAGACTCTGGAGGAACCAACGTTCTCGTTACACTGGTGTAACAGCGCTGAGGGTTCTTATGGGTTTAAGAGGGTTCTCATGCGGTTTTTGCTGAGTCCACCTGTGTCCTCTCCCTGCAGGTCAGCACCTGGACCGTGGAGGAGCTGCGGCTCCGCCTGGCCTCCCTGGACCCCCAGATGGAGCAGGAGATCGAGGAGATCCACCAGCGCTACCAGGCCAAGCGCCAGCCCATCCTGGACGCCATCGAGGCCAAGAAACGGCGGCAGCAGAACTTCTGAGTCCTGGAGGCTCCACGTGGACCCGCTGGGTCCTGGTCTTCACAGCTAGAGGTTCTCATTCTTCTGTCAGGTTCTTGGGGACCAGATCAGATCCTGCTTCATGCCTTCTGGGATCATCCAGAGTCTTTGAATTTGCAGGTTTATTAACAATGGTTGTTTAAAAGCTGCTGTTTTTTATTTTAAATCGTGTGGTACAACATTATTTTGTTTTTCAGGTACTCATCTATTGTTATTTTCACTTTCTGTCGTTATCAGGCTTTTCGGTGTAGAAACGAATCATTCCGTCTGGAAGAGTCTGGAATGCTGTAGATGCTGGAGTTTAATCCTTAAACGTCTTTAATGCTGCTGCTTAACTAAAACCCTCAGTTTGCTCACTGTGAACTTTCTACATTTTATACTCGTTTTTATTTAGGAAAAAAATGGACTTAAATCCTTTAATTTGGCCTATTTTAATTTTTCTGTTCTTACGAATTCGTCTTCACAGTTAAAAACTTCCAGAATAAAAGGAAAATGCTGTTTCTTGGTTTAAAACAGGTCTGAACAGTGAACAATGTAGAAACTAAATACAACTAGTGTTGAAATAAGTTTTCTTTTCCTATAGGAGCTGATTTATTTAATTGAGCCACTGCCTATAGACGCTGATGATGCCTTTTATTCTGAAAAACGTTTCCTCTTAATGGATTTAACTGGACGTTCAATGTTAACAGATGAATGTTCTTAATCTGTCTGTTTAATAGCATAAGAAAGCACAAAATGTTTTATGTATTTTCACCTCTTTGGGTCTTAAATAATCTTTTTTGTTTGTTTTTTTATTTGGAGCAGAAAACGTTGGGACGTCTGAATGTCGTAATGAGTTTATCTAACGGTTTGGTTTGTTCGAGCTGCCTTGACCTTCTTTATTTCAGCATCCAGCTTAAATAAAGTCCTGGGTCGACACATTAGTGGAGTGGATTGGCCCGAGCTGCGATTTGCTGGCATCATTAGTTTTATCTGGCACAGACTGGCCCCCCGTAAAAAATATATAAAATAAGATAAAAAAGTGCCAAGAAGCCGCGGCCTCAGCTGGCGTCGTCCCAGGTTCCTTTAGTTCAGTTTGCACCAACACGAGGAAACGTTTCTATTTTTATACGAAGGTTTAGTGGTTACAGTCGAGCTTCTCAGGTCATAAACTCCTCAGGATGTAAGATACCGACCGATTTACTGTAGATATTTAAAGATCCTTCACACATTATCTGTAAATATCTGCACCGCCGCGTCCTATTTGTATATTACGGTTAACCTGTTGAGTCCTTAAAGGAGATTTAAGTTATTATCTTTACATATCGAGAGGTTATAAACACAAAAAACAGGGTTTACACTGCAAAGACTGGATTTTTAACATGTGAAAATGTCTTGTTTTCAGTACAATCAGACCAATATGGAGTAGAATTATTAAACTTATTCCACTGGCAGATAACTTATTACTAACCCTCTATTGTTATAGCACAGTTTGTGAAATGGGGGGGACTTTTATTTTGAAGGACATACAATTTAAGAGGTCACGTGACCAGGCCTACACAACCAAAGGAAAAATTGAACTCACTATCTAGTGCAGGGGTGTCCAGAGTTTTTTTGGTGAGGGCCAAATACAGAAAAATAAGCAAAGGCTCGGGCCACACACTCGAGGTGACATATTGACATATGATTACTGTGTGTATTTTAAATCTCTGTGCTCGTTCGGCTGTGTACGATGCGTAGCTCTGATGCTTGGTCTCATAGAGCCGACGGACATTATTCTCCTTCATCACGGCAACATCTTCATTGCAAATCAAACAGACACACTTTCCGTTGATTTCTTTGAAGAAATAGTCATTTTCCCGCCGTGGTTGAAATCTTCTGCACTCACTTGTTATCTTTCGTTTCTTCGGTGCTGCCATTTCTGCTGACTCGTGATAAATGTTTTTCTTTGCTTAATTTTGTTTAGTGGAGAAGTACCTTTTTTTTTACTTGCTCCAACTAGTGTTAAAACTGAGAAGTGCAACAGAGTTGAGCTCAAGCGCCATGTGTGGGCCAATAAAAACTGACCCGCGGGCCGCAGTTGGCCCGCGGGCCGTAGTTTGGACACCCCTGATCTAGAGTAAGTAAATCTAATATTTGTTTTAAATTTTAATGTTATAAGTTTTTTTCCTAATATATTAATATACTATGTCAACAATATGCAAACGTGTAAAATTCCTCATTCAACAACCTAATGGAGTCACATTTAATTATATAGAAATAAACTATCCTGAGACTTTATATATTTAATGTATCTTATTTTAGGCCATTTTAGCTAACAACAACATGCAAAACATTTTTAGCATGCCTCAGTAATATATTATGTAAAAGAGGATTAAAAATCTTTCTTAATCGTCAATTGTCCTTTAAAAAGAAAGGAAAAAGCTTACTAAAATAAATTAAAAAACTTATTATAATATATAAATTATCTGTCTTTAGAATGAGATAAATCTACTCAGTATTGTACTTAAAACAAGACATTTTCCTGTGTTAATATCTCAGTTTTTACGGTGAGTTACATTCTTCGCTGATGACGTGATGCTGTTTCTGTGTGCAGGGAGGTTTTATTTCTATTTGATTTTTTCCTGTAAAATAATCACTCATCACGGGCACAACTTTTCACGTTTTTCATTTTCACTCGTGTGTTACAACAAAGGGATTTTTTTCTTTCTGCCTCCTGCTGTTTTGTTGTATTTTAAGAGTCAAATAAACTGTTTTCTCACTTGATTTCGGTCGAGAGACCGAACAGAAAAGGGAAAAACCTGAAAACTGTTTTGTGTGAAATTAAGTCGTAATCACTGGAAACTTTTTTATTTTCTTTAATCCGTTCAAACACAGAACCACTGTTTATTTTCTCCTTCTGATAAAGTGGACGATAAATAGTTTTGTCTTAACATTTAATACACAGCTGTGAATTAAACGTTGGTTTCACTTCTGCTAAAAGATAAAAATAAATTTAATGTCTTAAAGATAGTTTATTATCATATAAAACTAATGTTCAAATTTAAGAGGAAAGATGTTTTTCATTTGAAAAAAAACATCAGAATAATTAGAGGTTATTTAATAGTTGTGGGTTCTACTGTGTTTAAAGTGCTGTGATTGATTAATTTGGTCTTTTACGTATTTAAAGTGCAGCATTCGACCTGTGTGAAACCTACTGGAACTTCACACAGATTCAAGTGTTTTAATTTATTTTCATGAATCTGCAGAAGCTCAAATATTTTCTGGTCAAATTTGCATTTTTCACTGAATCGTTTAAAGTGTAGAATCTGATACCTCAGTTTTTCAAAGTAAAAGCACAGGAATTAAAGTGTAAAAAGTCCAAACTGTGACTCGTGAATAAATGTTTTACCAGATTTAATATTTAGAACATTTACATCACTGATGAAAACAGGTTCCTGCCTAAAGATTCACAGTCTTCACTGTTCTTTTATTTTATTTTATTTTATTTTCATCACAAACTCTTCAGGTTCTGAAGTTTATTCGTCTGCTGTAAATGTTCCACATCACTGATGTTTGTGTTCCGTTGGTTTTTGTTTGCTTGTCTGGAAACGACAAAATTAATAAAACTGAACAAAACTAAAGATTCTGTCATTTTTTTTACTTTTTAAGACGTTGGTAGTTTGACGACTTTTGTAGATTCGTTGAGTTCAGTGAAAATCTGAGATTCATGTTCATGAAGTTCATTTGTAAATGTGTAGAATAAAAAAGCATAAATGTCTCTTTTAATCATCGTAATAATCTGCAGCACGAATCAGAAAATTAATTAAATGTTTGGTGAGAAGAGAAAGTTAGAAAACTTTGTACATTGTGTGTTAATGTTGGTTTATTGTCATTTAAAAAGTCCATTTTTATCATTTTACTTTTACAAAAATCACGATTTTGTGCAATTTTTTACACAAAATGTCAAATAGTTAAACTGATAAATAATGATAAATTTATAATATGTATTCTATCTAGAATATAAAACGTGTTAAACTATATATAGATATACTATCTATATACTAACTATATTAATTTTATTCAACAGTCCAAGTTTTTAGGATTAAATCACACTTGCATACACTTATAACCTATATATTTATACTTTATATATATATATATTTATTTTTCTTACTGTGTATATTATTATTATTGAGCTGCTACCAAATTTCATTCTACTGTGTATAATGACAATAAATGTTTGCTAATCTATATATTTAACTAATCAATTTGATTAATTTTACATACATAGAAAATGTGATTTATTTTTAATCAGAAATGTCAACTGATGTAACTGATAAATAATGATAAATTTATCATATTTAATCCATTTACAATATAAAACTAGTTGATAGCATGTGTTTTTAAAACCTTTTTAGGAGAGTTAAACTAGTATTAAGTTTTGATATTGTCACAAAAACCTATAAATATATTTATATTTTACACAGTTTTTTTATATATAGTTTCTATTACTGTGCATATTATTATTATTATTATTATGGAGCTGCTACCAAATTTCATTCTACTGTGTATAATGACAATAAATGTTTTCTATTCTATATATTCAATTATTAATTTTTTTTCATTTTACAAACATCACAGAAAATGTGATGTTAAAACCTTTTTAAGAGAGTTTAACTAAGTTTTTAGGAATAATTCACATGACAGTTTTGATATTGTCTCATAAACCTAAAACCAATATATTTATATTTTACACTGTTTTTTAGATATAGTTTTTCTTACTGTGTTTATTATCACATAAATAATGTGATTTATTTTTAACCCGAAATGTCATCTGATGTAATTGAAAAAAATAATAATAAAATTTAAATGTGAAATCACCCAGAATATAAACTAGTTGATAGTTGTGTTTTAATGCTTTAATCATCTTAAAGAAGTTAAACTACCATGTTTTCATGGTTACACCACATGACATGTGGTCGTTTCTCCACACGTCTGATGCTTTAATTCCTAAAGTCTTTTTGTTCGTGACCTTGCAGCAGCAGCAGCAGGTTCACGGTTTGTAAAGAGGTTTTATTTCAGCTCTCAGGGATCAGAACAGAAAGAACTGAATCTTCCTCTCACCGTCACAAACACCCAAAACGTCTCGTCCGTCTTTTCCGATTCCTCCGAGTCCGGCGTCGCGTCGGCCGAAATAGCAGAAGTGAATAATTAATGAGCCGAGCGGGACCTGATCCGTCTGCTCGGAGGACGAAACACAGGAACAATATGTCGGTGCTCACTAAATAAACGATTATAGCTTTATAACCACCATTCCACAAACAGGAAACATTTTAATGTAAAATTCAACCTGTTAAAATACAATAAAAAAGCATTGAGTTTGTTAATAAATCACATGTTAAACCTGAGCTCCAACACTTAATAAAGTATTTTTATCTGTTGATTTATTTACTGTGTTAAAAGTTTACACAGTAAAATCATTAAAAAGTAGTTTTACCTCCGTTTACAGTTTAGTGTCTTTACTGTAAAATCATTAAAACGATGAAATACTGAGATTTTAATTTCATTCACAGTATTAGACGATTAATTGTTTTATAAAACAGTGAATCTTTTACTTCTGTGATTTACTGTTAAATATAATCAATATACTGTAATAGTGATTTGCACTAACATCAGTATTTAACAGCAAAATGTTGTTTCTGGTTTTATTTGATATTTTTTCTGATCATATTTAATATAAACTGAGAACAACTTTGCTTTGTCATTTCTTGCTTGAGCGATAAAGTTTTTTTTCTTTATCCAACAGCATTTTTTTATTTAAATTAAATTTTCTTAGCATGAGACAAACTGATGAACTAAAATAGATTTTGTTGAAATGATCATGATTATTGATTATAGATCTACTATCAGCTGATTTGTTGCTGTTGTCGATTACAAGTAAAACTGTATTTATTGTAATATTTCATTTATTATTTTAACATTTATGGTCAAATCACATATTATTTTTTAATTTGTAAAATTCACTCAGTATTAAATTAACTGTTGGTACAGTTCTGTCTTTTAAAGCAGGGTTTTATTTTAAAGGTACATTTTCACCATATTAACAATTAAAAATAATAAATAAATAATAATTAACATCTGGATTTTAACCAGATGTTGATCTTAAACCACAGCAGGTTTAAACAAGGAATCAGCAGTAAAGAATGAAACCAGCAGAATAATAATGAAGCTGAGTGTGTTCTTTAACCAGACTTTTATTTTGTAAGTTTCATAATCAGATATTCTGACACTCAGCAGGTGTCACTAAAGCACCTGAACATGTCCACCACCAACAGCAGAAGAAGACGGTTCAGGTTCCTGTTGAGAAGTTTCTCCAGGTGTGGAACTTCTCATTTGATGGAATCTTTCATTGAAACCAGGAAACAACGTCCTCACGAACAAACAGGAAACTTCTCTCTGGGTTTTAGGGAACTGAGAAGCTGCTGCTCAGGTTCTCAGGTCAAACCAAACTTCAAGATGAGAAAACCAAGATCTGAGGAACAAATATTCTTCAGGTCAGTGATGAAGCTGAAGGTTGACGAAGAAACAACATGAACGTTTTCATCTAAATAAGAAAAGTAAGTTAAACAAACCTGATTTGCAGCTTCTTCAAAAGCTGTGGAATTCCATCATGCTAATGCTAATGCTAATGCTAATGCTAAGGATGCAGGATGATGATTTGCATTAATTTCAGGTTCATGGAACAGCCTCCACGTGGCTACGAAATCTACACAAATCAAGCTCAGCTTCTCTTATCCTAACTTAGACCTGTGTCTGTATCTACATCTTACGTCTGTACATTTATTCGTCTAACTTTGGTTCGACTTGTTTCTTTCTACATCCACCTGTCTCTAGATCTACGAATGATGAGTGATGTTTTATTTTCTATTGCTGCTATAAAACTCGTATAAAACCTTTATCTCCAGGTATCCATCTTTCTATCCATCTATACCAAGTTCCATATCAATCCATTTAATTACTGTGTTCTACTCTTTAAGCCTTTTACCTTTGGTTGGCGGCCGTGCCACGAACCATCTCCATCTATATCCATCTCTATTGTCTATCTAACATCTACTGTGTGGCCTGTATCCATCTATTTCTGTTTCTAGCAAACTCACATTTACAAACAAATTCATGATGTTTTGTGTATTTGGGTGGCTGCCGTGCCAAAAGAGCCCCATCTTTCTATTCTTTTCATCATTCTTGTGTTTTTGGTTGAAATATCTATCGATCTGTCTCTATCCATCATCATCAACATCATCACAAATCTCGTATCAGGTCTCCGTCTTTGTATCTGTCCGTCCCTCATTAGTTTCATTTTAATCAGTTTAATCATATTTTGTGCTGTAGATTGTCCATTATATCAAACTAGTATCTACACTATGGCCTGTATCTATTCAGTATATTTGGTTGGCTGTGACCTAATTTTCTATTCTTCTCATCATCATCCTGTGATTCTGGTTGTCCGCCATGCTATGACACATCTCTATCTATCCATCTATCGTTATCCATCCATCCACCTCCAGATCTACAATTGTTCTGACTGTTTTGTTGTTGCCAACATGCCACATTATTCGTATATCCACAGGTATCCATCTTTCTAACATCTCCATCTTTATCCGTTTCTCTATTGTCTCTCTCACGTCGTCCTTCTTCCATCCATTTGTCGTCAGATCTACAAAAGCTTAGTGACATTTGACTTTCTATAATCCTGTTTGTTTATTGGCCATGGTGAATCCTCCATCCATCCCTTCATCATCATGCTTTTTTCTACCTGTGTATGTACAAACAAGAATGGTTTTATCTTCTCATCATCATCAGCTCATCATGCTGGTTTGTGTTTCTGGTTGAAAAACATGAAACATCTCTATCTGTCCATCTGTCTCTGTCCATAATTGTCCATCCACCTCCAGATCTACAATCATTTCACTTTCTATTGGACTGTTTTGTTGTTGGTGGCCGCCGTGCTATAAAACTTGTATATCTACAGGTGTCCATCTTTCTATTGGTCATCTCTTTATCCATCTCTGCTAAGTTATGTTTTCATCAGTTTAATCACATTTTGTACTGTTTATTTGTCCAGTATCATGAAACTAATATGTACACTATCACAGAAATCCATCTATTTCTGTTTCTAACAAATTTACATTTACCTCACAAGCATTCTTCTATTCTTGATGCCTGTTTTTGTATATTTGGTTGTCTGTGCCCTGTCGAGACCTAATTTTTTATCAACTTTATCTTTCTATTGTCCATCTACCAACATCCCTCGTCATCACATCTGTCTCCAGATCTACAGCTTAGGAACATTGTACTCTGTGAGCCTGATGTTGGTCAGTGACATAAAACCATCTACTTTTCTACTCTATCTATAAATCAATGTAATTACCTCACAAACAAAATCTTCTATTCTTCATGTCTGTTTTCTGTATTTGGTTGTCTGTGACCTGTCCAGACCTTATTTTTTATCCTTCTCATCATCATCCTGTGTTTCTGGTTGTCCACCATGCTATGAAACATCTCTATCTATCCATCTATCATTATCCACCCATCCTCCTCCAGATCTACAATCATTTCATTTTCTATTGGACTGTTTTTTGTTGTTTGTCGCCGTGCTACAAAACTCGTATATTTACAGGTGTCCATCTTTCTATTGGTGATCTCTCTATCCATCTACATTAATTTTGTTTTAATCAGTTTAATCACATTATGTTTGTTGATTGTCCAGTTTCATGAATCTAATATCTACCTTATGTCATGTATCCATCATTTTTTCTTTCTACCAAACTCACATTTACCTCACAAACTAAATCCTTCATGCCTGTTTTGTGTAGTTGGTTGGTCGCTATGCCAACAAACATCTGTCTTTATCCGTCTCAGCATCTTTATTCTATCTACGGTGATCTGACTCCAGATCTATAAAAGCTTTGTGATGTTTTACTCTCTAACCCTGATGTTGGTCACAGTGACACAGAACCCATCTACTCATCTACCCAATGTTCTCTTCTTGTCATCATCATCATCATGTCTGTTTCTGATTGGCAGCCATGCTGTGAAACATCTCTATGCATCCATCCTCTATCATCATTATTCAACATTCATTTCCATCTAAAATCGTATTTTCTATTGGACTGTTTGTTTGTTGCCGCCGTGCTACAACACGTGTATATCTACATCTGTCCATGGATAAAGATCCATACATCTCTCATGTGTATTTTTTATCTGACTAGCAACAAAAAAAGTGATTTTCTATTCTTTTTTTATCATATTCAGTTTAATCACATTTTGTGCCAGTAACAATAAACTATTATCTACTGAATGACCTGTATCTATCATCTATTTCTGTTTCTAGCAAACTCACATTTCACTAAAATAATCTTCTGTTCTTTGTGCATGTTTTGTGATGTTGGTTGGACGCTGTGCCACCAAACATCTCTAATATATTTCTATTGTCTATCTACCAACATCCCTCGTCCACACATGTCTCCAGATCTACAAAAGCTTAAGAACATTTTACTGTATGAGCCTGATGTTGGTCAGTGACATAAAACCATCTACCCACTTTTCTACTCTATCTATCCATCTAAACATTTACCTTACAAACAAAATCTTCTCTTCTTGATGCCCGTTTTGTGTATTTGTTTGGCTGTGACCTATAGAGACCTAATTTTCTATTCCTCTGATCGTTTTTAGTTGTCTGCTATGAAACATCTCTATCATCCATCCACCTCCAGATCTACAATCATTTCGTTTTCTATTGTCATGTTTCTTGTTGTTGGTGGCCGCCGTGCTACAAAACTCGTATATCTACAGGTGTCCATCTTTCTATTGGTCATCTCTCTATCCATCTCTGCTAAGTTCTATTTTAATCAGTTTAATCACATTTTGTGCTGTTGTTTGTCCAGTATCATGAAGCTAGTATCTACTGTACGACCTGTATCTATCATCTATTTCTGTTTATAGCAAACTCACATTTACAACCAATCTTCTGTTCTTGATGCCTGTTTCGTGGTGTTGCTTTGTCAGTACCCATCCAAGCATTCTTTTCTATTTGTCCATCCGTTTCAGTTTCTAGCACACATTTACCTCACAAACTAAATCTTCTACATAATGGTAAGTGATGCTTCATGTTCTTTTGGACTGTTTTTTTGCTGGAGGCCGCTGTGCCACAAACCCTGTAAATCTACATTCATCCATCTCTACATCAGTTTTCACTAGGTTCTGTTTTAATCACATAATGTTTGATTGACCAGTGTCATTAAGCTAATATCGACCCTATAGCCTGTATCTATCCATCTATTTCTGTTTGGCTGCCGTGCCACCAAACATCTCCATCTCTATATCTGACCTATCTACAAACAGAAGTAATCTCCTATTCTTCTTGCCTGTGTGTTTTATTGGTTGTGCCATCAAACATTTATTCATCCATCATCTCCAGATCTACAAGCGGTGAGTGGCGTTTTAATTTTTATTGGACGGTTTTGTTGTTGGCCGCCGCGCCACAAACACCTTGTACAGTAGATCTTTATTAGAATAAAGCAAAGTGTAAATAAAGCTTCACGCTGTTAAATTATCAGGACCTGAATTACTGACCTGACAGTTTCTGAAGGCATTTTTCCTTTTCTCAAAATGATGCCTTTTTAAGACAAAATTAATAAGAAAAATGTGACAAAATATCTGTTTCTTTGGAATTCATAATAATAAATGGTCTCTTTACTCAAGAATCAACAGACGACTGAAATTCACCACACGTGTACAACATGGATCTGAAAGTCTCGACTAATAAAAACCAACAGGAAGTTGTCAATCTTCATATTCATATTTTAAATGAAATAGTCGTCAAAAGTTATCGAAAACATCTTCTGACGTTAACTCTGGTTGCCGTGACAACAGAAGCCTCGTTAAAAACCCCGTTCCATCTGATGACTTTTATGATCGAATGGTGCGTTTTTAATGGAGGGTGTCGTTACCGTGGCGACGCTTCGCCATCAAACAGGAAGTCAGAGCGTCACACGTTTCTGTCACAGCGCCGCCTGCTGGCAGCAGGAAGTTAAAACGTCACATGTTCATGAGTGTTTATTATTGATGTTTCAGCTTTAATCATGTGGTAAAAACAGCCTGAACTTTTAAAACTGGTTAATTCAGATTCTGAGTGATGGTTTAATGAGTCCTGTCTGTTACAGCAACACGTTACCTAGAAATAAAGAATAAATACGAATAATTAACGTTTCTGCTTAATTAAGATCTGATTCCTAAATGTTTATTAGACATTTGGTGTTAAAGGCAGCAGGAAGAATGAGGCTTTGGTTTGATTTAACGTGATGTGATGGTTGACGTCAGTTTAACACACGTGAACCTGAGGTTGTGATGTCACAACTGTACAGTCCCCACCCACTCAGAGCTGTTCAGATCCTCTGATTGGAGGAGAAGCTCGTTAATATTAATATTGGGGACAATGTCAAAACTGTCATGTGGTTTAATCCTAAAAACTTTGCTTGTTTGTTGTTTTATGTTCTAGGCCAATTATATATTAACAATTTATCATTTATTATGAATTTTAATTATATTGAAAAAAAAAAGTTCATTTTGAGACGTGATGATAATAAAACTGTATTTCAAGTAGTTTTGATTTTTGATATTGACCCAAACACAAAATGACCTGATGCAGAGAGAAGAGGAAATAAACATCGTATTTCGTCATTTTTGGTTCTTAAACCACGTCTAAATCGTGTTAGTGACATCACAAATTCACCAAAAACAAAAAGAAGTGTAGAATCTGTGAATTTAGTGCCACACCATCACGTTTCATTGGTTCATCTTCATCCTTCCTCCCTAAAAAAATAAAAAATAACTTTCACAGTTTTTACTGTAGTTTTTATTCAGTTTTCTCATTGCTTGCATGCTATTTCACTTCAGTCCTTTTTGTCTTATTTCTGTTGAGTTTGGTCCTTTTTTTTTTCTTTTTTGTCAAAGGTCAAAGTTTTATTTATTTTTGTATTTCTGTCCTGAAACATGCAAACGTGAACGAGAAGCTTCGTTATTTCTGCTTCGATCTGACAGAAGCTTCTGACATTCGCTGAGTTTTAGCCGCGTTTGTTCTGATGATGGCGGTCGCCATGGCGACAATCCACCATCCCATAGTTCCCATATTAGTGAGGTCACGTGATGCGAAACCATCATCATCATCGTCAGTTTAGCTCCTCCCCCCTCGCCTGGAGGTGATTGACGGGTGCTCCACGTAGCTGTAGTTGACCACGCCCCCTTCGTCCTCGTAGTCCACATTGTCGTCGTCGTCGTCCAGGCAACGGCTGTCCCCGTCCGACCCCCCCTCCCCCTCCTCGCCGCCCCTCCCCCTCCTGTTGCTGTTCCTCACCGACGCCTCCAGGGCCTTCTGCCGCCGGTAGAAGTGCGAGAACTTGTTGAAGATGATGGTGATGGGCAGCGCCACCACCAGCGTGCCCCCCAGGATGCAGCCGCCCGCCGCCAGCTTCCCCGCCACCGTGACCGGCACCACGTCGCCGTAGCCCACCGTGGTCATGCTGACCGTGCCCCACCACCAGCACGCCGGGATGGTGTCCAGACCCACGTCCTGGGGGGGGGGGGGGGGTATGGTTAGAATATCCGAGAGAATATCGAGTAAAATATTCAACTTGATATTTGACTAATTCAGCGATGTGCATAGAATAAATATTAATATTCATCCACTGATTTATGGTTGACTAAAGTTGAACATAGTCAAAATCACTGAAATTGCATATTTCGTGTTGTTGATCGATGGTAGTTGATACCTGTGATTGTCCCTCGCCTGTTTCCGTATCGCTGCATGTCGCTAATATAATGTTAGCATATATACGGTTATATGCACTGATGTTCCACAGTCTGGCTAATGTCTTTAACCATTAACGCCTGGTGCTGATGGACGTTAAACCGTGGTGGTAATACTCTGCCATACCAACGGGGGGCGTCCGTGAGCCAGCGGCTTGTTGCTGCTCCTTTTACGAAGAAGCATTCCTTTATTTTAGTGTTTTTCTCCGTCGGACTGCCAACATGGAAGAGGATTATATATCTAAGCTTAAAAACATCTAAAACTGGACTTTCAGTCAAAGCGGGAAGTGATTAACAACGGAAAACCAACGCCGCAGCTAAAAGGCTAAAAGGCTAGCTTCAGACTATGGGGCTGAAGCTAACTGGCTAACTCCAAATGGATGCTACACCAGCCAGATTATTTTAAAAAGGAATGATTTAGCTTTGAACGAACAGCGGGGACTCGATATTAGCATCAACAATGTTAAGGTAAAGGAAAAAAGCAGGTTGCTTCCTAGCTAAACAGGAGTTAGCATTTCATGGTAATAAGTGGGCAAACTCCTCTATTCTGGTAACTACGTAGAACTATTACAGCTTTTACTGCGAAATATAAAGGTTAGCTACACATTCAGAGACATCCACTGTGGTTTCTGGCTTTTCAAATAGAATAAAGAACGATCCAGTAGAAGCAGTTGGTGATGTGATTAGAAATGATATCAAAGTGAGATTAATGATTAATGCCGCCATGTTTGTTGCTGCAGAGGAAGACGAACAAACAAAGATCAGATCTGTTATTTTGAAGCTAAAAGTGAAGGAGGCGTTTCTGGGTTTGATGACGTGATGATTGACAGCTGCTGCAGCTACGTCCGTTCATTCTTATCTTTACGTACTTTTAATACAGACCTTATGAGAGAGCGTGTGTGTGTGTGTGTGTGTGTGTGTGTGTAACGCTGTTACCCTTCTGGGTTTATATCTTTGTAAATCTGACTCTAAAGGAGTCCATGAACCATGAACCTAACATCACGTCAGTGGACAAACTGAACCATTGTAGAGTTAACGAAGATTTGATAATAATTCATCAGCGTGTTTTTCCTTTGATAATGTTTTTGTGTTTCTACGAAGACTTGGAAAGAAAAAGTGTACTTAGGCCATGATTTAAATAAGGAGACTCTGTAGTTTTAGGTAAATGAGGAAAATACAGCGTTTTTTTGAGGACAGTTTTTTCCACACTTAATGTGGAAACATCTCATCTCAGGTTTTATTTCCTGCATAAAAACACATAAACAGTGATCTATCGTTGATTTCGTACAGTGACATTTTCCTGAACTTTTCAGTGTTGAACTGATTCACTTATAGTCAAACACATCTTTACTTTTATTGGTGTTTTACTACAGCTCTTGAAGTATTGGCTTAAAAACCACAATTTATTTAGATATTATTAAATATTTGTGATTTTACAGACTAAATGTTAAATGTTTATATAGTGATTTTCTCTTTTTAACCACTTGAAGCAAGTTAGTTAAACTCTTGATGCTTAAAAAACATGTTTTTTTTTTATCAGGACTTGTTAATGAGTTTGGACCTAAAATGTTGTTCTAGAACAAAAAAATACAGAAAAAAAACGTGTAAATAACTTAAAGTCTTCAGACTCTGGAAGAAGCAGATTGAGGAATAGATTGTATGGATCAAAAATATGAAAATGAGTCTTTTTGTGTTTTATTACTTCCTCACAAACTTTTCTGTTAATCAAACACTGATTTCTTCTGCATCAAAATGTAAAAATACAAAAATTTTCCTTTTTATAAATCTGGATCTCATCCATTATTTCTTGGGCCATTTTTTAATTAAGTAGATATCAGCCTGGTCTAATGAAACTTCTCAGTCTGAGGACAGATTTCCTCATTATAATAATAATAATAATAATAATAATGATAATAACAAAGACGTTCACCTCCTCGTATTCGGCCGTGTAGGCGATTCCAGAGAAAACAGAAACGCCGACGCCGAGGTAGAGGAGCAGGATGCCGACCTCGCGGTAGCTGTGCTGCAGGAATAATAAAAAATAATAAAAATAGACTTTAAACTGGTTTTAATTAAATCTCTGTGCAGGAAAAAACAAAACTCTGAGATTTCACATCTGCAGGAAAACACGTTCAGCACATTTCACACAATAAAAGCACCAAGGTGCAAGTTAGAAACAGATGATGAACAAATAAAATATAAGAATAAATTAAATTTATTGAAATTTTAGAAGAAAAATTAAAAAAGTTAACAGCACATGTCAGACTTGATATTTAATGAAGAAGCATTAAAGCAGCAGAAATTAAATTATTAACAGACTATTTAATATTATTTAACTCATCGTTCACTGTAGAACCACAAAAAAGGGCAAATTAGTATTTAACTTTTTTTAATTAGGGTTACAGATTTAATTAAGATCTGTAACCAGTATTTTTAAAAGACAAATCCACAACTTTTCAAGTGTCTCTTTAAAACATTCGAGGTGAATCTTAATCACAATTAAAACATGAAAAGTTGTAAATTTACTCATAAAAACACCAATAATTAAGAAGAAAAGTTGATTTAACGTCTTGTGTTTCACGGTTCAGATAACAGACTCGTGCTCGATGACCTTTGACCCTGATCAGTGTCTTGTTAACAATAAAAGTCATAAACTCATCCTTAAATACCTTCGTCCGTCCTGGCGTTTGCCTCAAAAACAACTTTCATTTTCCCCGAAAAGCTGCAGTTTAACGTGAAATTAAAAAAAAACAAGTGGACACTCGCTCTCACTTAAAGTTCAGTAACTAATGTGTTTGAGCATTAAAATGGAATAAAAGCAACTGGCATGAAATTCATCAGGTGACTTTTAGATATGAAATGTGATAGAACACAAAGTATTAAAAGTCAAATACGAGCCAAACAGTTTTACTACAGCTCTTGAAATATTGGCTTAAAAACCACCATTTTTGGATATTTATATATATTCATATTATTCATGACTAAACAGAGTAAATGTTAAATGTCCTGCATTTATATAGTGATTTTTTTTTTAGTCTTTTAACCTCTCGAATCAAGTTAATTAAACTCTTGATGCTTAAACATGTTTTTTTTTATCAGGACTTGTTAATAAGTTTGGACCTAAAATGTTGTTCTAGAACAAAAAAATACAGAAAAAAACGTGTAAATAACTTAAACTCTTCAGACTCTGGAAGAAGCAGATTGAGGAATAGATTGTATGGATCAAAAATATGAAAAATATATCAAAAGTTTTAGTTTTCTCGAACACTGAATTCTTCTGCATCCGAATGAGAAATACAAAAATTTTCTTAATCTGAATCTCATCCATTATTTATAAGGCCATTTTATTTAAGTAGATATCAGCCTGGTCTAATGAAACAAAGTCAGAGACTTAAAAGTTTTTTGTCTTTCTACAAAGACTTGAAAAATGTTGTTTACTTAGGCCATGCTTTAAATAAGGAGACTCTGTAGTTTTAAGTAAATGAAGAAAATACAGCGTTTTTTTGAGGACAATTTCTTTTTCACGCTCAATGTGGAAACATCTCTCACAGATTTTAATTTGTGTATCATTGTTTTATATTATTTATATATCATATATTTCATATTATGAACTATATAAACCCATGAAAAGTGATCTATCGTTGATTTTGCATAGTGCACTTTTCCTGGATTTTTCATAACATTTCGGAAACAAGCTGCGATCCGCGTGATTCCCGAGTGATTCCCGACTCACCCGGAGCGTCGCCCCCAGCGATCGGAGTCCGGTCGAGTGCCGAGCCAACTTCAGAACCCTGAAGATCCGCATCAGCCTGAACACCTGATGATGCAGCAGAGGATCAGCTTCACTTTAAAGCCTTTTTTTAATTTCTAAATTGATTCCATTTATTTGACATTAAACTCTGAATTGGGGGCTGCAGATGATTCAACAACCAAACTATACAAATCAAGGAAAAGAAGAATTGAAAAACTCTTAAAGGATCTTTGTACTTGTAAAATCTATATATAACAATATATAAAATATCTTGTTTTTGGTACAATTATTCCACTTTTGACTAGAATTGTCTCATTCTACTGACAGATAATTTAGCAAGAGATAATTCTTTATGCACTTTTTTTCTGATTCTGGTCAATTTTTAACATTTTCTTTAAAAAAAAATGATTAAATTGACTTAAGGGGAAAACAACTTCAGATCTACATTTCCTTCCAGTAGAATAAGACAATTCTACTCAATATTGTACTGATTGTATTAAAGACAGTAGACATAGTTTTATCTGTTAAGATGTCAGATTTTGTGGCGTATTAGAAGTACGTAAAGATAAGAATGAACGTACGTAGCTGCAGCAGCTGTCAATCATCACGTCATCAAACCCAGAAACGCCTCCTTCACTTTTAGCTTCAAAATAACAGATCTGATCTTTGTTTGTTCGTCTTCCTCTACAGCAACAAACACGGCGGCATTAATCATTAATCTCACTTTGATATCATTTCTAATCACATCACCAACTGCTCACCAACTTACTCTAGTGTTAAAATCTTTGCTGATGATATGATGCTGTTTCTGTGTGTTGGGATTTGTTTTTTCTGTTTTTACTAATAAATATATATATATATCATCAGTCAATTTGATCATTACAACAAATGATCAAATTGACTAAAATCATGGGAGAAAATTGAAATGAGCTTGAAATCTGCCAGTGGAATAAATAGTTCTAGTTTCCTTTGTATTAAATGTACCAAAGATGAGACATTTTCACCAGTTTAAACCTCAGTTTTCAGAAATATGAAGGGAAATACAAGCAATGTGTGCAGATTTTGTTCAAGAATTATGAATTACATCTCATTTATGTAGAAGCCAAAGATCTTTGCTGAGAGCTGGTTCTTGATGATTTAGCAGATTTAATGTACGCTGCTTGACAGAAATATTTCCCTTTTTTTATAGTTTATCACTACAGTCTGGTGCTGGTTTGTCTGAGTCAGAATGGTTTTATTATGAAAGATATTTAACATATATCAGTGATAAATGTTACATATTCAATATTATTATTGTGCATTAAAAAAGCCCATCAAAAGTGAGGCTACATGATGTTGAGTAAAGGTTCTTTAACAATATTTCGTTTTATTTCCTTGTTTATTTTCAGAGCTTTTGTTTCCATGTTGAGCTCAGCTGGGAACTTCCCAAGCTTTAAAGGTTTTTTTGTTTTATGGTGAACCTGAATGAGCCGGCCCAGGTTGCCCAGCTCAGAGTCCGATCCCACAGTCAGGTCAAACAGCAACGTGACGTAGATGGGGACGACGGACACAATGTCGATGATGTTCAGAGGATGTCGGTAGAACTTCTTCTTGTTGGGAGCGAGCAGCAGCCGCATCACCACCTTTTAAAAGATGGAGCAGAGCAGCAAAAGTTTCTGCTGAAAATGCACCCTTGGGGGGCCTAAATAGATGCTAAAGTGCCCTTTCTTTACTATTAACCCCCACCCTTCAAGAAGTCAGTGCATGCTTATTGCCTATTGGTCCATTTAGTGCATGTCCCCTCACCTCGAAGGTAAACCAGCAGGTGCAGAACACCTCCAGAGCCTGCAGGGTCGGGTCCTCCAGCTGTTTCCCCTCAGAGTCAAATGTCTGAACAAAGGAAAGTTTGCAGTGACACGTGAGTGTTTCATTTAAAACTGGTGATGAGGACGACTCAAGTTCTGGACAAGAACAGGTCTACAACTTAGAGGAAGAACATCAGTGGACTTCACTACGATTGCTACGTAGTCTGCTGTGTGTGTGTCTGAGTGTGTTAGGGCTAAGGGTAACGACTATTCTGATGGTTGATTAATATATACAGTAGATTGACTATGACGAACAGGAACCAGTGGTGGGTCGGGTCGGTTCTGGCCTACCTGGTACTCCGGGATGCTGTTGATGCACATGGTGGAGATGGAGGCCAGCACCACGCTGATGGACAGGAGGCTAAACAGTTTGCTGGGGATGGAGTAGCCCGGGTTCTCCAGGGTCAACCACAAACACTTCCTGATGCTGCCGTAACGCACCTCCTGGAAGTGCTGCATGTCCCTGTGAGGACAGGAGAGGGTTAGGAGTCGCAAGGAGAGGAAAAAAAGTACATAGTAAGGTATGTTATTGATTCAAGTCATTGGGGCCCGTAGGGGGAGGGGGGGACAAAGGGACAGTCCATTCCACACTTGGCATCCACAGTGCATCTAGAACTTGTAAGACACACTGTAAATACCTGAAAGTGTAAAACGAACTGTCCCCTTAGACCCCCTCCCCCACCCACCCACCCAGCACCAATGACTCAATCAAATGGCTTCAATTGACATTTTTTTCCTCTTGTTGCCAGTCCAGGGCTCCTAAAAAGTCATAATGAGACACAAACCGTAGACTCAACCATAATAGGGGGGACAAAGGGGAGAGAATAAATTTGCTTGCGTAGAATGTGGTTTAAAGAAGTGTTGGTAAGTGTTTGTGTAGGTCCGTGGGTGTGGTTGTTTAAAATGAAATAAGTTGGTATCTGTCTGGTTGTTGCAGAGACCTGGAGTGACAAGGAGAGGGAACAAATAGTAAGGTATTTTTGATTCAAGCCATTGTCAAGTCATTGGGGCCCAACAGGGGAGGGGGGACAAAGAGACAGTCCATTACACAGTCAGCATCCACAGTGCATCTAGAACTTGTAAGACACACTGTAAATACCTGAAAATGTGAAATGAACTGTCCCCTTAGACCCCCTCCCCCACCCACCCACCCAGCACCAATGACTCAATCAAATGGCTTCAATACACATATTTTTTTCCTCTTGTTGCCAGTTCAGGGCTCCTAAAAAGTCATAATGAGACAAAAACCGTAGACTCAACCATAATAGGGGGACAAAGGGGAGAGAATCAATTTGCTTGCGTAGAATGTGGTTCAAGGAAGTGTTGGTAAGTGTTTGTGTAGGTCTGTGGGTGTGGTTGTTTAAAATGATATAAGTTGGTATCTGTCTGGTTGTTGCAGAGACCTGGAGTGACAAGGAGAGGGAAAAAATAGTAAGGTATATTATTGATTCAAGCCATTGTCAAGTCATTGGGGCCCAACAGGGGAGGGGGGGACAAAGGGACAGTCCATTCCACACTTGGCATCCACAGTGCATCTAGAACTTGTAAGACACACTGTAAATACCTGAAAGTGTAAAACGAACGGTCTCCTTGGCCCCCCCTCCCCCACCCACCCACCCAGCACCAATGACTCAATCAAATAGCTTCAATACACATATTTTTTTCCTCTTGTTATCAGTCCAGGGCTCCTAAAAAGTCATGAGACACAACCCGTAGACTCAACCATAATAGGGGGGACAAAGGGACAGTTCGTCCCATACTCCAAAACTGAAAATGAGATCTTGTTCACAAATAATCATAGGAGAGAATCAATTTGCTTGCGTAGAATGTGGTTCAAAGAAGTGTTGGTAAGTGTTTGTGTAGGTCTGTGGGTGTGGTTGTTTAAAATGATATAAGTTAGTATCTGTCTGGTTGTTGCAGAGACCTGGAGTGGCAAGGAGAGGGAAAAAATAGTAAGGTATTTTTGATTCAAGCCATTGTCAAGTCATTGGGCCCCAACGGGGGAGGGGGGGGACAAAGGGACAGTCCATTCCACACTTGGCATCCACAGTGCATCTAGAACTTGTAAGACACACTGTAAATACCTAAAAGTGTAAAATGAACTGTCTCCTTAGACCCCCCTCCCCCACCCACCCACCCAGCACCAATGACTCAATCAAATGGCTTCAATACACATTTTTTCCTCTTCTTGCCAGTTCAGGGCTCCTAAAAAGACATAATCAGACAGATACTTCAGACTCTACTCTGGCCTCATGCAGGAAGGCACAAAACGGTGCCACCACTTCCTCTTGGGTGTTTCTGCCTCTCTTTGAAGAAGGTTCTTTTCCTCTTTTATTTGCATGACCTCATTGGCAAGTGCAGTCACCTCGTTGAAGAGAACAGTCTCCCGTTGAGCGTATGACTTAATTTCTTCGAAGAGCGTATCCTTGACCTCCTGAAGCTCTTGCTGCAGAGCCTCTTGTTGCTCTGCTCGGGCCTGACTCTCTCTGAGAAAGTTTGCCTTCAGCTCTTGCATTTCTGCTTCTAGTTCATCACTTTTCTTCAGCAGATTCTCATTTTCCTTTTTCAAGGTGCTCAAATCCATCCTCATCTGTTTCCTTTCATTTTGGAGGATGTTGTTCTCCTCTTTCAAGGTGGCCAAATCCATCTCCATTTGTTCCGTTTCACTTTGGAGGATGGTGTTTTCCTGTTTCAAGGAGCTCAAATCCATCTCCATGAGTTCCGTTTCACTTTGGAGGATGGTGTTTTCCTGTTTCAAGGTGCTGAAATCCATCCTTATTTGTTCTGTTTCACTTTCGAGCATGCCATTTCCCTGTACCAAGATGCTGAAATCCATCTTCACCTCTTCCTTTTCACTTTGGAGGATGTTATGCTCCTGTTTCAAGGTGCTCAAATCCTTGTTGAGCTGTTCTGTTTCCACCTTCAGTTGTCTTCTCTCCTCTTCTTGGTGGGTAAGGTTTTCTTTCAGGATGGTTTCATTCATCTTCAGGTTTTCATTCTCCATTTGAAGGCCATCATATTTTTCTTTCATGATGGATACATTCATCTGGAGGCCGCCATTTTTCTTTTTCATGGTGGCTATGTCCTTTGTTAGGGCGTTCAAATCAGTGTTCAAGCTCTTGTTCAGCTGCGTCATTTTGCTGTGTTCTTGTAACAATGATTTGTGACCCTCCCGGGCCTCATGCAGCAGCACAGATGTCTTCTTGAGCTCCTCTTCCAGAGAGAGGGTTTGCTCCTGCATTTTGCGGCTCATGTGCTCGTTTGCCTCCACCTCTTTTTGCAGCTCTTCAATATCGTGGAACAGATCCCAGACGGTTTCGGCCCTCCCATAATTCTGGATGGCAATATTCTCGACCTGGAACTGCAGGGCTCTTTTTTTCGCGTTCTTGCTATACCCCCTTTCCCCCAGGAGGCATTTTTCCAGACCCTGGGTCTCTTTGTAGAGGTCCTCGTTCTCCTTGCGGAGATCGTCAATGATGTTGAACAGTTCGATCATTTGTGGGCTAAGTGCTTGATTCTGTTCCCCTTCCATTGGTCTGCTTTTAGAATTATTAGAATTAAGAGATAACAAAAATATTGATGAACAAAGGCTGAGTTTGTTACGTGTGTCGATGCTACGTGTCGATGCTACGTGTTGTTGCTATGTGTTGATGCTTCTTGTCGATGCTACTTGTCAATGCTACGTGTTGTTGCTATGTGTTGATGCTACGATACTCTCAGTGGTTTTAGAATAATATGTTGAACCAGTGAGCCACTCTCACTTATATAGGCAACAGCTGCTTTGATGTCTTGATGACATCAAAGGGCAGTGATGTCACAGGTTCACTGAAGGATACATTCTGAATGATGTCATAAGTCAGTGATGTCACAGGTTTGCTGAAGGATACATTCTGAATGATGTCATAAGTCAGTGATGTCACAGGTTTGCTGAAGGATACATTCTGAATGATGTCATAAGGTCAGTGATGTCATATGGAGAGTAGCTCCACCCTCTCAGAAGCCTTTTTTTTTTTTTTTTTTTTTTTTTTTTTTAAAAACATCACATACATTTTTTTGATTAAAAATTTCAATGGTGTAACCAAAAAATGATAATTTTAAAATATTGAATCCATCTAGAATATTACTAGTTGATAGCACGTGTTTACTAAGAAAAGAACTGAAACCAAGTTTTAAGGATTACACCACATTGGCATTTCTGACATTGTCTATATCTGGAGTTTTGACTATCCATCCATCCATTTTCTATCCCGCTTATTCCTTTTCAGGGTCGCAGGGGTCTGCTGGAGCCTATCCCAGCGCATTTTATGGCGAGAGGCAGGGATACACCCCAGATGGTCGCCAGCCAATCGTGGGGCACACACACCATTCACACACCATTCACACACACACTCACACCTATGGGCAATTTAGATTTTGCCAATTAACCTGAGCATGTTTTGTATTGTGGGAGGAAGCCGGAGTACCCGGTGAAAACCCACGCAGACACGGGGAGAACATGCAAACTCCACACAGAAAGGTCCCAGACCCAGGCCCCAAGGCGGTCTTGAACCTGCGACCTTCTTGCTGTGAGGCAACAGTGCTACCCACTGCTCCACCGTGTCGCCCGAGTTTTGACTAGTTTAAGTGTAATTATGGATATCTTGAACTAAATTTTGATTAGAAATATGTGAACAGAGAGGTACCTCTGTGTCGTTAGCACTAGTCACTGTTACCTGAAATGGGGAATGAAAGACACAACTATTCAATAATGTAGTTATGACGAGTCAGACGTTGTTGCCGATAGTTTTAATTCCATTCCAGTATGTGCCTATAAACGCTAAAACAGCTTGTTTTTACCTGTTGAGCTCCGATATCTCGTCCACCGACGTGTCGATGCTGCTGACGTCGCTCTCCTCGTCCCAGCTGTGGTGGCGGCTGCTCTCCAGCTTCCTGTCGTGGTACCGATAACTACAGCAAGAGTCCAGGAAGAACTCGTTGATGCCCCAGTACTCGATCTCCTGACTGGAAGACAATGGGCAGAATGAACCCATCTAACCTCCCTACACCACCGGGTTACATGACTATTGGTGCATGCACAGATTTGTAGGTATTTCTGTTCTAGAAAATTGGTGCAAAATTGGGTATATTTCAGCTTTTAGACATGTATATAGTAGTTCTTTTTTCTTATTTTTTTGGACAGTGGTTGTGGGTTTCAATCGTTAGACACAGGGCGGGCACCTGAAGGAGAAGACACACAGCTCCTCCATGATGTGAAGTTTCCCAGTCTGGTAGAAGTGGAGGACGTAGGGAAACAAACCGGGATTCCTGTCAAAATAAAACTCTTTCTGCTGCACGTCGTAGTCGTCACACACCTGCAAAGAGGAGCAGGGACAATGAATACAGATGTTAAAGTCTCATTTGTAGCCCTGTAGACCCTTGTAGCCTAAAGGTATATGTGCTAAAGTTCCCTCTAGGAGCCAAAATATGTGCTAAAGTGCCTTTTTTGGAGCTGTAATCGTGTGTCAAAGTGCCTTCTCTGAGCTAAAAAACAATTTGCAGTTCCCTCTATGAAGACTGAGGTCTCTTCTAGAAGCTGAATCCAAGCCTAAGTGCTGCTCTTTAAAAGCTCCGTGCCGACACTGGCTTCATTATTTCTGTGAACCCAGAACCCTGGTTCTGAAGGTCCATCTCTGACCTGCAGGATGTCCTCCTCCGAGTCGCACGCCAGCAGTTTTCCTAGTCTGGTGTCGGGGAACTTCTTCAAGGTGCTGGAGCAGAGGCTCCGCTTCAGACCCCCCACGTTCACGTGGACCAGACCCTCGTCCGAGTCCTGCTGGACCCAGCTGGGCAGGTCCTCCTTCACCATGGTTCACTAGAGAGACCCACATTCAGACTCATATAAACCAGCACCATCAGTTTCATGGTGAAAACTCTTGACATTGAACTTCCAGCTTTGCTGGATCAGACTTTGTGACTCAGCCTGGACCCAGTCCAGGTCCAGATCCAGGTCCAGGTCTCAGTGCTGAGTCAGCCTTCTCTAAACGCTCTATGCAGACTTTCTGACAGGCGTCGGCCTCCTTTTCATTATCTGCCCCAAACACATTTTGTGGACGCTGTAATTTCATCTGCTGCATGAAACGACCTTTTTACAGACGCTTTAGCAGGAACTTGATCTGAGGAAGATTTAGCTGTTTTTTTTGCAGTTTGATATTTTAACTTTCATGGCGTATTTCTACAGATCAGCATGTTTTATGATCCTCCAACTGGAAATGAAACTCTAAAAACTCCTGTAAATGACGTCTGTTCATCAGCAACATCAACATGTTCACATCTGCCTCTGTTGGAGCCAATCTCCATTTTTCTGACACAGGCTATTAAATCCTAATTTTCTTTATTAATATTTTGACTCACAGGGATTAGTAAAAATTCTGTTTTTTGTTAAGTTACAGGACGTCTGGTTATGGACGTCTAAAAGAATAGATGATGATTTGGGTTAAAAAATCATTTTCTAAAGTCTATTGCTTAAAATATTACAGACATGGTAAAAACTGTTTGGATGTTTTATATATTTATAATATTACTTAAAATGGCCTAAATATTAGATATATGTTTGAAAAAAAGTATAAGAAATAGTTGTGAACTCATCTCAGGATTGTTTCATTAGGTTTTATTCACTAGGAATTTTCCATTTTTGGATATTATTGTATATCATCAGAAAAATGTTCAAAGATTCTGAGTAAAAGTGAAACTCTGGTTGTGAGACAATGATTATTTAGGATCAAACATTAAAATTAAGTTTTCTTCTTATTATCATTACTATGGGTTGATCAGTAGCAAAATGCTTTTACTGGATTTTAGATAACTGCAGACTAATTATAGCGTAAAAGTAGTTTTAAACTTCACTGAGAGGAAACTTCAGTTCTACTCAACAGAACATCTGCATTTATCCTGTTGGAAAAACTAACAAAGCTGGTGAAGATGAACACGTGATTGTAGACGAGAGTAAAAGGAGGAAAGAATAAATAAACATCCATTAGATTATAAAGATTAAATAAAAACATGTAAAAGAAACTGGAAACCTGGAAACCAGCCTTTGGTTAAACAGCATTTAAATCATCATTATTATGATTTAAATGATGGACTCAGGCGATCAGCAGCTGATCTGTAACATGAGTAATGGAAACGCCTGAGGAGGTGAAGGGGTTAAGTGATGTGGATTAATGTGGATTCAGGTGATTTAATGTGGATTAATGTGATTTAATGTGGATCCATGTGGATTCAGGTGATTTAATGTGGATTACTGTGATTTAATCTGGTTTAATCTGGTTTAATCTGGTTTAATCTGGTTTAATGTGGTTTAATGTGGATTAATGTGGTTTAATCTGGTTGAATGTGGTTTAATCTGGTTTAATCTGGTTTAATGTGGTTTAATCTGGTTTAATCTGGTTTAATGTGGTTTAATGTGGTTTAATGTGGTTTAATCTGGTTTCTCTGACGTTATCTGATCCGTCTTTGTCTGTGTGTGAATGTGATGACGCTGTTTTTACTCGTTTCTGAGATGCTTTAACTGTTCATGTTTGACGCAGCTCTGAAATACTCTACTTTTTATTCCACTATATCCACTGCTATGAAAACCAATGTGAAATGTGCAGTAATGTTACTGTAAATGATTATTACAGTAACATTACTGTAGAAAACCACATTGTATTATAATACAGTTAATCACCTAATACTGTAAATACAACTAGTACAAATACAACAGAACTTAATTGTTTTTTGTTATTTTACAGAAGAAAATTGTTTTAATTTTCACTGACCGTTTAACAGAGCATGAAAAGCAGCAACTAATGATTATTTTCATTATTGATTATTTTTTTCATAATTTTTTTAATGTTTGAGTTGTTTGAACTAAATTATAAAAAAAATGAAAAATGTCGTTCTTTTCCTAAACTGTAAAATCGTTAAAATCAAATTTTACCCTAAAATCCACAGGAACTTCTGTACTTCTGTTGTCTTTACTTCATAATTAAAAAACAGACATATTTTATTTACAGTTTAGTTTGTTCCATTGTAACTGAATTGAACCTTTATTATATTAAGTATAATTAGTTTATAAATAAACTCCTGAACGCTTTGACGTGTAATTGATTATTACCATGAGGTTTTTCTATTTTTCTACTTTGGTTTTTAGTTTCTAGTTTCAGTTTTTAGGCTAACACGTGAATATGTTAACGTTGTTTTTCTAACAACGTCGTAGTGAAGCTTCACCACAGGAAACGTGATTTAACTAACGTCATAAAACAGGAAGAAGTGAACATTAAACCACAGAACGATCAGAAGAAGCTTCATCAAACGCGTTAATTTTATTTTTATTTATTTTTATTTGTGGAACAGCTGACGTCAGTGGGTGGATGGGAAGCGCGTTATCGGATCACTGCTGTGATCAACACTTTACCAGCGCTCACGTTATTCAGCAACGCAGCCAGTGAACAAACGTTTACACATTTACTGTTTCTGGCAATTTGTGACGTCACCAACGAGATAAGTTATTAAAAATATGGTAAAGTGAGTTTTTCCCCTGAATCATCTCTGATGCTGCTGAGAAATCCTGAGTTAAAGATCAGACTCTTTATGTCCTATATTTATATCCATTTTACTCATTTTATTTTTACCTAAATCAGGATAAAATGACATTTTACCAGTTTTCATGAAGCAAGAAGCTCTGAACAAAACTGAAAGGTTGAATGTTAAATAGTGTTAGTTTATATTAGCGTGGATGTTGGAAATGTTACAAAAACAGCTTGTAAATAGAAGGTTTAATATGGAAACGTCTACTTTTTGACCAAAGTGACTCTTGCTGCTTCCACATCTGGTAAAATCACTTTAATCCTGAGTTAAAGCTTAAACATGATCCTAGAATCCGTTTCTACTGGTTAGTGATAAAAACTTTAGAATATGATGATTTATAGGAATTTAGTTTATCAAGTTATGCTTTAATAATTTAATATGAACGTCTGAGCATGAATATAATAATAAATAAATATGTATATATACTTAAGGTACTTTACTTTCAGATATTTTATAGTCATTTATTCTATAATATTTCACTACTTATACTTTTCTTAAAATTTGGTTAAAATGTGAGCTACATTCACAATAAAATAATTCTGAGAAAAATATTAAAGTAAAACAGAAAATCATCAAATGGACTTTTTTCAAAAGTCAAAATTAAGGAATAAAATATAAAACATATAGGATTTTTTTTAAGTTAAATTTTATATTATTTTACATTATAAATGTAAATGTTTTTATAAATAAAAACATAGTATGAAATAAAAATTAATAAATACACATTAAAAAAATAAATGATTCAAATGCAAACATTTAATATTTAAAACAAGAGCAAATAAGTCTAAATTTATCAAGTTATACTTTATTAATAATTAAAAATTAAATGCTGTGCATATCAATAAATTCAATAAATCTGCAGAAATAAAGGAAGTTCCAGGATCTTCATCATTAAACATTCATTGTAAATTCACATCTCAGGTTTTATGTATTACAGTGTTAGATGATGTTGGTAAAATATACATTAATCTACTGTAATCATCATTCACAGTAACATTACTGTGTTTAACACTGTGAATTCGTTTCTAAATTCACAGCAAAGTTTTACAGTTTTTCTGGTAAATTTGATAGATTTTCGTCAAAATGTCGGCAACAAAATTTTAAAATAATTTTCAGTGTATAGTATTATAGTAGATAATGATTAAAGCATTAAATAACTATACGTCCGTTGCTTTAATGTCATTTAAAGTCTTTCTGTGGTTCATCAGCTGCAGAATCAAACTCCTGCAGAGTGAAGTGCATCAATAATTCAGGTGAAATGTACAAATAATGGTGTTAATGTGGAGGAATTAGACATTAGAACGACAGTAATACGCATTTCAGTACTTTAACTGGATAAATTTATACGATTTACTGTTAAACTCTGCTGTAAAATCTGCAAATATTAACTGTGTTAAACACAGTGATGTTAATGTAAATGACTGTTACAGTAAATGTGTATTTCACAGTAAATCAGTGTCACTGTGTTATAATAAAGGCACTTAATTACTGAAATCACAATATTTAATTGATTTTTATTGTACAATTAGGACCTAATACTGTAAATACAACTGAAAACACAGTTGTATTTTTATTTGAGAGTAAAGGTACAAACCTGTAAACAGAAATTTACAGTACTTCTACTGTATGTATATGTGTGTGTGTGTGTGTATATATATATATATATATATATATATATATATATATATATATATATATATATATATATATATATATATATGCATGCTCAGGCACAGAAGATGAACATTTAATTGTAGATTTTTTTTCCTGATTACATTTTAATTGAGTTAAAACATCTTAATTTTAAGATGGGAAAGAGCATTAAAAACACAAGAATGATTCGATAATGCATTAAAATCCTTAAAATCTACCACATAAACCAGATAACACACGTACCATTTACAAGGATTCAGGACATTTTTCAGTGCAGAACAACCAGGACGGACACTTTATTTCTGAATAATAATTTCCTTTCTTTGATCAGTGTGTTGTATGAATAAAAATCATTAAACATTGTGATTTCAGTTGTAATTAAGTGAATAACGTTATTATAGTGACACTGTGATTTACTGTAAAATACACATCAACCTCCTCCATTAACACAGCCATGTTACATTAACATGGCTGTGTTACATGTAACATGGCTTTACTGTCTGTGATATTTTACTAACAATACAAGTGTTAAACACGTGTGTGTTTAACTCCTTAAAGCCACGAAGCTTCACGCTGAGCTGCTGCCACAGAAATAAAGTCGATCTATAATTCAGAACCAGGGAAGAGCTGCTGTGGAGGAGAAACGCAGCTTTTAGTTTATCATTATTAACCATCTGCACGCAAATATTACTAAAAAAGCTACGAAATAAAATCAGTTGTACAGGCAGGTGTGATGAGGAGGTTTTTATTTATAAGGACTTGTTATTTCTGAGGTCACATGACCATTGACATGTGAGCTTCAGTTTTTACAACTGAAGGTTGACTTTTATTCTATTATTATTATTATTATTATTATTGCATTTATTGAATTTTGCTGTCATGAGTTGTTTATTTCTGAACTTTCACATGGCAACAAGATGCAAACACGTCAAATCCTCATGCATCAAACCTGGTGGAGTCACGTGGACTTCCATACATTAAACTAGTGTGTGTGTGTATAATATATGATGTATTGTTTAATAATGTAAAAACATCTAAAACGTGTCTCAGTAACATTTCATGCTGATAATAAGTAGCCTGAGTTTTATTTTTATTAAAGTGAGCTGTGGGCTCACCTCCTGAGTTCGGTCGTGGTTCTGTTTCAGCACCGGATCCGCTTCTTCCTCCTCATGGCAGCTTCAGCCCATGAAGACACAACTTTTCCGCTGTTCGCCGATAACAGCGGCTGGAGAACCCGGACAGAACCGGCAGAACCCGGTAAAGTTGGTCCTGCTGGGCTCGGCAGCCTCCGTCTGCTCTGCCTCGGCTGAATCTTCGGCTTTTTCCGTCACATTCCGGAACAGACTCGTGTTTCCGAAGCGTCGCCTCCGACCTCCGTGGTGCGTTCGCGGTCCCAGCGTTAATCCAGGAACTGATGATGAATTCACGTGTCGAGTCCTGATTTATTTATTTATTTATTATTTTATGACTGTGTAGTGAATAATCCCTTTGAACCTCCGTATGCTTCATAAAGGTTTTATTGTATTTTATTTTATTTATTTCCTGTGCTGTTCCACACCGTGGGGATGAATGTTCGCTTAATGGAGCCGTCAAACCTCAGGTGTCCGGTAACGAGCTTTCTTTAATTACAGTAATACGCCTGAAATCTGTCCACAGAGAATTCACTGCTTCGCCAGCAAAGTTCTAAAGTTTCCCACTAACTAACTGAGGCGGACTTTTCTTCTTTTAATTTTCGTTTTCCACATTAGGCAGAGAAACGAGGCGCTCAGCAGAACCTTAAAGGCCTCACGATGTTAAAGTATGAAAACAGCTGGAGGAGGATGAGGAGGAGGATGATGATGAGGAGGAGGATGAGGAGGATGCAGGTTTTCATGCATTAAATATAAATTAATTTAACCCTGACAACTACAGTCATTGAAGAATAATCTGATATAAATTCCTATTCATTCATTTTTTTCATTTATTTCTAATGCCTGTTTTTGTTATAATATGATTATATGATATAATCTTAATTTTTTCTAATGGACAGTTTTTTCTTCTATATTCTATAGATTGATATGTCTTAAATAGGATTAAATAATAATACTTATTATTAAGCTTCATATCTGTGGTGACGCATCCATCTAGTGGTCAGAGTCTAGTTTTACACCAGACTGCATCAGTTCATCTTCATTTATTTATCTCCTCTTGTCTCTTTGCTGCTCTAAACCTTTTTTTTAGGATAATAAAGTGACGTATTTCTGCAGCTAATTTACATTTCAGTCATAAAACATTTCTACCTGAACTCAGTGAGTTTTAGAAGCTGCAGTGTCATGTTTTTAGATTAAATTAGTTAGAAATAAGGACTGAAAATATCATTAAAATACACACGTTATATATATGTGTGTGTGTGTATATGTATATGTGTGTATATATATATATATATGTGTATATGTATATATATGTATATATGTATGTATATATATGTGTATATATATACATATATATACACATATATATATATATATATACTGTATATATATATATATATATATATATGTATGTATATATGTGTATATATATATATATGTGTGTGTGTATATGTGTATATATATATATATATATATATATATGTGTGTGTATATATATGTGTATATATATATATATGTGTGTGTGTATATATGTATATATATATATACATATATATATATGTATATATATACGTATATATATATATATACATATATACATATACATATATATATGTATATATACATGTATATATACATGTATATACAGTACTACTCGGAAAATTAGAATATTGTGTAAAAGTTGTTTTATTCATGCAATTCAACATAAAAGGTGAAACCAATACATTTTATAGACTCATTACAAGCAAAGTGAGATATTTCAAGCTTTTATTTGTTTTGATTTTGCTCATTAGGACTTGCAGCTTCAGAAAACCTCAAATTCAAAAACTCAGAAAATTAGAATACTGTTAAAAGCTTCAGTATTGAAGGCTCAAAGTGTCACACACTAATCAGGTAAGTAATCCAAAACACCTGCAAAAGGGTCCCGAGCCTTTAAAAAGCCTGTGTCTTTGGTTTAGAAGAATTCACAATCATGGGGAAGACTGCAGATCTGACAGTTGTGCAGAAAACCATCATTGACTCCCTGCACAAGGTGGGTAAGACACAAAAAGTGATCGCAAAAGAAGCTGGATGTTCTCAGAGTGCTGTGTCAAAGCACATTAATGGACAGTTAAGTGGAAGGCAGAAGTGTGGAAGAAAACGGTGTACAAGCCGGAGGGATGACCGCAGCCTGGAGAAGATGGTCAGGAAAGGGCCATTCAAAAGTGTGGGGGAACTTCATAAGGAGTGGACTCAAGCTGGAGTTGCTGCTTCAAGAGAAACGACACGCAGGAGGATGCTGGACATGGGCTTCAAATGTCGTATTCCTGTTGTCAAGCCGCTCCTCACGAGCAAGCAACGCCAGAGGCGCCTTAGCTGGGCTAGAGAAAAGAAAGACTGGACTGTTGCCCAGTGGTCCAAAGTCCTCTTTTCTGATGAGAGCAAGTTTTGCATCTCATTTGGCAACAAAGGTCTGGAGGAAGACCGGAGAGGCGCAAAATGGAAGATGCATGAAGTCCAGTGTTAAGTTTCCCCAGGCTGTGATGACTTGGGGATCCATGTCAGCTGCTGGTGTTGGTCCTCTGTGCTTTATCAAGTCCAGCATAAACGCAGCTGTCTACCAGGACATTTTAGAGCACTTCATGCTTGCTTCAGCGGACCAGCTTTATGGGGATGCAGATTTCATCTTCCAGCAGGACTTGGCACCTGCCCACACTGCCAAAAGTACAAAATCCTGGTTCAACAACCATGGGATTACTGTGCTTGATTGGCCCGCAAACTCACCTGACCTGAACCCCATAGAAAATCTGTGGGGCATTGCCAAGAGAAAGCTGAACGGGAAGAGACCAAACAATAAAGAAGAGCTCAAGGCCGCGATTGAAGCATGTTGGTCTTCCATAACACCGGAGATGTGCCACAACCTGGTAGCATCCATGCCGCGCAGGATTAAGGCAGTCATTCGTTCAAAAGGGGCCCCAACCAAGTACTAAGTACAGATGCAACATTTTATTTTCAGAGGCCTGACATTTTTGTATTTAAAATCCCTTTTTTAAATTGATTTCAAGCAATATTCTAATTTTCTGAGTTTTTGAATTTCAGGTTTCTAAAGCTGTAAGTTCTATGGAGCAAAATCAAAACAAATAAAAGCTTGAAATATCTGACTTTGCATTTAATAATACTATAAAATGTATTAGTTTCACCTTTTATGTTAAATTGCCCGAATAAAACAACTTTTACACGATATTCTAATTTTCCGAGTAGTACTGTATATTAGGGATGCACCGATGTGAAAATTTCGGCCGATATCGATATCCGATATACATATCGGCAGTCACTGCCGATATCGATATATGTAGAGAAAAAGTTTTCTGTAGTGTCACAAATTTAGTACAGACCAGAAAAAACACTGTACATTTGAAAAGAACAACAGTGCTGTTTATTTAAAGGAAGGCTCACTGTAAAACTCTGTCATGTGGTTAGAGGAAGTACGGCGGAGCGGACCCGATGGAGCTCCGCGAAGGCGGCGACGTCGGCGGCCGCGGCGGTCGGCGATGAGAAGGCGGCAGGACGGCGTCCGACACCCCGGAGCAACGTTCCGCGCATTTTTTTGTCTTTTCGGGCGATGCGATGTGACGGAGGAGCCCGCTAGGAGAAACCGCTACAGTTAGTTGGGTCACTGTCTGCGTGTCTCTCGGCGACGCGCTAAGCTAAGCTAGCTGGTCCTAGCGGCTCCTCCGTCACATCGCATCGCCCGAAAAGACAGCGGCCTCCTCCGCCTCCGCCGCGGCCGCCGACGAGAAGGCGGCAGGACGGCGTCCGACACCCCGGAGCAACGTTCCGCCGTTTTTTTTGTCTTTTCGGGCGATGCGATGTGACGGAGGAGCCCACTAGCACCAGCTAGCTTAGCTTAGCTTAGCGCGTCGCCGAGAGACACGCAGACAGTGACCCAACTAACTGTAGCGGTTTAACTCTGCCAATTGTTGACATATCGGCCAGAATTTGTTGACATCGGACCGATACCGATAAGTTAAGAAACGTGACATATCGGCCGATATATATCGGTTGGCCGATATATATCGGTTGGCCGATATATATCGGTTGGCCGAGATATATCGTGCATCACTAATATAATATATATGTTGAAGTGACTTGAATTTTCAGGATTTAAAAAAAACCCTGAAGCAATATAGTGATTTTAAATATGAGTAATTCACACAACTGAATTTTCAGCAGTATTTATTTATTCCTGAACACTTTTTCACAGAATTTTACAAACATTTTTTTTGTTTTACCAATACTGCAGTCCATAAAAAAATGCTCAAGCTCACTAATAAATGTGACTTGTATAATCCTATATTGCAGCTTTTGCACCTTAATTAGTTTCAGGTCCAGCACTTTTCTCAAAAATATTGTCAAAAAATAATTTCAGTTCACACTAAAATCAGTACAAAATAGACATTTTTAATGGCCGCCATGTTGCCGTGAACTAGTAGGTGAATACAGGTGTTACCATCGATACTTATTAAGGTTCCATTAAGTGTATCAGAGTTTTTCTATTGAGTCCACATGTAAAAACAGCATCAACCTGAATAGAACATTAGTTATTATCACCTGTGTTTCCTACTATTTCATGTCAATATGGCTGCCGTGAAAACGGCCACTATCATATTTTCGGTCCTTGGCAGGAGTTCAATGAGAATCCCATTTTATTGATGGAGAGAAGGCGGCAATAAACAGTAATTTTTTAGAAAATAATAGAGTATAAAAAAAACATGAAATAGGGTAAAACTAGTAAAATGTTTAATGGAGGACGTCCTCCCTTCTTCTGGTTTAACTTCCATCATCAGGTCTGATGTGAACCAGCAGACTGATTTTGGACAAATTTTAAACAAGTGGTTTCATAGATGACTCACTGGTTTCTTCCACGTAGCTAGCTGCTAGCTGCCAGCTAACTGTCAGAATTAGCCGTTAGCCACTGGAAAACACCTGACCGCTCTGGGGGGAGGGCGTGGTTTTACGTTTAGCAGCTCCATGTATTTATTATTCAAAATTTATTTGTGTTTACAAAGATTTCTTTTTGGGGGCGGGGACTGTTTGGAAGGAGGCGGGGCCACGCCCCCTGAGCTTTTCTGCCTATGCTTGAACCTTCTTCTCCGCGTGGCGTCCACCTCGCCCCCCGCCATGGAGCGGCGTTTGCAGCAGAAGTGCAGCCGGAGGCGGCCGCTGAACCTCTGGTCCCGGACGCCGTAGATGAGCGGGCTGAGGAGGCGGGGCAGCACGTTGGTGACCAGGAAGCTGCCGAACAGGACGTTGGTGCGTTGCCGCGGCCACGCCGTGACCAGCGCCCGGTTGAGGGGAGGGGCCGCGTAGGACAGCATGCACACCAGCAGCTGCACACCGTGCAGCAGGATGGTGTTGCGGGCGCTCCCGGCCGAGGTCCGGTCAGCGCCGGAAACGGCCCGGGCGGCGATGAGAACCTTCAGGTAGGTGACGACCAGCGTCAGGAAGACGAAGGAGAACAGGAGGACCTGGGAGAGGACGAGGAGACGCACCAGTTAACATCCGGATCATTAGGTTATAAGAAGGTCCCACAGGTCACATGTCCTTCTACAGCCCTGCCTATTGGCTGTCAGGGTCTTCAATTGGTTTTCCATTGGGTCTCATTGTTGGCCATCAAGTTCACAAATCACTTCGTCACCTCAATGGTTTTTAATGGTTTGTCGAACATCATCTGATCTTGGATCCTCAATTCAGACAAGGAAAATCCTAGGAGGATCAGGCTGCGTTAGATGATGAAACTACAAATTCAGAACAGGAAAAGTCGAATATGACTCTACATAGAGTGACATAAATCTACTGAATTGTGGTGTAAAGTGGAGGATGAGGCCACAGGATTCATCTCATTCCAGGTGAAGCAGGACAGCAACAGAACCTCCAACAACTGAGGATCCCTCAGCCTGTTCTGAGAACCCAGAGCAGGACTCGAGGAACACAACAGATTTGTAAAGTACATCAGTGAGTCATCGGTATAACAGAAAGAAGAAGAAGATCCTAGCACCTGATGTGTTGTGGTGTTTCAATCTTTCCTCTTGGTTCTCATTGTGTTTCCAGCTGAAAGCTCCTGACTCTGGCTTTGTTTGGCAGGTACATGATGTCAATTAATAGTAAAACCACTTGAGACCATAACTGTTGTCTTGTTTGTGAATAGAAACCAACGACTGAGGCGTTTAGCTGCTGTAAATGACCCCCACTGATAACGTAATGGGAAGAACTTATGTTGTCGGTCAGAAGTTCTTACGTTATTTTTTCAGCACTTTTATTACGTTTTTGGCCAAAAAGGGCAAAATTTGAGAGAGATGGCTTCAAACAGCCCATTGCAGCACTAGATTTGGTGGATTTCTGAATTATTAGAAAATGAGGTTAAAGCCGAGTCATGCATAGTAAAGACAAATTTCAGTTTTGATCATATTGCTGAGCTCTACTATCGCCTTTACTTCATAGCGTTGCCTTTTAGCAATTACTGAAAAAAAAGCAATAGTATAAAATTCAATGGAGAACAAAAATATAATCACAATATATGACCAGGAAATCCAGTTTCTGAACCTCCAGGCAACTTTGTTGCAGCGATCCTGAATATCTCAGTAATTTCTGGGCCAAACAATCTGGAGCGGACTATGTGCTGGGAATGGATTGACTCCAGCGATTAGTCCAGACCATGCTGCTACACCTGGACTATGAAGTAGAACCCAGACGGGGGGGATCAGGGGTTCACCTGGACCAGCACGCTCTTGGTCCTGTGGTACGGCGTGACGTACACGTAGGACGAGTAGCAGATGACGTTCCTGGAGGAGACGGCGCCGGGCGCGGCGAGGAGGACGATGACCACGTCGGCGAGGGCCGGGACGAGCGAGGCGGTCCAGATGAGGCCGATCAGGGCGTGGGCCCGGCCCACCGTGCACAGCTGGGCGTGGCGGAGCGGCCGGCACACGGCCACGTAGCGTTCCACCGCCATGACGGCCAGGTTCAGGGGGCTGTTCCTGTCAGGACCAGACAACATGGCGTCAAGGCGGGTTCTTAAGAACCGGATCAGGATGATCCATGTTGGTCTAGTACACACCAGGTATTAGACTGTTTAAAGCACTGATATAAAGGAACTAATGGTGTGTGTGTGTGTGAGTGTGTGTGTGTGTGTGTGTGTGTGTGTGTGTATCTATTTAAAACTGTATTTAAAGGAGAATTTCACATTTTATATATAAAGCGAAGTCTATGTTATAAAGGAAGAATAAGAAGTAAAATAATGCAAAAACAGTTCTAATAAATAAATAATAATAATACATAATAAAAAGCAGTATTAAGTAATTACAGGCTGTGTGCAACCTTATTGATTTTTCTAAAATCAAATTATGAACTTAATTTTAATATTATTATTTTAATATATTACTCTTCATTATAAAGAACGTTCCTACCTCATATGTAATAACTCAGCTTTAACTTCCCTGTTATCTAGAGCTGAAACAATGAGCACATGAATTTTAATGAAGTAACTCAGCAGTAGATTCTTTATTATTATTATTTAACGTGTTAAAATCCCAAATCTAGCATTAAATTCACTCATAAATCCCATGTTAAACCTGAGCTCCAACACTAAATAAAGTATTTTATCTGTTCCTGTTCCAGCATCAATATATATCATCAATATCCACATCATCAATACAATGATAAAATAGTTTAATATAATATCAGTAGTAGCTGCAACTAACCACTATTTAGAGATTTATTTAGATTGGAGCTGTTTGTGGGATTATTTAATTGGCTCCTTTATAATATCCTTTTAAACATTTACAGAAAATATTCTTCATGTTCTTAATGATCCTCAGTGATTTATAGCATTTTATGGAACAATAATAATTATTCGTTTAATATACTGTCATGATTTGGAATTCTTTGTATTTTTGCCTTTATTAAAACATTAGATTTTTTACTCTATTTAACATAAATAGATTCTGACTCTTCTGTCGTCTCCTCACATGTTGTACATTTATTTGCATTTTCTTACGTTTTATCTTTTTTTGACATTTTTTCTCTTTTTTTTGCATAATCTTGGTAGTTTTTAATTTTATCTCAGATTTTTAAGATTTTTTATCATTTTTTCCCCTTTAACTCTCATTTAATCTCTTTTATCTGACTCTGACATACAATACAAGTATTTTCACCTGTAGTAAAACTGATTTTTTTCTCTGTGTGTATCATCAGCATAAATAGATTCTGACTCTTCTGTCGTCTCCTCACATGTTGTAGATTTATTCTGATTCCAGGTTTAAGTCCAATAACCTTTGTGTTTGTACAGATATTCCACATTTATCATCATTTAGAGCAGGGAAACTGATAAAATATTAATTGTTTAAAGACATTCAGGGGCTCGATTGAACAGTGAAACATGTTTTTTCTTGTTTAAATCATCAATCAAACGTGTTTAAAAGTTGATCTGAGGCTGATATGAAGGTTTTTATCACCTGTTAAACACACAAAGACACAGAGGGGATTAGATGCTACTGAACAAACTCAGATTTCCACTGGTCAGTCACCACTTGTTGACTTTTTCGTACATACGTCACACTTTCGTGCTGTTTTTGGTGAACGGGAGCGGCGTACTTGTTGGTGGTGACCAGGACGAGCAGGATGACGCAGCAGGGGACGAAGCCCAGCTGCACGGTGTAGGTCAGGACCTGCAGCGCCACGGAAAACGCCAGCATGATCATGTCGTTGACCACCAGGTGGATGTACAGCACGTACCTGCAGGAAGTAGACCGCACCGCACGCATCATGCATTTCATGCACAGAAGCTACTTTCTGCTTCAGGAAGCGGCCGTTCCTCTTGTTTTTCTGTTTTCGGCCTCACCTGGGGTCTCTGTGGAACTCCTGGTTCCTGATGTAGGTGTAGACGAACGCTGCGTTGATGCAGTTGATGATCAGACCCAACGAGAACGTGATGAAGTTCTTGTTGAAGGCGTCTCTCAGGCTGTCCTGGCGCCCACTGGCGTTCATGGCCTCAGGGAGTCAGTGAATGTAACGTACAGTAAATACATCCATAAAAACAGCTGCTGCTCAGAGGCAAAAACACAGAACATGTCCACTAGATAACCCAGTAATTATCATTTAAATGAATAAATAATGAGGAAATGACTCAGTTCAAATAACGTGTTTTATAAATAATGATTTCATGATATAATAATTAGCATCTCATTCATAAATGTACCTGCAATGGAAATACAATTAAGGTTCTGATTCATAAGAAAGATAAATAAAAACACAAGTAAACATGTAAAAACTAGTATTTTAAATAAATATAATTAGTGAATTATAATAATTTTTCAAGTATCTGAGCACAAAAGCTTCAGTTTTATTTCTCTCAATATGTATAAATAAATATTAGACAAGAGAGAACCTGAATAACTGTGTTTAAATGTGAACAATGGTAAAATATAATGTATTAATGTCCATAAAGTATAAACTACTCACGTTGAACAGGAGCTGCTCTGACGTCTGCAGTTAGTGAGACGCTGAACAGCAAACATCAGGTTTATATAGACTCACGTTGTGCAGGGTTGGTGAGTTAGGAAGGACGTGTGCTACGTGTGTTTGGGTTTAATAAATGTAAAAATAAGAATTTCCTTAATAAAACCCTGATCCCCCCCCCATCCAAAAAATAAGAGAAACCAGACTCATTAAAGCCAAATTTTATATTTAATGTTTATTATCTCTTTTCCAGTCGTAGAAACAATGGATGTTTTTCCTCATAAAGTGATTAAACTCTACATATTTCTGACCTACTATGGTGTAAAAACACAAATATTTTAGTTAGAGAGTCGATTTAAAACCTGGTTTCTGGCTTTAAGTTAAATAACTTTGCTGCAGGATCACGCTGAGCAACATGTTTCCTCTGTGATTAAAGTGTTTAATTCATTAACTGCAAAACTAAAACATCTCAATGTTTATTTAAAGTGCTTCAACATTATAACTGTGTCTGAATGGAATATTTACAGAGTTTCTGAAGTAGTGAGAGTTAAAAGAAGATCATCCATCAACCATCATCCAGCCAAACATTAGTAAATCCAACATCCATCCATCTAAACAGCATCATCCCTCATCCATTCACCCATCAAATCCAACATCCATCCATCATCTGTCCATTTCTTTTTTATCCATCAGGCGAAAATCTCTATGTTTCTTCAGTTTAAACCAATCACAGGACACAGAGTAAAATCATCATTATTCTCTATCGTCATAGCAGGTGAGCAACACCAGTTTCACTGGTTTTACACCAGTCGTTTTTTACTGGTTTTGCACCACTTGGTTTTGCTGGTTTTGCACCAGTTGGTTTTACTGGTTTTGCACCAGTCTGGTTTTACTGGTTTTGCACCAGTCTGGTTTTGCTGGTTTTGCACCAGTTGGTTTTACTGGTCTTGCACCACTTGGTTTTACTGGTCTTGCACCAGTTGGTTTTACTGGTCTTGCACCAGTTGGTTTTGCTGGTTTTGCACCACTTGGTTTTACTGGTTTTGCACCAGTCTGGTTTTGCTGGTTTTGCACCAGTTGGTTTTACTGGTCTTGCACCAGTTGGTTTTGCTGGTTTTGCACCAGTTGGTTTTGCTGGTTTTGCACCACTTGGTTTTATTGGTTTTGCACCAGTCTGGTTTTACTGGTTTTGCACCACTTGGTTTTACTGGTTTTGCACCACTTGGTTTTATTGGTTTTGCACCACTTGGTTTTATTGGTTTTGCACCAGTCTGGTTTTACTGGTTTTGCACCACTTGGTTTTACTGGTTTTGCACCAGTCTGGTTTTACTGGTTTTGCACCACTTGGTTTTACTGGTCTTGCATCACTTGGTGTTGCTGGTTTTACACCAGTCGTTTTTTACTGGTTTTGCACCACTTGGTTTTGCTGGTTTTGCACCAGTCTGGTTTTGCTGGTTTTGCACCAGTTGGTTTTGCTGGTTTTGCACCAGTCTGGTTTTATTGGTTTTGCACCACTTGGTTTTGCTGGTTTTGCACCAGTTGGTTTTAATGGTCTTGCACCAGTCAATGTTTCTGGTTTTGTACCAGTTTTACTGGTCCTGCACCAGTCAGTCTTTACTGGTCTTGCACCAGTCTGTTTTACTGGTCTTGCACCAGTCAGTCTTTACTGGTCCTGCACCAGTCTGGTCTTATTTGGCTACCAGGACCGCGGGCCGGACCCTGCTGGTCCAGCAGGCCAGGTACTGCTTCCAGTACTTCCTGAAGGTCTCGTCTCTGAAGCCGTAGATCACGGGGCTGAGGAAGCGAGGGATGATGTAGACCAGCAGGAAGAAGATGTAGCGGATCTCCAGGCTGAGGCGGGGGAACAGGGAGATGAGGGCGGCCTGGAGCGAAGGAACCACGAAGATCAGCATGCACAGCAGCAGCTGCAGGGAGCAAAACGCTGTTAGTTCGGTGGACAATTAACGTAAATCATCAGAGAGATTTCAACTGATGGTGTAAAACCTTCTTATTAACACTGAAAAACACCAACAAGCTGAAATCTGCACAAAAACACAGGATTTGCTCAATAAATCCAAAAGTGTATACGATTAACATCTTAATTAGCCATTATCGCAGTTTAAAATGTGATTTTCATTGTCTTTTTTTATTAAACTAATCATATTTTATGGTCAAAACCTGTAGCAGCAACAGACGTTACCACAGCGTGTTTGTTCATTTAAAAAATCTACTTATGATTAATTATGTTGGAACTAATTAAATTGAATTTACAACTTATTTAACCTAAGTTAATTGAAAATTAAATGAATACGTTCCAATTTATGATTCACTAAGTTGGATCTAATTAAATTAAATTGAATTTACATCTTATACAACTAATGTTAATTGAAAAAAATGAATAACTTACAATTTATGATTAAGTCTGTGATATAATTAACAAGTTGAATTTACATCAAATTCAACTTAAGTTCATTGGAACTAAATGAATAAATTCTGATTCATGGTTAATTAAGTCTGAACTAATTAAATAATAAATTACAGTTACTACAACTCCTTCAACTAAAGTTAATTGAATATAAATGAATACATTTCAAGTTATGATTAATTAAGTTAGAACTAATTAAATACTAATTTAAATGTACTTCTCATTTAAATTAAATTAATTGAAATTAAATGAATAAGTTCCATCTCATGATTATTAAGTTAGGTAGGAGCTAATTAATAAGGTAAATTTACATCTTATTCAAGTAAATTCATTGAAATTAAATGAATAAGTTCCATCTTATGATTAATTAAGTTGGAACTTATAGAATGAATAAGTTGAATTTACTAGAACTTAAGTTCATTAAAATTAAAATTAAAGTTCCAACTTATCAAGTTGGTTTCAGTGACTGTATCCATTATGTGTCACCATTTAAATCCCTTTAACTAAGTTTATTTTACGTATAGTAGACCCAGTGACCCCGTGGTCATCCCCCCTCAGGTGTTTTTTACAGAATCTCCTCCACGCCCCGCCCACAGCGACCTGCACGCCGTGCAGCAGCACCGTGTTCCTGGCCTTGCGGACGGAGGCCAGGCCCATGGAGGCGGCGTGGGCCGTCCTCATGATCTTCACGTAGGTGTAGACCAGCGTGAGCGCCACGCAGGACAGGTACGTGCCGTCGAACACGCAGTTCTTGTAGTAGATGGAGCGGTCGCGGAACAGCAGCGAGTGGTCGCAGAAGATGGAGGCCCGGAAGAAGCCGGGCGGCTCCCTGACCACGGCCACCAGCAGGTCGGTGACGGGCGGCGCCGCCGTCAGCGCGTAGATGGCGTGGATGAGCAGCAGCGTGCGCCGCACCGTGCACATCTGGAAGTAGTGCAGCGGGAAGCAGATGGCCAGGTAGCGCTCCACCGCCATGCCGGCCAGCAGCAGCGGCGTGGAGCGCGTGGTCAGCACCGCCGTCATCACCTAGGGGCGGGAGGGGGCGGGGCTTCGCGTTAGTGACACGAAGAACTTTAGATAGGGTGTAAAATACCAAAAAACACAGGTTCTAGGTGAACCTGATGCGTAAAATCCATCTTTTTTTTTTGTTTTAAAAATAGCACAAAACCAGGATTTTTGTAAAAATCATATAAACAGACTTTAAATGACAAGAAACCGACGTTAACACAAAATGTTCATTTACAGAGCTACTTAAAAAGTCTGTTTGTCACTTTGAGTTTTTTACTTTGACCTTTGACAATTTCTATGTGTGTATATATCTATGTGTGTGTATATCTATGTGTGTGTGTGTATCTATCTGTGTGTGTATATCTATGTGTGTGTATATCTATGTGTGTATATATCTATGTGTGTATATCTATGTGTGTATATCTATGTGTGTATATATATCTATGTGTGTATATCTATGTGTGTGTATATCTATGTGTGTATATCTATGTGTGTATATATATCTATGTGTGTATATCTATGTGTGTGTATATCTATGTGTGTGTGTATATCTGTGTGTGTATATCTGTGTGTGTGTATCTATGTGTGTGTGTATATCTGTGTGTGTGTATATCTGTGTGTGTATATATCTGTGTGTGTGTATATCTATGTGTGTATATCTATGTGTGTATATATATCTATGTGTGTATATCTATGTGTGTGTACTTCTATGTGTGTGTGTATATCTATGTGTGTGTACTTCTATGTGTGTGTGTATATCTGTGTGTGTGTATCTATGTGTGTGTGTATATCTATGTGTGTGTATATCTATGTGTGTGTGTGTATCTATCTGTGTGTGTATATCTGTGTGTGTATATCTGTGTGTGTGTACTTCTATGTGTGTGTGTATATCTGTGTGTGTATATCTGTGTGTGTGTATCTATGTGTGTGTGTATATCTATGTGTGTGTATATCTATGTGTGTGTGTGTATATCTGTGTGTGTATATCTGTGTGTGTGTATCTATGTGTGTGTGTATATCTATGTGTGTATATATCTATGTGTATATATTAACCCTCCCCTATAGTTAGGTTCCTTAAGTGTGTGTTAAACACAGTAATGACACACAGAACTCAGACTGAGTCTTTTCCTACATATCCCTTATGGTCCTGATGTTCTATTATATTTGATTATATTATCTTATATTTGATTATATTATAAATATTGTCTGTGAGCACTGACCAGGAGGCAGCAGGCCGACGCGTGGATCCTCCTGAAGATGTAGCTGACCACGTACAGAGCCGTGACCAGGCTGAGCTGCAGCGCGTCATTGATCACCATGCAGATGAACATGATGTAGCGCGGGTTCTCATAGAACACGCTGCAGACAGGGAAAAGAGCCTGATGATTCATGAGCTTAATGCAGAGTCATCTGCAACAATAACAAACTTTAATTATGCCGCAAACACTTAAATTGGTAAAAGTGGAATTTGCTTGCAACTTGAGGTTTAGGCCCAGGTTTATTTTTTAGTTTTCTGCTGTAAATGATGATAAATGTGGAATATCTGTACAAACACAAAGGTTATTGGACTTAAACCTGGAATCAGAATAAATCTACAACATGTGAGGAGACTACAAATATAATTAGAAAAATGCAAAAAGATCATGTTTTACTACTGAAAAAAAATCATTTTTTTTAAACTTAAAAAGATTAATAAGATCTGAGTTCAAAGATCAATTATTGTTCCATAAAATGCTGTAAATCACTGAGGATCATTAAGAACATGAAGAATATTTTCTGTAAAATGTTTAAAAAGCAGATTATAAAGGAGCCAATTAAATAATCCCACAAACAGCTCCAATCTAAATAAATCTCTAAATAGTGGTTAGTTGCAGCTACTACTGATATTATATTAAACTATTTTATTATTGTATTGATGATGTGGATATTGATGATATATATTGATGCTGTAACAGGAACATTGGGTTTTACTGCAGTAAAAATACTTTATTTAGGTTTTATATGTGATTTACAAATAAAAATGTTGTTTTTTGACATAATGAGTAGATTTCGAGAAAAATCAATAAAGGTGCAAACACAGGCTGCAATTATCTAATGCGGATTTCTATTATTCAATAGTATTTATTTATTCAAACAATTGTATTTAGTGTTGGAGCTGATGTGATTAATAAATAAAACTTAATGCTGCTGCTGGTAAATAATGTTAATAATTATAATAATATTTAAACTACCGGTTGATTGATCAATAATTGACAACTTGTTTTAGCTCTAGATAATAGGAGAGTTTTCTAAAGAAAGTGGAGTCAAGTTAAAGTTATTTCATATTATGAGGTTAAATAGCCTGAGCAGAAAATATAAAGAAATATTGATTTTCTGACATAATTTGTACATTTAGAGAAATCAATAAAGGGGCACACAGCCTGTAATTACTTATATATATTTATACATACACCAGGAACACCTGTGTGACCAGCAGCATCTCTATAGTTAGTGTGTGTGTGTGTGTGTGTGTGTGTGTGTGTGTTACCTGTGCCGTAGGAAGGTGTGCACCATGCTCCCGTTGATCACGCTGAGGACCAGCCACACCAGCATGGCCATGATGTTCTTGGTGAGGGCGTTGGTGAAGCTGTCTTTAGGCGGCGCCACGGCGCCCCCTGGCAGCAGAGAGCTGCCGTTACCCAGAACCACCTCCTCCATCCCTGCAAAACATAAAATACAGACTGAATACTGCAAGAAAGTACACAAAAATCACAGATTATTATTATATATATTGATGCTGTAACAGGAACATTGGGTTTTTACTGCAGATAAAATACTTTATTTAGTGTTGGAGCTCAGGTTTAACATGGGATTTATTATAAAAGTCGATGCTGATTCAGGACATTTTAGGATTTTAACAGGTTAAATAAGAATAATTAATGATTAATTAATCACTAGTAATAAAATAGAATATGCTAGGCCTAGGTAACACAGTGATATCAATATACATCATCACATCATCAATCTACAAGGAAAATAGTTCATTATAATATCAAGGTTTACAAAACAGACAATTCAAGTTTAATATAAAGTGGTCACATTCAGCCTCATTAAAAATAGCTTAATACAAATTATAATGAATAATAAGTATGAATTTATATTCATTATTATCCAATGATATGAAATAATTTTAATATATTTTGTAAGCGATGTCTCCTGCCTCTGTTTTTATATTTATGCATTAAAATGAAGTTAAAATGCTCCTAGATACTGAAAATAAAATCATCAATAATTATTGACATCAATCAACATTTTTATCAATGACCTTTTTCACTAGAATATTCTGATCCAACAGCACAGAGACGTGTTCTATAAGGATTTTATAAAAGCACAGAAGAAGAAATTAAATCTTATACTGAAAGGACGATTTTTGGTATTTTTGTTATACAGCAGAAACAAACCTAAAACTGTAGAATTACAATAAAAGCAAAGCGCTATGCAGTTTTATCTCTAAATAAAACACACCTGAGCTCAGGTGAACACACCTTGTCGTCAGATTTCTCCACCTGCTCAGCTTTTCATGCTTTTCAGAGTTTTTGCAGCCGAACCTAAAGAAAAGGAAATTAATTCATGAAGTTTAACATGTTAAAAAACAGAATGATTTTATTGCAGCTTTTACAAAGAGGGACACACTCGTATTTAAATTAGGATATAATGCGAGTAATAAAATTAATTATAAATAAAACCTTCATAAGAGTTAACTCATAATGTAAAATACTAGTAACACTATGGTGCATTACAGAGGTTAAATAACCAGTTTACAGCATAGATGCATATAAATACATCACATACAAAATGTGAAAATTAGGAATTTATAATATTTATAAAAACTTCTCATCATATTTTATGACATGAAAATAATTATCTAGTTTCACTGTATTTTCACATCATTAACACAGTAGAGACAACAAAACCTTTTTCATTCATTTAGCTTTTTCAAGGACACAGAAGAATGAAACTCTAATTATAATTAATTATATATTATAATAATGTGATATAATGACATATTAAACCGCTGATGTATTAGTTAAATTCAGAGAATCAAACGCTTGATGTCAGATCTCACCTGTAGAGTCACTGAGCTTTCAGCGACCTGCAGGCTCAGCGATCAGGGTTTTATGTGTGTGTGTGTGTGTGTGTGTGTGTGTGTGTGTGTGTGTAGTGATCAGGTTGTCATAGGAATAAATCTTGTGATGTCACAGTTACAGTTATTGTTTTTGACGTCCTGACGACGTTATATGAGGAAGAGTCAAATAAAATCTACCAGTTGATTGGTTGATTGAGCGTTTAATTGATTATTGCTGTGCTTCATTAAATGGTGTAAAATGTTGATCAGTGTTTTCCAACAGTCCACAACCCAAAGATCATCAGTTTACTATTATAGAAGAATAAAGAAACCAGGAAATAATCAGAGAACAGAAGCTGAACCAGAGAATGTGGACATTTATCAGTAAAAAATGACTTAAATTGATTAATCAATTAATAAAATAGGTGTTGATTAATGCAAATGTCAGCAACTGATTGGTTTATCTACAGAATATAGGATTGTACCAAAAATGTACCTGATCAAATTTTATTTTTTCCTAGCTTCTCTGATTATTATGATTCTAATTGTTTTATAATAAGGTTTGAAAAGCTTTGAAAGAACTTTGGACATTTTCTTCTTGAAAAATGACTCCTATCAATTAATTGATTAACATGATGGTCAGCAACCAACGGATTGTTAAAATTAAACGTTTGATTCATCAAATGGTGTAAAATGATGTAAAATCAGAAACTAAACAAACCAAATGATCAGATTTAAGAAGCTGGAACTTTGGACATTTTCTACTTTAAAAATGACTTGAATCAATTATCACAATAGTTGGTGATTAATTAGATAATTTGCAACCAATCGATTAAATTGACTAATTAAGCTTTAACTTTAACTAAACATTAAAACTAATTTTCTGGTCAAATAAAGATTTTATTGACAGGATATCTGAAAACAAGCTGAGATATAATAATCTGGAAAAAATTGAATCAACTTAATTCAGTTGTTTAGTTGGTAAATAAATTAGGTTAATTAAAAGTTGTAAAAGCTCCGACTTATTAATTAATAAAAGGTTCAGCGTGACATGAATGCAGCTTTATTTATTTATTTAGTGCATTAGTACATGAAACTATATAAAAACAAAAAGCTTAATAAAAGAGGATAACATACATAAATAGAAGTTAAATAATCGTTTATCCTGTTGCACTTTTAAATGATCTGAAACCAACATGAAAACAAACTGTGAAATGAGACCTGATGAAAGATTCTTAAAACTGGATTTTAACAAGTTTCTCATCGCGTCGAA